>VXBI01003376.1:1130598-1621791 GCA_013397375.1 Toxostoma redivivum
TTCCTTCCGTCCTTCCTTCCGTCCTTCCTTCCTTCCTCCCTTCCTCCCTCCCTCCCTCCCTCCCTCCCTTCTTCGCATTTTCTTATGATCTCTTCCTTATATAAGCCCAGGAAAAACTGTCCATTTTCAAAGGTCCTCTATTGCTAGGACTGGTCAAAACAGTGATTTGACAGTATAGTGCTTGCATTATGAAATAATTAATGAATTCTGTCATTAATCAGCTTTTCTTGCTGGCATTAGCTTTTTGTGCATCTCTGATATTTTAGGGGTATATCGAAAGGGGACATTTTATATCTTTCAAGTCAGATGTGCTTCTTGGTCTTGTAATTCCTTTTTGAAATTTACCAGATGGCATCAGATTTAAACTCATGTTGAGACTTTATACTATGCTGAAGCCTATAAGATTGATTAAATCCTTTGATATCCACTTCAAAATGAGGTTTTAGTTAAGTTTCTTTAAGTTTAGAGCTTTGCAAACAACCTGTTAAAATGTCCTCAGTTATGACTGCATGGAGAGGACCTGACAATAATTGCAAGTTTCTCTTTCACTGTATTTTTATGCATTCAAGCATGCAAAATATGGCCCTAAAGCATCTTCATCTTACTCATTTTAGATAAAAATTCTAGCCGGGAATTTATGATAAATTTTTTGGTAGCAGGAGTAAAGGAAGTAAAATCAAGTCTTGGAGCGGGTGCCATATGAATTTGATTAGTTTAAATAAGGGATCTGCCATACTGGCTGGTTACCCTCTCTTCATAGAGCAGTTCAATTTTTCTGATGTCAGTGGTAAAAGAGAAGCTGAGTCTGGTTTACTGTTCCTGATGAGAGTCAGTCTTAGAAAAGCCATGGTCACAGTATTTAGGAGCAGCAGGAACATCCTTGACTATGAGAAATCTACATGCATGTCTAGGAAACCAGATAGCAGGAAAAAAAGCCTACAGGAGAGTGACTTTTGTAAATGCTTTTGTGTATGACTCTTTTCAGTATATATGCTTTGGTATAGAACACGTTTATTACCTTCTATAATTATAGTAACAAAAGCAGATTTAGGTATTATTCAAGCTTTGTGTAGAACCTTTTTTTCCAAATCGCACCTAACGCTTCAAACACTTCAATGAAATGGGATTAAAATTAGAAATTGATAACTTGCAAATTGTATATTTATCCTTATGGAACATTAAACAATTCAAGAGAAGCAAGTACAAATTATAAGTTACAGTAGGAGTCTTTGATTTTTGGGGGAAGAGTATGTAAGGGTAGATATAGTTAAACTATATTTATTGTGAAACTGTAATCCTTTAAGATGTCATGGCTGAAAAAATAAGTGACCCTTAAAATGGAAATGATTTGACCTCCACAAAATATTTGGTTTCAAATTCTTTTCTTATGGGTGGTCTCACTGAAATAGGTCACTACTGTATCTTCTTACCAGCTGTAAATAGAAGTGTCTTGGCCAGAGTGAAACAAAATTGTGTGTAATTTCTTGTGGGGATATTGGCTTTAAAAGTTTGGATGTAGAAGTTTTGAATTTGGTGATGCTTATAACAAATTCGGAAGCCACTTTGAAAAATAAACAGTTCCACAACAATATAAATTCAGTTTAAGAAGCTAAAACAGTTCTGAATTAGTTTATATATTAAGCAGTTGAATCCTACTTGGACAATTAAATCTTTATTATGTCAATTTAATGCTAGTCTTTCAAGCTGGTACTAAAATTAAAAAAGGCTTTCTAACTTCTAGAGTTCTGTTAGCATTGCTTTCTGGAAAGTTAGTCCTCTTGTACCTTGTCTAGATAGACTTTGAAGCGAAAAATTGACTTCTGCTAGAGCCTGTTCACTTGCTTTCTGTTTAATCAGTTATACCTGTATGACAGGAATGCAGAGTAGATGCCAAGTGCTGCCAATTCAGTAGATTTTCCAAATGTGTTTCCATTTTTTACATGGCATAAAGCAGTAAAGAGTCTGGTCTATTAAATTTTGCTCACTTTTATTTTTCTCAACATCTTTTACTTATGAGTTCTTGTGTCTGCTTGCTGAAAACACTGGTTCCTCCACAGAATACCTTATTTTATACTGCATATTTTGGTCTCACATGGGGCATTCATTTAGCTTTCATCATTCAGGAACTTTGAGAATACTTACCTGATTAAAGTTTGTAACATATAATTATAGATATTTGCAAGAGAAGAGATTCAGGAAAACATTATTTTTATGGTTATAATTATGGGCTAATCTCTCATCCTTGCATCAAGAAAGAGGATTTGCTACAAGAGAATCTCAAAGTTCTGAATATGTTTTAATCCACTGAGCAACTCAAGTGTCCAGACCAATGATACTTCCAGGCTCTTATAATTATGAATAGTGATCTGCAATATGTGAAAATTGAAGTGTTGGGGGGTTTTGTTGTGTGGTTTTTTATGTTTTGGGTTTTTTTGTGGTTTTTTTTTGCTTGTTTTTGATTTGTTTAATTTTAAGAAATCTCTTAATATAAAATAGATCAGGGGCTCTGGAACAGTTCCTTATATAACTTATATATAAGGACCCAGTTGGTCTTGCAGTCCATAAACCATCATAAACCTTTCTAAAATATGAAACCCAAAAATCATTCTTTAGGAAATTTTCATTCTCTGCATATCTATAAACAAAAAAGCCAAAACTGGTGGGGTTTTGTTTCCTTTTATTTTTTTTTCCTGTGTGTTTAAGTGTGTGTGCCCTGTAATAATGCATTGCAAAACCACGATGATCAATATTTCTGGGTTAACATGTCCAAATTTATATCAGAAATATCGGCTTCAGAAACACACATATTAGATATTACTTTACTGACTTTTTTTATTAAAAAAATTGTTTTCTTCAGTGATATGGATTTAGAAATATATCTGTTAGACATGTCACAATGGAACTCACCACTTAAAATCATTGGATAAATTGTATTGAAGAGAACCTCAGATTTTCACCTAGTCCAACCTCTTGCTTAAAGCAGGGTCAGTTTTGAAATCAGACCAGGCTATTAAAGGCTTTATCCAGTCTGGAACACCTTCAAACATACACAACCTTTCTGGGCAATCTGTGCCACTCCCTGGGAGTCTTGAGGAAAAAGTTGTCCCCTACATCCATTCTAAACCTCTCCCATTTCCATTTGTGCACCTCACTGTCTCACCAGGCCTTGCTGTGAGGAGCCTGGAAAAATCTTCCCAATAATTTCCCTATAGGCATTGGGGGATTGCTGTTTGCTTCCCCAGAGGCAGCCTCTGCTCCAGGTGGAACAAGCCCTGTCCCTCAGCTGCTTCTCTCTGGTCAGAACTGATTTACTTGTAGACCCTACTGAAAGGCAGGCAGAAGACTCTAAACTGTGTATTAGTGAATGCATAGGTGATTATCAGATTACCTGAATAGAAATGAGTGGGAGTCTTGGTTCAGCATGAAGAAAGAAGTGCTGTTAGTGTCTGAGGTACAGTAGAATTCGGGCTGGGCTTCCCATGCAGAATCACAGAAACACGGAACCATTTAGTTGGAAAAGACCCCTGAGCTCATTGAAACCAACCTCATCACTGCCGAGTTCTCCACTAACCCGTGTCCCCAGCTGCCACATCTACTGTGCATTAAATAACTACCAGGGATAGTGACTCAGCCACGTCTCTGCATAACCTTGTTCCAATACTTTCAGCCCTTTTGCTGAAGAAATTTTTTGTAATATCCAATATCCTGGTGTAACTTGAGGCCATTTCCTCTTGTCCTGCCACTTCTCATGGGGAAGGTAGGATCAACCTCCACCTTGCTGCAACCTTTTTCTGGCTGATGTACTACCTGTAGAGGAAGTTTGGTTCATAAACTTCAGTAGAAATTTGCAAAATTTTCCATAAAATATCCCCACCAAAGCACAAATCTCTAGCCTTTAAAAACCCATTGATATTAATAATGAAAGATGTGCTTATATGATTGGAGTATTTTGAAGGAAAGGTAATAATTTTGTGAAATTACACTTAAAATTTTAAGTTGTATTTTTGTCTGTTCATTTTGATAAAAGTGCTGTCAGCTCTAGCTTATTAATTTTCTGTATCACTGTTTTGAAAATATTTTTAGAATAGCTGTTGCATAGTATTCTGTCATCTTTAGCATTTTTCTGATTTTTAGTTTTTGCCTTAGATTCCTCCATAATTTTTAAACAAAAGTAGCAAATCCTCTGCTTATAGATCCTCCAGAAAATTCTCTTCAGAACTAATTATATCTGTCTTTAAAATCTCCTGGCTTCTACTACCCAAAAGTAGTTCTTCACTGAAATAGTCTAAGCAAAATGCTCCATTTCTTTTTACTATTTAACAGTAACATGATGTGACATTTCTGCATTGTATTATTATCAAGCTCTGAAAACTTTCTAAATCATGTTCCAAGTGATCAATGGATTTATCCTTTGCAAACTAAAGCACTCATCATTCATGGCACTGCTCCTTTGTTCTGGTGGAATAGAGGACAGTTCTAATGCATCTTGTCAGGTCCTCATTCTCTTTATTTCTTTGAACATGAACTTTACTTTTCCATAAGAAATTGGATAAGTAGGCATTAGGTAACAGCCAGATAGGTTTGTGCTTTTTGGTTATTTTCTTTCCTCAGAAATAAAGATAATCTTTTTTGAGGCAGAGTTCAGTCAACCACAGCCATTCCATTTGTTCACAGAGTTTCTTCAATACAACTCCTTCATTTTGGGAATTGCATAAAACTGAAAATAGCAGAAATTAAATTTCCATCATGGGGAATGGAGAAAACAATCAGATGTTGGACTCGGTCCACACTGTAAAGAGTTCAAGCCAGTGTATTTCTGTGTCAATTCTTAACACAAACAACAATGGTAAAGATGGTTGCTGCACTCATTTTCTATGAACCACTTTCAAATTTACTCACAGGCTGGAATTTAGAACAGATGATGATGGGAAGAGGCAAAATTTTGATTCCTCTCTGTGATCCATGGATAGCCTTATCCTTTTGGATTTAGAGAAGTAACTTCAGAAAACAAGCCCCAAACAAGCAGTCTAACGCTCAAGTATTGATGTATGGAGGTCTATATGTTATAAATTATGGAAGTGGTACTCCCCAGTTTTTAAAATGTAAACATAAAAATGCACTTGGTTTTGTTCATAATTTAACTGCATAGAAATTCCCTAAGTGTAAGGAGATATGAGCATCTTGTAGAAAAAAAAAGGAAAATTCATCCTGCTGCAAAAGCCAAATGAAACAATATAAAATTAAAAACATATAAAAGAGCAAACAGAATAGCTGTGTCTAATTCTGGAACAAAGTATTTAATGCCAAAAAAGAATTTGTTTATAAGGATTTATATTGAGGAGTGTATAAGTAGGCAACACACCTTGAGAATTGTAAGTTTGTATTATTTTGTTTGCAGTCTTATGGTTTCAGGATTTGGGGTTTTTTATATGATTAAGTGAAATAAAAATGTTTCCCAGTGTTGGTATAAAACACAAATATATGGGAATTTCTGTTGTTCACTTGAAATGATGAGATATCCATCACATCTGAGAACACACTGTGTAAAAGATGAAGAGAAGAAAAAGCTCCCAGTTACATTTAAAACATCTCATAATAGTATAAGTTGCCGCAAAAGAATAAAAAAACAAAGAAAACACAACAAAAAACCAAACAACACTTTTTTACCATATTGTCCTTTCCACATTATTTCCTTTGTTTCTCCCTCTCAGGCTTTGTTCTCCTGTCATTAGTGCTGAGATATTTAACTTGAACTGCATTATTTCTGGATTTTATATGGCTGGTAGAAAGAGTTTATGTCTTAAAAATAATTCTTTCTTGTGCACGATTTGCAATCAGAAACAGGGTAATTTTTCATTTTAATATTGCCAGGTACTGTCTTTCATAAATGTATGCATATTTTTCAAATGAAGTGGAATTCTGGTGAACTGAGCTGTTTAGTGACTGTGTCTGCAAGGAGCTTTTGCAGTGGATGGAGAGCTGTTCAGTGGAATTTAACAAGCAGTGCTTCCTCAAGTAGACACCTCTACTTGGTGAGATGGATAATGCTTTACATTTTATTGGCTGTATTGACCAGAGGCTTGGATCAGGTGCCTGAACAGTGACACCTAGTACTAGGTGTCTGTGTGTTTTTCCTTCCTTCTGGGTCGGAGATGGCTGTTGGCACTAGTTTAACACTGATGGTCCTCTGCTGATACCTGTTTTAGGCCACTAAGATCTAGGGCTTCATTCACTGTAGTAGAAATCTAAATAGCAGTCTGAGATATAGACACCTGCCTTGTTCCGTCTGCAGTTAGATGAGATAAATGCAGTTTTTGTAATTCTTTGCATATATCAACTGTTTTTGTTCAGCAGCAAAGCAGTATGCACACAATGGTGTTTTTGTTTATTTCAGTTAGCTCAGGTCCTGCAAAGGAAGAACTAAAGTGCAGCCCACCAGAGATAAACTATATTTTATGCAAGTTTGAATAAAACTAGTAGCACTTGAACTATTAGAATACATATTTTTTATTTACAAATGGGAATGCAGTTAGCTGTGCTTTAACATTTAATTCATGTGTGATGCAGGAATTGCCACCCATATTACAGTAAAGGTGCACAATATCAGTCATACCTCAGCATTTCATCATTTGGGATTTGTGTGTGGAATGCTGAAGGCATAAAATACTTCCTACATAGATTAAAAAGCCAAATCTGCAATATCCACTGTTTGAGAAGAGGTGGTCACTGAACACATGCAGTTACAGAGAGAACTTCTCTGTCACTGGTGACTTGGAGAACCAAAACCACTGGTGGAGAGATTGCAGATCCTGGGGCTCCACTGTGGCCCACCATGCTGGCCCTGCTGTGCAGATGCCTTTGAGGATTAGAGAGGGATTTCTAGAATAGAAACACAACAATTTTAGTTCATTATGCATAGTGAGCGGAGTTTTGCATCTGCAGAGTGATATTTCCATCTTAATACTCTGAATTCAGTATTCTGTTACTAATTGAGTTAATATCGATATGTTTGATTAATTCCTTTTTCTAAATGGAATTATTGGATAGACAAATCAGTACATTTACTTATTATAAATAAATATTAATTCTATATTAATATTTATTATTTATGGATGCAATATATTTTTAGATTGAAGTTTGCTTTTTTCTTGTACCTCAATCTATTTTAGAAATTAGAAAAACAAAGTTAAGTCAACCATTCTAGACATTTTAAAGTGTGGTGATTGATCTTAATAAATCCTAGTCAGAATACTAACAAAGTAACATATTTTATGAATTAATACATATATTTTCAAACCTGCAAAATATTTGATAATAATAATTCATTATGCAATAAAAGCTCTCAGAGGATCTAAAAAAACAAAAATATTTTTGATATTCAAATCTCTCATTCAATTTTCAATTTATTTAGGTATTTAACTGATTTTTCGTTTCTTTTACAAAATATGGAATCATTAAATATTTTCATGTCTGAAAGAGATGACTTGGAGGTAAAGTCCAAGAGATCTCATGGTTGGTGAAAGATCCCATGCTTAAGTCATCCCTAGTGGTGAGAAATTGACTGAAGTGTTTATGATAAAGTATTTTTTTCAGCAAACTGGAAGTTAATAATATAATGTTTAGAGGATGAGGCTGATTTCAGTTGTCATAACTGTAAATTCAGCATAAATAACCCATCTGTCTTTGAAAAATGTAAACATATATGTGTGACAAGTTACATCAGGTTACTTATTTTTCTTCTAATATAAAATCATTGGCATATGAGTTACGTTTAGTAGCCAATGTCTGAATATATTAGCAATTTCTCATATCTTGTGATGTTATTACTCAAGTATGATCAAAATCTTTGAAAAGCATAAGGTGTTGTTCCATTAACTTGTTAATGTTCAAGTCTACTCACAAAGCACAGATTTTCAGTGCTGCCAGTTCAGAATTTAGAATAAATATGAGACAGAAATAGTCCTAGCCATTAACGAGATCTTGTTATGCTCTTGAAGATAATATGAAGGGGAGTGATGGTTTTAGGCATGCAAAAGTAAACAATAGCTTAAAGTATAAAAAAATGTTGGTGTTACGCAAGAGAGAAGATTTCTACTCCAAGGGAAGTGTCTGAAGTGCTCAACCACATCACATCACTTACAAATCCATTCAGCAGCTGCACTGAGCAAGTCCCTTGACTTAGTCACAGGTACAAGGGTCTCGCTGCTGGGCTGTCCAGCCCTGTTTTGCCCCCAGTGTTTAGACGAGAAAACTATGAACAAAATGCAGAGTGGCATGTGTGGGGTCCAGAGAGGGGTGCTCAGTCTTAGCACCCAAAAACTTACAGGGGAGCATGACAGACAGGGAAACAGCTCTGCTGTGACAATGCACTGGAGAGTTACGAGAGTTACCCTTGCTCCTGGGTCCAGGGAAGTCTTGTCCCTTCAAAAGTGGCTCTAAATACAGCATATGCTGATGAAAAGTCAACTAGAACTGTTCTGGAGTATAAACAGTGATATTATATATATAAAAATCTTAAGATGTGGAGTATTGGATGTATTCTTTAAATAGTGATTAAAATCTGTTTATTTCTTGAGGGAAGGTTGAGGAACCAATTACACTTTTCTAATGCAACTGCAGGGAAGACAAATGGTATATAAGCTTGTCTCAGCAATGTAATAGAAAGAAAAAAAAAACCCATTACGAATATTACTATTTTGAAGTAGCACAGGTTCCTGTGTTTAATCTTTTACTGTCCAAAGTCGAGATAATTTCCAAGCTTTCCTTGAGTATTATTATTTGTTAATTTAAATGCCAAGTTTTTATCGTTTTATACATATAAATCAACAGCAACAGGATATGTTGGCTGCAGGTTCCAGCTCCTGCAAGTGAATTTCAAGGGGGTGTCTTTTCCCCACCCTTGTCCTGGAAGCACAATTTTAGCTTACCCTCGATGAGATATTTTACTGGGTGATTACACAGAATATTAAAGAAATTTGATGAGTAAGAGTTTAATTTGGGTTTTAAAGAAATTCAGCAGTTCATTTAGGGACTCAAGATCTGTTCACAAGTCAGTGTCAGCCTCTGTTGCTTGCTTTTGATTCACAAACATCTGACACCATGTATGCACTCAGTGAATATATGGTCTTCTGATTTTGAGTATTTCATTCAAATACCACAGTGATTTAAATAATAAACCACTCTACAGTAATCATGACATCCTGAAATAACAATTCATGCTAAATTAAGCAAAGAAAAGTGGCAACAGCTGACAAATGTCTCCTTTAGGAACACTGGAGTTGTGTTGTTCTTTCAGTGCTGATTTTTAGTTTGTTTCCCTTTCTTCAAAGTGCAGTTAATATTTTTAAGATATGAGTGTGGTCAATTATATCACTTCCTATCATCGTTGGTGAAAATATCTACACGTAATTTCTTTTTCTAGTAATAACAAGCTAGTTAGCTAGGTAATTGTTCTATGACCTTTTAATTTTATAAGATCCTTGTGTATCTATTACAAGATTAACATTTACCTGAGCTCTTCTGTGATTCCTAATGATAAAATATCCAGGACCTCTGGAGCACACTCATTTTATAAACTCCAATTAGTTTTCAAAAAATTAACAAAACCATAAACTGGTAATTTAGATTACAAAGGATTACTTTCTGAATCTGTTTTTTAATTTATATTTCCTTCAGCCTGTTACTTTAAGGGTAATAAAACTGATTTTGTGAAATCAGTGAACCATTTTGTCATTATTTTTCTCTTAATGGAACCATTTTTGATAAGAGTAGATGGTAGTTGTAGATATCTCCAGGGAGAGATGCATTCCTCTACTTGCAGAATTAGAACAAAATTAAAATTGGAGACTATTGCACATCAAAATACTGCCCAATTTGCAGTTTTTGAAAAGAATGGAGAGGACAGAGGAATAGCAGTGTAAGAATTCTGTGATTTATTTTGTATCCAAGAACAATTCTATTTGCATTACTGAGTACTTACCACATTGTAGAAAAGTCTTAGTAAGACATTTGTACCTACTTGAAGGTATCATTCTTACCTACCCACCATAAAGAGAGAAATCTAGTAATGCATTATCAAAAACATAAGCTATTAAAAAGATTGTTTCTACACTCTTTTTCATCAATGATCTCAATAGGAGAAAAGAAAGGCAATACTGCATTAGATATATTTCCAAATTTAAAGATTTAAGTCAGAGAGGATTGTTATAAAGACACTAAAGACACAGAACTAACGTCCAACACAATATAGATAACCAGTTCCCTCTAGTAATTTTTTTTTTTTTTGCTCAAGCTCTGAATAGCAACAAGGGTTTTAAGTACAACTGTAATTAAAATGGTCTGCACACTTTTCTACTCCATCTTCCCAGTTGAAGGAATAAAGGAAGATCTGATAGAGCTCTGGTTTGTTTTTTAAAAAATATCTTATTTCCTTGACATAGACAAAGTTTCCCTGATAGAATCCTGGCTGTCTTCTCCAAATTTGTAATGAACAAATTGTGAGGAGGAGCAGCATAGCATAAATGGATCTTGCTTCCAGAACTGATATGCACATATGGAGACAAGTGCACTTAATAAATGGGAGGTTATATTTTAAATAGAAAAAGGAGGAGGAAGGTCAGGTCAGAATGTTTGCTTCTGTAGCTCTGAAAACATGAATTTCCCATAATAAAAGGCTGAAGATGCTGGACTGATTTGGCAGTGCAGGGTGTCAGCACGTGTGGGTTTGTCTTGGCACAGTTTCAGATTGCTTTAAGTGAGGCCAAGTGATTTTGCCTCCCTTTGTGTGAGCAGAAGCTCTGTGAACACCATGAATCAGGTAAAGCTCTGTCTGATCTGGGGCAGCACTGCCATGCAGGTAACAGCCCATGGTGTCAACTGAGGCCAGGGAGAGAAACGATCAAACTTCAGCAGGGAACCAGCTAGAAGGAGGCAGAGTGTGATAAGACATAAATAGAGCTCCAAGTATACCACAGGATAGAAAAGGAAGAAACTCCTACAACTGTGAACATCATACTCCCAGCAAGGATCCCAGGTTGTTCACAACATGTTCTACTTACCTCTCTTTCTGTTTGAGGAAGACTGTAGGTCTTGATCCTAGGAAAAAGAGGAATATTGAATAGACAAATATGTCAAATGAAATTAGTAGATCCTACAAGAGCTTGATATAGCTATGGTTAATGAGTTTTGTTGTGTTAATCAGATAATTTGGGTGATGTAACTGTTTGAACAGTAATTTCTTATGTTTTTATATACAGTGTCTTTCTGGTTTTCCATAATAAGATTTTGAATAAAATGCTATGCTCCATTTTTATGACTTTGAGCAAAGGGCAAGGTACAGTAATGTGGTAAATAGTCGCAGAGAAATCATCTGGGAGAAGCCCTGTAAACCACAAACAAAGGCAGGCTGAAATGCCCAGAGAAATCAGAGGGTTTCCTCCTCTTTTATGGCTGTGGCTGGTACATTCTGCTGGATTTGGAGACAGTAGGCTCAGGAGAGTCTAGAATCAGGTTTCTAATCCTCTGCTAAGTGCTTTAATCCCTTTGATGTGCAAAATACCAGTGCATCTACCCTTGTTTCCTCCTCTGGGAGGTGGTTATTCACCAGCCGCAGGCACTGCAGTGCTCTGGGTGGTGAACAGAAGATTGGATGCCCAAGAATAAGCTTCTGAAAATTCCACATAACAAAGGATAACCACAGAGAGAAGTTCCAGGCAGCCAGTTATAGTATGAAGAAAATCTAAGCCCAGCCAGAGATGGCCACCCAGTGAGATGAGGGTTGAATTGCTTTCCATACTGGTCTGTCATTGTCCTTTTAGTGGGTGGATTGTCCGCAGTCAGTGTTGTGGGTTAGGAATTGTGCTGTGAAGCCAGTTGAACTGGTCCATTTGTATTGCTGAGGTTTAGTGATCATGGAGCTCAAAGTCCTCCTGTTCACATACCTCTCTGGAATGAAGAAAAGCTGTGACTGCTAGGTCACTGCGAGAAGTGTGTTAATGCGCATCAGAAGAGATAACTAAA
Organism: Toxostoma redivivum; assembly: GCA_013397375.1. Lineage (NCBI taxonomy): Eukaryota > Metazoa > Chordata > Aves > Passeriformes > Mimidae > Toxostoma > Toxostoma redivivum. The sequence continues at coordinate 1,142,617 of VXBI01003376.1, forward strand.
ATCATAAAACTGTAATGACATTAAAGACAAGAAAATGTTCTTATTCATATTGTTGCAGCATCTGTAGTGTGGAACAATGGAACCAGAAACACTTTTGAAAGGAAGCAATAGATACTCAATTCCACTGAAATATGGGAAAATACTTAGCATGGAGTTGAGTATTTTCAGGAGCTGTGAAATGTTTACAAAATTCCCATGACAATATTCGAATAGCACTAGCTCTCAAATAGTAAAATCTTCAGAGCAACTTAAGTTAATTGCCCTGACTAGATAAAATCTTTTAAGACAGAAAAGGCCTCTGTTTAAGCCGAACTCTGAATGAAAAGATATTTACTAATTGTCACAAGCCTATGAGTAAGCTGATTTACCAGGCCAAATTATCACCTTGAAAACTGAGGCAAGAAATGTAATCCTGCAGTGTGTCTAGCATGAGTGGACACTTCAGGGCATGACTATAGCATAGTAAAGGGCAATGCACTGGATACCCTTGAATGACCACCTATCACCACCTGTAGGGTGCAGTGGTAAACAACAGTATTGGATAATACCTGGCATGACTGATCCTAACTCTAAGGCCAGTTCATGTGATGCTTGCTCAGATATCAATTTGCAGGTTGCTTCTTAAGGTGTCAGCTGGTGTTTGCTTTTATGACATAGATATGACCTAACCACAAACCCTGATGTAGCCATCTGGAAAGCTGTGCCATTTGACAATAGGTGGAAGTGTTCATAATCATAGAATCATAGAATAGTGTGGGCTGGAAAGGACCTTTAAAGGTCATCAAGTCTGCTATATGGTCTCACTGGAGCCTTTCTTCTCTAGGCTGAGCAGCACCAACTCTCTCAGCCTTTCTTCACAGAAGAGCTGCTCCAACCTTCTGATCATTTTTGCAATCCTACACTGGACTGACTGCAGTTGGTCCATGTATTTCCTGTGCTGAAGATTTCAGAGTTGTCTAACAGGTGTGGTATCAAAAGAGCAGAGGGGCAGAATCACCTCTCTTGACTGGCTGGCCAAGCTTCCTGTGATGCAGCCTAGGATATAGTTGGATGTAATCACACCTTATTGGCTCATCCACCAGCCTTTCATCCACCAGCACCTCCAAGATCCTTCAGGGCTGTTCTCAATCTCTTCATTCCCCAACATGTATTGATATCAGAGATTGACTCTGACCCATGTGTGGGAGCTTACACTTGACCTTGTTGAGCATCATGATGTTCATATGGGCCCACTCCTTGAGCTTGTCCAGGTCCCACTGGATGGCATCCCATCCTTCCAGTGTGTCAGCTGCATCACTCAGGTTGGTGGTTTTGGGAAATGGATTGAGGGTGCACTCGATCCCTCTTGTCATTGATGGAGATGTTAAAGAACACTGGTCCCAGTACGGACCCCCGAGGGACACCATTTGTCACTGGGATATTGAGCAACTACAGTCTGGGTGCAAACATCCAACAAATTCCGTGTCCACCGAGGAATCCACCCATCAAATTCAATTCTCTCTTTCATTTAGAAAAGGATGTTTGACTGTGTCAAAACCCTTACAGAAATCCAGATAATATAGAATTGTTCTGTTGCTTCATAGATGCTATTAGGCTGCATTGAGTATCTTGCTGTCAGCAGACCTGCTGCCTGATAGAGTCTGTATAAAGTGCAGATCTCTTGATTCAGAATGGTCTTGCAAGCTTAGATCTGCAAACTATGAAATTAGTTCACATTCACTGAGAAAAATGAAGCCACAGATAAATAAACAAATACCAGCACTGCTGATGAAATCAGTTATTTTTAAGATGTAATTGTTCTTTTTTTTTTTTTCCATGTTACTGAAAGGGATTTACTAGATTTCTCAGTTCTTTCTGAAGCATTCATATGTTAAGGATACTGCAGTGATTTGTGCATGCAGCCAAACTTTTACTGAGAAGGAACCTTAGGTGGCTCACTGTTTGCATGAGCTGTCAGTTTTGTATTGAAGTTTTATGATGTGATGTTTATGCACTCAGATCCTACTCCCATAGAGAGATTTACATGCTGCAGCCTTTTCCCTCTATTTTTAAGGCTTACCAAAGGTTAGTAACAGTTCTGAGGACTCCAATCAGAGCTACTCTCAGTCCTTTTTTCTCTGATTATTGTTATGTGTCTTTAGTATAAACTTAGTAATGAAGAAAGGAAAAGTCTTTCTGAAACTGAAAATTTGTCCACATTTTGTGTTTGAGCCTTGTCCAAAATAAATATGATGAAAACGGCAAGGAAAAAATTATATATTTTCCAAATACATTTTTCTCCAAAGGTGAGGAGTGTATTCAGTATTTATAGGTTTGCAGTGCAGAAGATTGATCAGTTCTGTACCACAGTGACGCGTCTTGTTGGCATTGTATCCTGAGCATCACAGGTTAAGGGTGGTGTATTGTAGGTGTCTTCTTTCTCACATACCCCTGCATCATCACATGAAATTAGAACTCAAATGGAGTATCTGGAGCAGCAATTTTCAGGATATTAATACTACTCAACTCTAGGCATCTAACAGGAAGATTCAGAGTATCAAAAGTAAGCTCTTCCTCTGTGCCACCCTGTAGAGTTGCTAATACCTTTCCTTTTCCTTCACAAGAAAGTGAAGAGTAACTACCTAGCTGTCAAAATGAGGCTAATAATATGTATCATTTCTGGGAAAATATATGATTTGGGGTAAGGGGATAGTCCTTCAGTTTAAGATTAAGAATGAGGAGAGCAAGAAGATAAACTGCTTTATGCAAATTTGAGAGTGCCTCTCAGTCTTCTCCAGAGACATTTTTCAAATTCCTTTCCCCAGCAGACAACATCACTAAGCAACACAGTAGCTCAGACCTGTGGGTGAGGTGGATGCCTTGGTAACAATACCAGGTGAGTAAAGCTTTTAATGAACATTTTCATAGAATCTGGATCACAGACTCTATGAGGGGAGTTTGGAACACGATTTTTACTTGGGTCCTTCAGAACTGTAGGGTGTGTGTATACCAATACACAATTGGTGTAAATTAGTAATTGTCTGACATGCTGTCTCTGTGTTTTAATTTTAGGTTTACACTTGTGGTTTGGCTTGGTCAGGAGGCAAGTTTGATTAGATGATAGTAAGTGTGACACTTTATCCTGTCCTGACAGATGCTGTATCACCATCCTACTCTTAATAGTGGAAATACAGTGTAGCATTAACTGCATGGACATTCTAAAATACGGACGAATGAGGACTGTGCAGTGGCAGACACTGTAGCCTTTCAGGACAGAGCACTGGGAAGATTTTAGGGCATTGCTTACTGGAGGCAAAAGGCTCTGTGATACTCAGCAGGTTTTGGTTTGGCTCAGGGCACTGCCTTAGCAGCACAATAAAGTTCTAGGGTACAAAGGATGCACATACATGCATGCACATGACCTGCTTTCCTTTGGTTTGACTTTCTCTCCCTCCTGTTTGATTCTGCAAGCGTGAGGGAATTTTTTAGCAAGACACACAAGCATCTGTTTAGCTATGCAGCTTTTTTCCTCTTAGTTAGCATCTCTGAGATTCTGTAATTACACTTCTGGGTAAAATAGGCTGTCATGATAACTTATGCATGGAATGCTATTTAAAGTAGTGGGCCTCATTCTTCTTGGATTTACACACAAAACAGAGGTAGGGCCTGATGGAATACAGTAAATTAGAGGAAATTTGATCTTCCTCTGAGAGAAATAGTTGAAGTTCATCAATTGAATATAAAACTGACCAACGTTTAAAAAAAAAACTGCAAGGGAAGATTCCTGCTTCTAGCAAAATATGGACACTAAACATTTCCATGCTTATTCTGTAAGATATGCACTTCTTTTAGGCCGGCAAGTCTTTTGTTCAGGTTGCGCTACTGACCTTTAAACTGATACATTAAAAATAGGGAGGAATACAGGATTGGTAGATGCTGTGGTTCTAGCATAAAAATTTGCTTTTTTCTGGACTCAAAGATTTAAAGGATAAGAATTAAAGTTCATAGTATTTTCACGTAACAGGTTTTAAATCAGGTGGCTGTTGTGGTTTAACCCCAACTGGCAACTCAACTCCACAAAACTGCTTGCTCACTCCCCCACCAATAGGACTGGGGAGAGAGAATCTGAAGCGTACAAGTGGGAAAATTCATGGGTTGAGATAAAAACAGTTAAATAGATAAAGCAAAAGCCGCACACACAAGCAAAGCAAAACAAGGAAATAATCACTCTGTGACTTCTCTGAACCACCTCACTTGGCTGTTCATATTTCTTATCTTATGCAACAACATTTTGGTACAACTGCACTTCCTCAGACTCCTGATCATATAGAAAGCAAATCTTGTTTCTAATGATCTTAGATATAAATTTAAAGAGCAACACAAAGAATGTATCATTAATTTCTGTCAGGATGCCAATCTAGATATTTACATATTCATATTATAAATACATAACTGAAGGCAAAAAACTGCCTGATTTCTATTGTGATTAGCTCATCCCCAAAAATAATAAAAATATGAGCATTATTTTATAGGCAAAAGATTAATTGAATACAGTTTTGTTATTCCTAATGTAGGAATTTTCGTGGAAATACTCAGAATAGTAATATAGGCAATATTTGTAAACTTTCCATTGGCTAAACTACAGGAAGGAGAAATTGTTTTATATCATCAAATTCACTGAAAAATTTTCAGGCAGTGATTTTAGTGCAAGACCAGGATGAGAATCTACTGCTGAGAAGCCTCAGTCACCGACCAGAGACGCTTTGCCAGCTGCACAACAGTAGCCACACAACTTCATTATGAGGGTCACCGCTTCTTGACTGGGATTTAAAGTCTGGCTTGTAGCATGGATTCCAATGTGCTGTTACCCAATAACTGTATTATTGCCTGTACTTTTCACTTAGACACTCTCATCAAGAAAAAGTTGTCACCTATGTTCCAAGTTGAAAGTATTTCATGCCCAGAGCTATGATTTTGTGGCATGTCATTTGTATGAAAGCCACACAGTCTTTTACATGCTTCCAACAACAGTGAATCATTTGAGGACTAAGTGACATGTGAGATAAACTGTAATTCAATTTTCACTGAAGATTTTTTTCTTAATGCAACTTAAACAATAGAGGACTTCCTTTTAATTTCTTCTCAAATTATAAAATGTTATTTCCTAGATTTTAAATCTAGTGAGAGTCCCTAAGCAAAGTGATTTTTTATACATTCAGTTGTTATTCCACCAGTGTGTTCATACTAAAACTAAAATTAGGATTAAAGAAGATAATCTGCTGAGATTTTTTCCTACTTTAAAATGTTTGGTCCTCTAATTTTTAGTTCTGAAAATTATTATCTAATAACTTCTTCTATATTTAGAGATTACTGCTTAGTCTTCAAAAATTTATTAAGAGAAAGAAACATGGAATTTATTTCTGGAACACTCAATGATAGGTATAGGGTCAAACTAGATTATAAGATTACACGTTGATATCAATACTCATATACAATATTTAAAACTCATGGTATAGCATGTATTAGAACTTTTCAGACATGGATTTCATGGTAGAGTTTTTGCTTCACATTGAAGAACCCATGTGGAGATGCTCTCCCATAACTGGTCAGTATTTTTCTCTATGTTTTCCTTGGAACTGATTTGGAGAAAAAGATCTATAAGAAATCTATGGAAATCCAGGAATCTATGGAAAACTGTGTTTTCCATAGGAAGACATAGTTCTGTCAAACTTAAAATGGCAATTTAACTGAGATTTCAGACAGGCACAAAGGTCAAGAGAAATCATTAGGTTTTCTTACAGAAAAGAGGTGTGAGAGAGTATGATCAGGTAAAGTAATAATGCATCATTTGGAGTGTTAGCAGTAAAAGGGTAAGATGAAGATGGATAAAAGAAAAACAAAAACAAACCAAAATTACTTCATTCTAGAGGGACAGATGAATATCCACTTATATACTTATATACTCCTCTGCAAAGTACCTCCTCGTAGAAGTTCAGACAAGTCCACTTGTATATTGTCCATCTTTATTTGATTTCAAACAATTGTTTTGACTTTCTTTAATCTTCAAATCAAGAGGATTTTTAAAACTCTTCTGAAAAGCAAAAGCTTTTGTTTAGATGTTGAATAGTTGATAATTTGTCTTAGCCTCACTTCATAGAAATAGGGAATTTTTCTGTAATATTTCTATTAAGGTGTTCCTTCTTTCAGGAAGTCTTTGAATATTTATCATCACAATCAAAGTCTAATTGATGTATACATGAAAACCTTGATTGTCTTTAGAGAATGAAGCTTAACTGCAGATCTCTAGGCAACTGAACTGCTATCGCCTCTCGTTTCAATTATGTTCTTCACAATTATTTGCCTTTACTAGATGTATCTGTATAAACTTTGCCAAACATATAAAGCTTTTATTATAGTACATAATATATTTAAATGTAATGAATGTATGCTTGCTTGTTAGTGGAAATAAGTAGATAGTTAATATTAGTGTTTTCTTCACATGTTTATATGCAAGTCACGTTCTCCATTCTCTTTGCATTCCTTATTTTCGTGTGTCCCCACGTTCTCCATACATAGTATTGTATTTGTATTTAGACACTGTTATTTCTGTTAATTGGTGTCCTGTCAACGTGTGTCTTGTTAAATTGCCTTTTTAATTTTTTTTTTTAATTCACACCTTGTATCTAGTCAAGGAGTTAAGGTAAATTAAGTCACCTATTCTGAACTTAATTGACTCTTCTCCTTAATCATCATAGCTGGTTTGAACAAACAAGCAGAGCTAACCCTGCTTTAGGCAATGTATTTAGCTCTCCTTTACCTTATTGGATGTATTTTTTTTTTCTCAGAAATTGCAAAGATATATTACATGAGCACTTGTTATTTATGAACTCAGCCAGTGCTTGGAATATGGAAAGTATGCCCAAGATTATGGAAAAGCTAGTGAGAACTGAATCTCCCAGGAAGCAAAATTCATGCCATTGCAATTCTGCTTAGCCCATTATAAAATAATCTGGTTAGAACTAATACCTATTCATAATATGCCAGTTTTCCAGAAACAACATCAGAGAAATTAAACTAAAACAAAGAAGTAAAAGAAAAAACAAATGCAAAAGAAGTTCAGATTGTGTAAAACAGAACTACGAACCTGAAAACTAAGCCATGAAGAAAGCTGTATTAGAACTGTAGCTATGCCTATGAAATTGGAGAAAGTCATGACTTTGAGAACTTACCCAGTTCTTCCTGAATGAGGTTCTGCAGCTGAAACTGGATATGGCCCTCCTTAGCTTTTTCTAGCTGTGGCATTTCTGAATAAAATTCTTAAGCGAACAGTTGGTTGTTCAAGGCAGTTTAAATCTTGGCAAACTAAGTTCTTGGAGTCTTTCTATTTGCATGCAATTATTTGAGGATCTTACAAGGGCTTTAGTTAGAAATAGCACATTATTCATAAGTGCCCCAACAAAAGAGTGTTAAGTCATTACAAAATACCCTGAAAATTTGCAGATGCTGACTCATGGTCATATCATACATATGTGATAGCTTTCATCAGTGAAATTCAACCAACTGTTGGAACTGTATTTAATCTCAGCTTCAAGATTTGTTTTGTTCTTGCTCCTTCATTTTTCTTTGCATTTCATAGCTTTATATATAGTTTTCTAATCACGATGTTTCATATCCTACTTTCAACAGTACACAACAATATGTGAAATATAATTTCTAGATCTATCTAGTCACTTTGTGGCTAAGCACCCCCTTTTCCCATTGTCAGTAAATCTTCAATGAAGATGAAGAAGCATTAGGAATCAGTATTGTTGCTGCAATATTGCACATGCTGCTTCACAAACAACTGATTTCTCCAGAAGCACTTGTCATGAGTGTGTATCCATCAGATTGCTCAGACAGAAAGATCTAGCAAGTGCAGGCTGGGGTGGAACGAACTGTAATTAAAACCTGCTGGTAGCAAATTTATACAATTCCCCTGCATTTGTAAGCTTCCAAGATTAAAGGTGAAACACAGCAATAAATGCTTATTGTTGGAGCCATCGTGGAAGTTGTCTGGCACTCCCTTCAAATAGTCTCTCTCCATCCATCCGGGCTTTTGACCCCTTTTTCCTGGATGTCCTCAATTTCTTTCCTTTCCTTCCCATCTTTCATTCATCTTTCTTTGCACTCCTGAGTTTCCTTCTATTATTCCTTGCTCATGATAATTCAGAATTGTCAGAAAGAGGGCTAAAACCCAGCATTCTTGGATGAAAGATGTTGGGACCAATCTAACATGCAAACTCAGTTTGATGTGTAAAATCCAATGAAGAAATTATACAGCCTGGCAGAGCAGAAGAAAGGACACCATAAAAAATGTAATTAAACAAATCATGGAATAGAGACCTTCACACTTCACCTCATTTTCCCTCTGATTTATTATTGCGTGAGAATATTTTCTATGGTATTAGTGTCTGTTTTGTCCCATTTTTGAAATGTCAAAACACTAAGTTATTTCCTTAAGGAAAATATTTTTCTACTCTTTAACTTCCCATTTTGTGACATAATGGAAGTAAATTATTGAATATACATACAATTCTCAGTTTTGTCATATTGAATTTATGTGGTTTGCTGGAGTAAAAACTTTAATTTTTACACAGTAAAATTCTCCATAAAGTCTTCTTTATAAAGTGAAAATCAAACTAATTTAAAATGAGAAATACTGAAATCAGTTTTACAAAACTTGATTATTTGATTTCTGGGTGAAATTTAACCTGTTTCTTTTTTAAAAAAATAAAATAAAATAAAATAAAAATGCTATTTCTTAAAGGACTGCTCAGAAACTATTTTTTAAAAAGCCTCAACCAAATAAGCCAAAAGATTCTTTTGGCAAGATATTCTTGATGCTTCTTACTTTTGGAAAATACAATAATGATGCATAACTACTTAGTGTCTTTTACTACTACCTTGACACCTTTTGGTGAAAGAGAAATGAATTGTTTTTTCAGGAGATCTCTTTTTGTCTTCTGTGTTAGGTTGTACCCTCTGTTCAATAATTTCTACCATTTTACCTCATTCAAAGTTTTGTTTCAAAACTATGATCCTTATCTTCCTGTTCATTTCCAAGTACCTGATATAGTGTGAGAATTATGTTGGTGGTTCTCTGGCAGAAAAGTGAAGGTATATGTTCTGTCTCTTATGGTGTGACATAGTATGAGCCTTTCTAGGCTAGAGAGTCATCCTCTAATCCCATGAATGCATAAATGGAAGATCTTCAAACAGGATGGATTTATAAATCAATATTTCATCTGTTAGGGTTGTGCTCTCAATAATTCCATTGCAAATTAAAGTATCTCCATTGAATCGGAGATTTGTAGAAGAGTGGTAAAGGTACAAGAGGAGGCCCAGGCCCCAGGATTGTGTGTTCAATCAAATTAGTTGAGCAGGCATACAGAAAGCAAAAGGCTTCAGGGAAATGAAATTAAAAACTCTTAAACCAATGCAAAAATAATAAACAATTGTATAATTTTAGTTTAAGTAAGGAGAATCCATGGAGGGTAAAGGCTCTTAAGAAATTTTAAAATAATTTTAAAAAGAACAAAAAGTTGCTAAGGAAAGTGTCACACATGAGCATGAGCATGAGCATACTAAACGAGAAAAATACAGAATAGGGAATGTGAAAAACACAAAGACCAATGGAAACACCAGCAGTGGAAAAATCAAATACAAGTGAAAAAGGAAAGTGAGAGAATACCTATCCAAAGAGTTTATTTTTTCTCTCCTTTTCCTCTACACTTCCATCATCTTAGGCATGGCATCCTGGCATTGCACAGCATCAGGCCATGATCACTAGCAATTTCTACTAGTAAGGCGTGCACATGTGTATCCAAAGGAGTTCCTTCAAGGCCTAAATTTTAATTTTTTGGTACCTTTTTTCTGTGATTAAATGAAGAAATTGTCACCAAACTACTCTAGACACCATACTCCCCTTAAGCAATCAAGGTGGTGAACCATTCACAACAACAGTATGAAACAGCCTGAATTGTCATTTTGTGAATAAATTCACATTTTAGCTTTCAATACATTTTAGATCAGCTAGTGCTTATCCCTTGGAGGAGGAGAAGTTTTATGGGCAAATCCCAATTGTCAAACATAATTTACTGAATATGTTGCTTCTTTTATATCAGATATCCATAGCTATTTTGTTGCACATATAATGACAACTTCCTAAACAAATATTATAATTTCCTTTCATTCCAAAGAAGAATCAGAGAAAGTCATGCTGCCTCACTGGAGCAGCACACTGTAGTTTTGATTGACTGTCTGTTGAAGACTTGAAAATATTTTTGCTAATTTAGAGATATTTCAAAGCCTACTGAAAATATTATCTCATACGTCATGTAGCAGTGTTTTGCTTTTAACTTTGCAATGGAAGATGAAAAATTTTCATAGAAATTAAGAAAATGAGGTACAGTTTCATGAACATGTATATGCTGTCTTCAGTTAGCTCTATGCCACCAAAGTCAATAGGGTTACTCACACATCTAATGTGCAAAGCTGTGCTTTCAGTGTGATACCAGACAGAGGAATACTTTAATTGTCTGCTGCTGTTTTAATGTCTCAAAGAACACTCAGTTATTCTACTGGTTCTCTTTTTCTTGGTAATTATCCTTACTCTCATGGTCTATTCTACAGATTGCATATGATGCCACTTTAAAAGATGTCTGCCTAGAGGGTACAAAAATACTAATGATGGTTTTTAGTGTGTAGTATATCACTGAAATAAATATTTGCAGGTGGATGTTGCAATCATTACTTGTTCAAGCTTAATGAAGACAGTTCAAAATGAACTTCATTATTGAATTCTGCTTTGAAATCACTTTGTAAATTTTCACAGCATATTGGAATGGTTTATTGTTTTGACTTGAAGATTGAAGAAAATCCCAATCTATTTCTATTTGGATTTATGGAAATTAGAATTTTAATAACATGTGGTTCACATTTAACACATAGGAATATGTTGCTGTGTGAAAATTGGGATGCCTGCTGGTTTAATAAGCCAGTTTATGTAAACAAAGATGTTACTTTTTATTGTGCTGCAGCAAGAGTCTGTGATACAAGAGTAGACAAGGAAATATAAACTATTTGCAAAGCTTCAGTTCTCTGACTCCCATCATTATTTTAGGGAAAAAAAAAAATCATAAAACTCTTATGAAGTTGTATTCCTGGTCCTTCCAAAAAAAAGATGCATATTGTTTTGATGCATAAATTTCAGTATCTTTTTCTCCTTCCCCCCCCCCTTCCCAAATAGATACATACATATTATCCCTGAAATATTATTTTTATTCTAGAATATCTTTCACTTCCCAGATCACAAAGTGGGCAGCTTTTTATTCTTTCCTGATGATGCAACCGCTCTAGTCCAGCTTCCCAGGTACTGACCCACTTCTGTTCTACTGTTAGAAGTATTGTACTTTTGAGCCCAAATTTTGTGAAGCCTTACAACCTTCTGCGAAAGTTTGGCAGTGCTTTCTCATTCTGAATAGTTGATTTTTTCTGTGTCTCCCTCATGGTTTGAACAGTTTTTTCATCCAGAAGCAAAATGAGTGAGATTTACTTTTTGGGGGATGAAGACTCCCAATTCTTTCATTATGAATTAGTATATGGCCCTACTTTGCAAAGATGTACACATCTTTTAATTATGCACTTTAAGAATCTGATTGCTTTTAATGTGCTAAGCAAAATACGTAAAACAGTGTGAGTACTTTTCCAGTCAAAGGTTTACAAAACTGTATTTGCAAATAGAAAAATAAAAAAAAACATAAGCCTATTTTTTTTCATTCCTTTAATGATGTCAGAACCTTGTGTGTGGAATTGTCATTAACTTCACTAGGAGTCTAACCATCAAATACAAATCATATAGAAAATAATATTATAAAGCCTCTGTGCTTCCTTCCAGAAATAAAAAAAAAGCCAAAACACCTTGTCCTTTTTTTTTTTAATCATTGAAAATTGCTTGTACAGAGAGATAAAGAATAGTCAATAATTATGGATAATAGAAAAGCCATTCTTTCATTCCATCATCAAAAAATATTTTTTAGAATGGTGTGAGATTTATGTTTCACAAAATGTTATTAAAGGTTGCTGTGGTCTATAAAAATCTTGTTCAAACTAAACTCTAATGTTAAAACTTGTTTCTGTGGTCTTACTAGTGTCACTAAAAAATAAAAAGGTCAAACTCTTCACTTTCCATAGCACAGATTATCCCTGTTTGGCTGGGATTTTCCTTTCCTTTTATGAACTCTAATATTAAATGCTCGTTTTACCGGTGGAATGCTGTAAAATGATTATTAGGTTTGATATCTTTAATTAACTTTCACATGCCAACATAAATCAGAAATTTTGGTAGTCTCGTGTATTATTTCATTAAGGAAGTGTAATATTCACTCACCCTGAGGCAGCCATCTAAAATCAGTTGAGTTAATTACACCTTTCCAGGGACTGTAGGGGATCAAATGTAGCTCTGATACTACACATTTGGGCAGATAAAGCCACTGCAGGAATTTTTTCTTTTAGAATTTTTTTTTTGCAGGGGATAAGGCCAGTGCCAAAATAAAGTCTTATGTCCAGGAAGAGTGGAGTGTGACCATGATGGCATGGCACTAGATTTGATGTCTGCATTTCCTACTCACAATTAATAGTAGTGAATTCAATAATCTATAGTGGGATGAAATTTGGGGGATATAGGAAAGTTAATGAAGCCAGAATTTGGTCTATACTGACATTAGCATATGCAAAGCAACAGAAAGTTCATTGCTTTTATTCATAATAAGGAATTGAATTTTATCTTAAATAAAAAGTCAGTAACTTTAGGCTAAAATGAAAAATCTAAGAGGGCTCAAAATGCGAATTATGATTCAGTAGCTTTGTTGTAATAATCTTCTAAACTGAAATGTATGATAGTTTAGTAACATATTTTATAGTAATATTAGTATAAATTTCTCTTGTGACAAAGGAAAATTTGTTTTGAAATTTGTAGTATCCTTTTAGAGTACTGCCTGGAAAATTATTCCAGGCCCGAGCCTTTCAGCTCTGTTCTCTGAACCATTTCTCAGAGTGATAAGCTGTTTTTCAGCTGAAGGCCAAAAAGCCTTTCCCAGGAAAGATAAATTGGTAAAAACACTGAGGAATTAATAATAAAAATAAAAACACCTGTTTACTGTTAACAAACCCTGGGAATGGGGTGTCTTCTCTCTAGACCAATCATCTTTACTCTGTTCTTGTTGTTGCGAATCATACTACTTAAGCAGTGAGTTTTCTGAACAAACTTCGTCGTCTTCTCGCCTTCTCTTTCATCTCGAGAATGACCGTGTGACTGTGTCTCTTTACTCCGCCGCAACTAAAGGGTTAACACCCTAATACCGCAGGCACAGAAATTCACTTGCATATAAGTGGGATGTCATGATGTTACTAAAGACTATTTTTGGAAATAATTTCTTCATACTAGTGCTAGTAGAATTCAGATTATTCTGCAAAAAGGTAAAAACTTCAGCGCCATGTATGCTTTGTTCACAAGCTCTGCTATAAGTATTCTTGAAGAACCAATGAAACTATACAAGGTGAAATGCTTCCATGAGAAAATTATTGTATGTACTATGCTTAAGGATATTTTGGCAATCAGTAAAGGACAGAGATGATTGCTAGCAACATCTTCCCCCTTTTTTTTCCTGTGATATAATAGTTATTTCTATAATTAGTTATATCCTGCCTGAACAATCTTGCAGTTTTCTAAAGCCATGAGTGGAAGCCAGGGAAGTATTGTCCACAGTGATTAAATTCTTGCCTCCTATTGTACCATCAATTCTAGGATATTTATACAACAACACTTACATATGTGGTGTGAGCCATACAACACACCACTGCACTCCAGGGCAGAAGATGAAGAAACAAATACTCAGTGTCATATTGTGCAACATTATATAAAGCATTCATGTGCTATAAAAATAAAGTGAAATTAATCCACTGCAGCCTGTCATATGCTATAAAAATAAAGTGAAATTAATCCATTGTAACCTGATTCAGGAATTACTTCCATAATCAGGAAAAAACAATGAGATTTTACAATTACAGACTGCTTTTTCATGTAAATAAAGAAAACAAAGAATTACTCATAAATACTGAAAAATTCTGGATTTACCTTTATTATTAACCATAAATGAGCGAATTCTGGTTCAATAACTGTTCTTCTTATCTGTGAATAGAAACCACAACTGTTTATTCTAATGCTTATGTTTCTAAAGCCAGAAAAGCCAAGACTGTTCCTCTTTCTGGAACTTTTAGAATGAAGGTGTCTGGATTTCATGCATCAGCCATTTTGAAAAAATGTGCTAGATGCTAATGAAGTAAATAGAAATCAATATTTGTATGACTATAGATCTGAATGTCTCAGGCCAGACATTTATTACTCCCTAGGACATGGCTGCTATGAATTTAGCCTTGATTTCTGAATTGAAGGAGGCTGAAAACCAAGACCTGTTAGTCATATACATTTCTAATGAAACTCAAAACTTTTTTGTTCCACAAGTGATATTCACCTTGTTATAAGTGCTTTTCAGAAATGGCTAAACTACATTAAAGTGGGTGCAAAATACTTGCAAGGATTTTTTTAGTATTGTTATTAGTTTTTAAAGAATTATTTTCAAGAAAAGGAAAGGCTTCCTTAGAACATTCTTGCGGTTAGTCTCTCACACTAACAAAAAAAAACAAAACAAAAAAAAAAACACAAAGCAACAACACGTATTTGTTTCTCATATGTGCCTGCATATGCCCACAGGAGCTTCAAAATGGCTCTCATAAGTTGTGTCTCGTGAAGTCAATACATAAAAGTACAAAACTAAATGAAAGGAACAAATTAATGCAACGTCCAAGTTCAAGAGCATGCAAGTCACTCTCTGACTTCAGCTCACAAATGTTGTTTGATAAATTTTTAAAGCAGTCTTGCTTGTGTGCTGGCTTTTCTAGAAAATTTAATATTAAGAGCTTGAGAATCCTCTTTTCCTGGTACCTCCATTTTCTTTGTTGTGATTAGTGAGATCTCTCAAATGAAAGCTGTAGGCTGAATGCACCTCCACTTACTCTGAGGTTGTAGGAGCAGTGTTGCCATTTTGTCCAATTTGTCAACCCCTAAGTTTGCTGCACCTTCCCAGATTACAAACGTATGCTATCAACTATTTATGAAACCATGGCAGATACAAATGCCTGAGATATCAGCTTAGATCCTCTTTTTGTCTATTTTCACTTCTCAACATCATGTATTACTCTTCCAAAAATACTGATGAAAAAAAATACCTTTTTTCCCATCTCTTCTATGTATATGCTGGCTGCATCTGCAAAAGTTTTGTATCTCCTGGGCATTTTCTTAGCTTATTTTTGTTTTGACAATGTATGCAACTGTGTGTTTTGTTTTTGCTGTGCTACTGCTTTGAACTCTCTCTGCCTTACTGCCACAGGTTTTTTGTTTTGTATTCCTGTAGTATTTTGGATACCATCTCACGCAATTCTTTTACATTTGTTATAAGCCTCATTTTATTCGACAATTTCTTTTGCTTGGAAAATTTTAGTTTGCTTTTTCAAGAGTTGATTCTAAGAATTCTAAGCACTCTTTTTATTCTTACTGATCCAAATCATAGCCTCCTTTTTTATTAGTAATTTATCCAGCTTTTACAAATTGCAAGACTGTATTTTTTTAGCTCAGATGAGATTCCATGTGTGGTATCAAATGCCACACCAGTTGCAAATTCTTCTTTGGCCTTCTTTGTTTCTCAGAACCAGCAGTTAATGGGACATCAGGCTCTCCTGATGTCCTCCCTTTTTTCTGAGGAAGATTGCTTCAGAGAATCACAGAATATCCTGAGTTGGAAGGGACATGCTAGGACCATGGAAGTCCAACTCCTGGCTCTGCACAGGGCAGCCCCAAGAGTCACACCGTGACTGAGAGCATTTTTCCAATGCTTCTTGAATTCAGGCAGGCTTGATGCTGTGATCACTGTCTGAACATCTCCGGGTGAATAACCTTTTCCTAACATCCAACCTAAACCTCTCCTGACACAGCTTCAGGCCATTTCCTTGGTTCCTGTCACTTGTCACCACACAGAAGAGATCAGTGCCTGTCTTTTCTGCTTCCCTTTGTGAGGAAGCTGAAGACCACACTATGGTTTCCCCTCAGACTTCTTTTCTCCAGACTGTACAGATCAAGTCCTGTCAGGCAATCCTCATAAGAATTCTCCTCCAGATCCTTGACCATCCTTATTCCCCTCCTTTGGACACTCTCTAATAGCTGAATCTCTTTTTTATATTGTGGCACCCAAACCTGCCCCCAGCACTCCAGATGAGGCTGCCCCAGCTCAGAGCAGAGGGGACAATCCCCTCCCTTGTCTGGCTGTGATGCTGTGCCTGAATCCCACAGGACAGGGCTGGCCCTCCTGGCTCCTGGGCACTGCTGGCTCATGTTCAGCTTGCCACTGACCAGGAACCCCAGGTCCCTTTGCCCAGCACTGCTCTCCAGCCTATACACACAACCAGGATTGCCCCATCACAGCTGCAGAATCAGGCACTTGCTCTTATTGAACCTCATATGGTTGGTAGTTGCCCATCTCTCTGATTTGTCGAGGCGTCTCTGCAGGGCCTGTCTGCTTTGGAGGGAGTCAACAGCTCCTCCTTATTTTCTGTTCTGTGCTAACTTAGTATCCCTTCCAGTGCTGCATCCAAGTTTTTAATGAAGATGTTGAAGAGCAGAGCCCTGTGGATCCCCATTACTGTCAGGTCCCCAGTCTGATGTCCCCCCATTCACTAAAATTCTTTGTGCTTGACCCGTGAGCCAGCTGCTCACCCATCCCATGATGTGTTTATTAGCCCTGTGCTAGAAATTTTTTCCAGAAGGTTACTGTGAGAGACAGTACTGAAAGCTTTACTGCAATCCTAAAAGATTACATCAACTGGCTCCCCTTGATAACTAGGGGAGTTACCTTGTCATAAAATGAAATACAATTTGACAAGCAGGACTTTCCCCTCATGAACCTGTGCTTGCTGTGACCAATGCAACTAAAGAGACTGTTTCGTCAAATCTGTGTTACTGTTGTCTTCCAAATTCCCTAGGTTTTAGTGCCAGAGCAAACTTTTAGCAGCAAAATCCTTCCAGTGTTCTTTGACACTCCTTGTGCATATACCAATTGTAGGTAGAATCCCATTGCTGATTTTGGTGCTTCCAAACAAAACCTGCCTGATGCTGGGGCCTCTGAGTTATCTCTGCTGAAGCCTGTTGTCTGGCCTTGCATGGCACAAGTTGCATCTGTACAGCTAAAATTACTCGCAGTCCTGCAGGAAGGAGCCTTGTAGTCATGGGGGTCTGTCTGACACTGTCCCCCAGACTGACCAATTTTTTACAGAGGTAATATCAAACCAAGATGCATGCTAACAGCAAAACAGGATGGGTAGACATGGCCTTGAGTCTGTTCCATGACCCTGTTAGTTTTACTGGACTAGAAGCAGTGTCAATAAAATTAGACAGTAAATTATATATGTGTAGGAAATCTAATTGTTGAAAGATTCAGTTCCTCAGGAGAAAGAGCTGATTTGCTCTCAGGAGCTGAAGTAACACTGTTACTTTATAGTATATATGCCTCACTTTATAGTTCCAAATAGCAAGCACTTAGGCATTCCCCAGGACAGAGGGAATCCCACCTTGCATTATCTTTTAAGCCTTATTTGAAGCAAAGGTATGAGCTTTGATCTCCTATCACAGCACCCTTAAGCTTGCCAAAACAGTCAGTTTATATCTGTAGCTCAATGAATATTTAATTATTGAAAAGTGGAATAGTGCTTACAGAACACATTATGGTGTCTAGTTGCAATCTTCCAGCTGAAAAGTGAGTCTAATTTTAATACCTGACTTCTTTGCTAATTTATCTGAAACATTCTAATTCACTGAGTAGTAGTGGTTCATAGTATTCGAGTGAAAATAGAGGGTTATGAAAACCATGTGCTAGGGTAAACTGAAGATATCTTGCTTTCCAATTTGGCTTGTTTATACAGAATTAAAAAATAAATGCTTCTGACATGTTTCTCTTTTCTGCATTGCTTTGGAACATTATGTGCCTTTGGCAGTTTGTAGTTCTGGTCTAAATACTGTCATTGCTTTTGCAACTTTAATCTTTTAAGATAATTTAATTTCAGCTGACTTTTTAGATTTTTCACTAAGACATCATTTAATTAGCATGAGTGTGAACTGGACTTTCCATGCGATTGAGTGATTTATAATTAGCATTCTCATTTATTGTTGAACTGCAATAGTACTCTACATTCTTTTTAATCTGTTTTGTTTGTGATATTTCTTTTTTTCTGTTCTTACCAAGTTGTTCTCATTTGTGTTCTGGTAAAATGCAGTAATTACACCCTTATGAATCACAACCTCTGCCCTGTTAATTATAGTTAAGGGAATCCATACATTATTATGTTTAGATTTCTGGATAATTTAAGACAACAAGAAACAATGTGTTTTTTAGAAGCTTGCATTATTGTTTCATCTTCTCTTTTATTATACTGCTTATGTCTGCAAAATTCAAGAATCAGATGGAAACTAGAAATACCCAGTTCATAACCTCCTATTCAATCTTCATGCCTTTAGATGGGAGAACCTTTCTAAAAAAAGTTTCCATAGTTTCTTTTTTCCAAATATATTTTAATTTGTACTCTATGAAGTATTCTGTGCAACAATAGTGTGATGACCTGCTCTTCTGTGTTCTGGAGCTATCTTGGGAATTCATGTAGTGAATATTCTACCTTCAACTGTGTAGGGCTGGAAATAAATCTCTGTGCACATGTGGACAAAAAACAAACTAGCACCACAAAAAGCCTTCATATTCCTGTTAAGCTAAAGAAGATCAACAGATGGAGAGTTATTTTTCATCTTTTGTAGAAAGTCTTTATTGTGCCGGATATTTCTCTTGTTTACATTTATTTGTTTATTAGGATAAAAGAAATTACAAGATAATTCAGGGAAGTACAGACCTTAAATTTTTCTTTCTTGGGTAACCTTTTGCCTGTAGCAATGGATTAGTGTTGCTTTGGGAGGTGAAGGAGTTGGTGTTGTTTGCCCTTCTTTCCGTGAGCCTGCACCTTTCCCAACACGAGACCAGGGGGAACAGATGAAAATAGCTCAGAAGCAGCTCCACTCACTTCTCCTTTCCCTTGAGAGTTTGAGAGAGCTTTCTTCTCTCTGGTTCCTTCTCTTTTCTCCATGATGCCTAATTGGAGACAGACCAAGGAGTGCAGGAACTGCCCTTCTCTTCCAGCTGGAGAGCTGTGTTGCAACTGTTGGGTGTTACCCTTCTCATAAGCTACAGGAAGGACAAAGAACTGGTCAAGGGAAGCAAAAAAACAGGGCAAGGAAAAGTAATGGAGCACCCTGGAGGAGAGACTTGACAGGAAGATGAAGTACAGGAGTAGTTGCTGTGAAGGCATTTTCATCATCTACACAGATGGCCTTACTGCCATCATGCTAAATGCAAGTGTTTAATGCTTGCTACTCAGATGCATAGCTTCAAAACTAATATCCTATTTACTGACTTTTAAACTATGCCTTGCAGATGAATGGAAGAATACCTTGCAGCATTTTGGAGACCTTTATTCTTATGGCTGGGTTATTGAGACCCTAACGAGTGGACCAGTTCTTGTGGTTACAATTGATTGACTGAGGAATGGACAACTACTTTCCAACAGCACTGACACCACTATTACTTATGGCAAATATAAACAATATGTTCTGTTGAAAATATAAAGCCAATAGGATAGCTGCTATAGTTAGAGGCAGACTACTGACTGTTCTCAAGTATAGCTTCACATAATTTTTCTTCTGTTTCGTTCTGCTAGAAAAGCTTTCTCAGTGTCAGCTGGTACTCAGAGATTAATGAATCTCATCTTGATGTTGCCTCCACCCTGAGAAGCAATCCCCATTTAATAGCAAATATGGTTTATTCTTCTGTTTACTCCCTGAAAATTCAATGAGACATCCACCCTTCCCATAATTGTGTCCTGTAGATCATAAATGTGTCACTGAATCATGAGCTATGTTTTTAACTCAATGACAAGAAAACTTAGTTTGTAATGAGAATTTAGACAGATGTGGAACAACTTCTTTAGGAAAAGAAAATTCAACACCTAACACATGTTTTACTAAATTAATTATAATTTGGCATGGCCTGCTGTGAAAGAAAATTCTTACGAGATCTGATGGGATGAGGTTTACAGCTTAGTATCAAGCTCTTTAAACATACAGATTTTGATTGGCTCTCTATATTTATAGTGTAAAGGGGAAAAAGAACTTTAGTTTACTACTAGCTTTTAATAGAGAATCAGGGATGGCAGTCATTAAAAACATTTGGGACAACAACATTTTTGGGGGATGCTAAAGATATCTTGCAGGTTCTGAGAAGCATCAGGGTAATCTGGCTTCCAAGGTCAAGAGACTCAATGCAACCTTCTTATTTGTATTATTCATGTGATTTCTATTCACAGTTTAATGACGGAAATCAAGACTCTAAGTAAGAGAAGTATTTGTTTTAGTATTCATTCTTGATGATCAGAAGTTTTAATTCAGCTTCTGCTTTTCTTCATTGATAATTGGATTGGGGATGCTCATGAGGTAGTTTTTTGATTCTGATTGTCAGGTGGATCAGACAGCATAGGAGATACTGAAATGACAAAAACCAGATACATTCTTCTATTACCAATTTTCTAAATAGGGATGAGTGACTGGAATGACAAAGGAATTGGCCAGCTGAACATGCTGGCTTGATCCAGGCCTGGCTACATTGCTTCCTTGTCAGCTGGGTTCCCCACGTGCACTGTTGTACAGATTTGTTGCACAGTTTTAACTTCTCTGCCTACTGTTGAGAGCCATATTTAGCAACACTCTGATCACTGTGCAACCAGGAAACAACTTTGGGTATTTTTCCAAAGGATTCCCTCCATTTTGCCATAAAAGATAGCAAAGAAATCCAAATTTTCTTTTTGTTTTTCTTTGTCCTCATACTTTTCACCTGCATTTTGAGCTTCTTTATGGCTGGCAAAGTCAGAGATAAATTAATTATATGTAAATATTGTATGACAGTTATGTTCAATAAAACAGTGATAATCTACACTTCATTAAGCAGCTCACTTTATGATCTCCTGAAAAAAAGAGAGGGAGAAAAGAAAAACTCTTGTCTCTATTTTAAAGACCTCAGTAAGGACATAATAGCAGATGCTTTACTGAGGTCTCATGCTACTAAAGCTTGATTGCATTTAGTAGAGCATATCTGCTAGATTACTGAGCTATGATTTGTCAAATAAATGCAGCACAATTTGTGATATCCATGTTTTAATGAGTTTATTCCTTTCTAATTTGCAAAATCTAGTCATTTGTAAGAAGTTCCCTTTACATTGGTGTCAAGTGGCTTCATTCCATGTTATTGGATAAATTAATTTTATTTATGTAAAAACTCCGCACAGTGCTGGTGAACACAGTATTGAGTGTCTTCGAAGCAGTCTGAGTTGGTTTCACAGTGCATTACCACAGTAGGGAAGTGTGAGTGATCTGGTTTTGCTGAGCAGAAAGCTGCTGTATGTGGATCCTTCAAGCTTTGAGTAATCTGGTGCCTGAATGTTTCTCATCTGGCCACAGGACAGGGATGAAAGCTGACTCGTGTCTCTACTATTGAGGCCAAATCACCAGCACACCCAGGGCTCAGTCCAGGAATGTGGAGTGCACATCCTCAGATGACACTCGGACATCCTTAGTGTTTGACTCTGGGGAGGTGGGGATGGAATGTGCATTTTATGGGACATTCCTTTTGCTGCAGTGGACCACCACTGCCTGTTTCATGCTCTGTGCTGCAGGAGATGAGCCACAGCTGATCCAGAAAAATGAGGGGACACCAAGAGTGCACAGGAGCAGTGACAGCAGACTGTGGGCTCAGGATGATGGGGTCTCAGCATAGCAGTGTAGGATGGGAGCTACATGCATACTGCTCCTGTGGGGAACCTGGCAAGCCTGTACCTAAAATCACAGCCTTTTGTCTTCTGTGGCAGAAGTCCTCACTACTCATCAAGGTTAAGAATAAATTAAGAATCAGTTCTTCACCTACATTTATACAGATGATTTGAGAATCTCCAGAGGGTGCTGAGACCTGCTGGCAGAAAATGATAAACTCCCCTAGAACTGAACAGTTTCACTCAATAAAGTTAAGTGGTCACATCCATACCTGGCCCAGGCAAATTCCCACAGTCTGCTCATCGGAGATTGCTTGGGATGGTGCTACTTATATGATAAGAGACCAAGACTAGTGGTCTGTCTAACATAGAAATGACATCAAATGTTGAATTTTTGTGCCTGAAGGCACTTCAAGCTCTCCATAATTTTATACGGTCAAAGCCTATGGAGCTTTAATAAAGCACCTAACTTGTTTAGAAAGTTTATGAAGGAGTTGAAGTTTACCCAGGTGTCCATGATCCAAGATAACTTCACCTCTGTGGACGAAATTACATTAATCCTCTTTATTGCTGTCTTGATTAACTGTCACATCGAAAGTTGATCCCAGCCTCAGGGAAATATTACTTTTTGGCAGGGTGGGGAGATGTGGAATGTAAAGATAGATTTGACAGTAAGGGTGCCTTTTGGTTCTGCAGTGGTAAAAAACCAAAAAAAATAGAAACAAAGATATAAATCTTGACTCTGGTGATTTTCATTTTGGTAGGATCTGAATTGTTCTGTTGCTGCTGAATGAGTCACACATTTAAACCAGCAGAACTGCAAAATAGGTTGTTGAATCAAACAAGAGATTTATGCAGACTTCTGCTTCAGAATAAAGTCTGTAGAAAGCTTATTGAGGAAATTCAGTCTTGCAAATGCTTTCTGCTGTCGCTTTTGATGTTCCCAAATACAGAAGATGTCAGCTTGAAAGAAGAAATGTTCTTGGTAGGAAGTGATGTTGACTATATGAGAAATGGATTTTTATTATGGCACTCTATTCCCCTTGGAACGTTAATACAAGGAAGTGCAAGCTATTTTATTAAATCATGAATTCCAGCATGGAATCTGTCAGTTCTGCCAAGATGTTGTATTTTTAGCACGGCAAAGTTGCTTGTCATGCTCCCACATCTCACCTGCAAATTGTGTGTGAGAAACAATGAAAAGTAGTTCACCAGTGGCTTCATGTGTTAGGTGTAAACGTCAATCCACTTAGCAAGACCTTTTAAAATTAAATTTTAGTTTAGTTCTGTCTAGTTCTGCTGTATTTGGTGAGGCTAGCTGATACAATGCATTTTGGTTAATCCTGTAAACTAAGCAAATTAATTTTCTGCTTTTTCATGACAAATATTTCTTGCAAAGAATTGGAAAGAGTGGGGAGGTGGTATGGGAAACACCAGAAGAAATAACAATACGTGATCTTCCTCTTGGAACATGCATGTGCTCAGTCATGGATAACCTGACATTTTCCTATGAATGCCTCACAGTTGGAATTTTTGGTCCTTGTCAAGAGAGGCACACACAATTTATGCTTTGGGTCACTTATAATTCCACAAGCAGAGAAAGTGTCCAGGTGTCTAAAAATCTCAAGATATAAGTCACAAAAAGTACTTGAGTGACATAAGGACCTGCTGTTTCATGTTATAGCCAACTTTTATATAATGTAGCCCTCAGCTTTTCAGTGTTCTTGTGGCTGTTACTTACACCATGGGTTTTTTAAAGACTTCCATGTGCTAAATAACTGAGGGTTAAACTGAAATCTGCACAGAAACATGAAGCATATTTGTAGAGTACATAGCTGAGTTCTCTGCTTTTCTCTCAGTGCTTTATGAGTTCAAATACTCTTTCTTTAATCCAAATTACTGACATGGTGGACTGAGTCAGTCATGTGATGGGGAATCTCCAGTCAATTCTTTCCCATTTAGCAAAAGAGACAGGTGCCTCTGAGCAGTAAACTACAACAGCAGAAGAACTTTATCTTCCTGTCAATCAGCATCAGTGATCCCTTAACTGTCTCTACAGAAGGATACTGGAAAAATGTTTTTTCTGGAGCATCCTGTCTTTAGGGGCATGCATTTTGGCCTTCTACCTTTTATCTGGACTGCACATGCATTTCAACTCACCAGCTGGAAACCAACTCCAGAGCTGATCCCACTGCCTGAGTATCATTTTCTTAGAGATAAGTCACTCTTCCAGAGTTTTGAAGGATCCACATGGTACATTGGGCACTGAATTGGGTGGCAATGAGAAACTTTGTGCCCTGCAGAAAGATGCTTGACACTAATCCGGTTTCACATTTGTTTATCTTACCTGACTTGTCTGAAGTTATTCTTGATTTACACTGTTACAAGGGACCAATTCCTTTTTGCAGAATGGTTTTCTTAATTTGTTCCATTTTTTGGCATTGCAGGTTGTCTTGAGAGAAGTTATTTTATAAGTCAATATCCCATTTTCAATATCCTTCTAGAAGTCCCAATCCTATCTTCATCCTGCCAAAACTTAATGTCTGTAAGTAATTAATTTTTTGTGAGTGCTTCCCTTCAATTCCCCTTATTTACCTATGTTTGAAAAACACCCAACATTTATTGCAGAAGAGACTGCTAGATTCAGGTTGGGTTTTTTTGTTTTTGGTTTTTTTTTTGTTTTGTTTTGGTTTGGTTTTGGCGTTTTGTTTTGTTGTGTTTTGTTTGTCATGGGTTTGGTATTTTATTTTATTTTATTTTATTTTATTTCATTTTTTTAATTTCACCTTCTCACACAGAATCTCAGAGTTGCTGAGACTGGAAGGGCTCTCTGGAGGTCATCTTGTCCAATCCTTCTGCTGAAGCAGCACCACTACAGCAGGTTGCTCTGGGCTGTGTCCATTAAGGTTTTGAATAGCTCCAAGGAGTGAGACTCCTCAACTTCTCTGGGCAACTTGTGCCAGTGTTCAACAACACTCACAGTAAAATATTTTGCATACAATAAAATTGAAATTCCTGCACTTAGACTTGTGGCCATTGCCTCTTGTCCATTCCACTCTTTGGACTCATCTTGGATTAGCAACAGGCATCCATTTACTTTTTAGAATTCTATTAAGTCATAAATGCAGGATTATACAGGCAATAACTCAAATGTTTTTGTGTTTTATGAGTTGCTACACACATTTTGGCTGTATAATATCTGCAGCTGAAGGTCATGGTGTTTATGGAGCTAGGACTGATTTTACTGACCTGAAAAGAAATGCCACTAAGGTCTGATTATTTGTTTCTCAGCACTTTAGTCCTTCTTTGTCTCTCTCTTAAACTCCCAGAATTACAACACTTTTAAGCTTCATCTTAGTATGGCTGTTTTTTTGAAGTACTTGTAATTAAATTTATTTGCATTTTTCTACAAACCATTTTCAGAAGATAGAGCTGGGTGGTCATAAGAAGCAAACAGGTCAGCCAAATGAGACAGTGCCAAATTGCAATGTGTATTAGACATAAACTCAAGAAACTCAGGTTTCATGTAGTTAAAGTGGGCGTCAAAATTATTAGTAAAAGTGGAGTGGAGGTGAAATAATTTTAGGGGTGAGTCAGGAAAGCAGTCCATTTCTTAATAGCATTTTCAATATAGTCTTGGCACAATAAATTCTGATCCACAGTTCTGTATTCACAATGTTCTAATCAGTTGCTAAAATGGGAAAACAATCAAATTAAACAGTGTCAGAAAACTGAAAAGATTTTAGAATTTTTGTGAAGTGGCACAGATGATAATACAAAAAGTTACTCACCGCTAGTGTGAACATATATATATTATAATATATCTTGTATTGTTGCACCAACATCAAACCAGAAGTACCAACATGCGAATAATTAATTTGAAACTACTTTTAAATTCTTGTGTTATGTGATGAAAGCATATGGTAGCAACAATTCTGGTCTTCAGTTGTTGTAAGCTATGTTTTATTTCAAATTTTAATTAGCAAAGAAGTATGTAATTGGGATTGGAGGGCACTGAAAGGTTTTATCAATAAAATGTAGTAATAAGTCATTCTTTTTCACTGAGAAAAAGAAATTATAGAACTTGTTTCTGTAGCCTTTTGAATAAAATATTTAATCTAAAAATAGGTTTCAAATATATTTTAATATTCCCCTTGCTACAATGTGGGATTTAATGTTTATTTCTACGAAAATTTGCTTTGCTATATATAAAATATTTCTGAAACCCTTTGCTTCCTTGTGGGTATGTTGTGTCTTTGGGCTTTGTGGATATACATTAAAATATAAATTTCAATATATTATGTTCATGTATTTTTTTATGGTCTTCTAGACCTTATGATTTTATATAATTTTTAATAGTGTATCAGTCACCTGTAAAATGCCTGTTTCCTCTAAGTGACTGACAATCTGTACTAAACCATTTACATGATAAATTAATGTGACTAAATGTTGCTGATGAAACAGGGAACAAGCAGGCACAAACACCTTTTGGAATACATATGAACTGTCTCTGAAAGTCTTCTCTCCATATTTTCCCAGTAACTGCTATGATCCAGTAGAGCAAAGTGTTTGATCACTGATACGTGATGATTTGTAATCCTTAGGCGGTTTTGTACTTAAAAATCACCTCTATTTGTCAGACGTGACAACTGCAGAAAAAGGTGTCTTTTTCTTTGGATTTTTTTTGTTTTATTTTCACCCCATGGTTGTTACTTAAAATGCTGATCATGTTTTACTAGTTAGTTAGTGTTTGCAAAGGAATTTGAAAATGGACTAAATTCTTCATTGTTAGACAAGTAGTAAGAAGAAAATTTAATTATGTTTTTGATTTCTGTTCTGTGTAAGACATTTCCCAGGCAAAAACAAAAGTTGCTGTTTAGCTTTCCATTGACCTTCACACATTTAGCATTTTCTCCTTTTATCAGTTATTTGTCCCAGCTAAGGTCTTGCTTCAGGAAGGGTCAGTATTGAACTCAGACGATCCTGGATAGTGACCTTGTTCTTTGGAGTACTAAACCAAAAATGGAATGTTTTTATTCCACTTTGGCCATTAATTTATGCCATGTTCTTAGCTAGGCCAGTTAACCCAGGTCAGAGCCCATCTTATTTGAAATCTGAGCAGTGGTCACTGGTGCTGTTCTTCATCATGAAATGCTGATCTAATACAGATGTTCTATAAAACGTTGCCATTTATTATGTTCATGGATTCATGGTTTCATACGATTTCTCCTTTTTATCCACCTTGCGACTAGTAATATTAATAAGGAAGAAATAAAATGAGAGCATTCTTCCAACTGTCTACCCTGGAAAATTTGCTTGAGAGAGCTTTTTATTTTGAAAGCTTTTTTTTTTTTTTTTTTTGCTTTTATTGCTGAAATTGGCCGATTCTCATCAGGCATTAAAATGCAATAGTTTTCTGACTTTTTTTTTTTTATTGCTTGGGGTTTTTTTTTGTTTTGTTTTGTTTTGTTTTGTTTTGTTTTTTGGTTGGTTGGGGTTTTTTTGTTTGTTTGTTCGTTTAGTTTTGGTTTTGTTTGTTTGTGAGTTTTTTGTTTATTTATACTTTCTGAGTCTCTGTGTACTGCGAAACCAGCAGGAAGCAAGCCACTTTCTGCAGAGCAAAAAACCATTTGTGTGCATCATTTCCCTGTTGGGATCTTACCAGAGTAGTGCATAGGATGAGATCAGTTCAATGTCCGGATTCAGATATACAATGTTACATGTCAGTTTAGACTGTTCATCTAAAAATAGGTCTGTTTCACACACACATAGGAAAGATACTCTAAGTTCATGGTATAGCCAAAGATCTAGTTAACACAGGTCAGAAAGCTTTGGGAAACTCTTTAGCCCATTTTAGAATGGATATCTACCGTTCTAAAAAAATATTTTCTTTCCGGATTCTATTGATGAGGATCTCCCAACAAAAACCTCATATGATTTTTGAAGTTCTTTACAGACACAAATTTTCTGCAAATAATTGGGCTGGCAGATGAGACTCAGTAGTGCAGAAAACCTTTAGCCATCTGAGTCAGCAGTGGTAGTCCAGATAGGCAGAACTCCTTAGCAACTTACTCCTTCTCTAACTCTCCAGTACTTCCATTTCTTAGACTGGGCCATATCAGGGAAAAAACTTTGGGCATATGATAGTCCTGTACACCCAAATGGGTCTGATTGTCCTACAGGTCCTACTGTTGCGAGCTGTGACCTGTAAATACACTGGCACAAGTCAGCCTCTCCAAAGATATAAATTATTTAAAGAGAAAGGATGCAGCATATGAAAATGTGTATTAACACAGCAGTCTGTACATGTGATCTTACCCTGAACTCATTTGCTTAAATAATCCAGAGCTCTTTGTTTCCCATTATCTCCCACAGAGTTGGTGTCTCTTCTAGCAATGCCAGGCAGACATGGGTGGTCAGGGAGACTTCTGTACAACTGACATATCCACAGTACTTCTTACTATCAGCTAAGGATTATCAGAAGTGTTTACCAGTATGCCATGGAGATTTGATTTCATTTTAGTCTCATATAACCTCCATGGGGCAAAGCATGTAAAAGAAAACAAGCAAAGTTGCAGCAAATATTTTGTCTGTAAGATATTACAGGTACCTTCCAAAGCTTCACCACAATATATTGGAAACTTCTAAGTTTTCCAAGTGGGGGACACAATTAATTTCTCTTCTTCTGTATCCTAAAGGACATAAACATTTTCTGAATATAATTTTAATTTTTCTAGACAAAAAAAGGTAACAATCTTCTCTCTGCTCCAAATGTCTTGCTGTCTTATTGTTCCATACAGAATATTAAAAAGGATGTAAAGCTGAGGTGCCCAGTAAGCTGGTGATGAGCTTTAATGTGTGAACACATAGCATTTTTCCCTGATGTGTCCTCCAGTCTCTACAGAAGTATGCCTGTAAATGTCCTTATTCTGCCTACTCATGAAACAAAAAAAATATGAACAGCAGGAAAATAAATGGTCATATGCATATCTATGATTAATAATATGGAACAACATGATCTTAGCACCATCCTTCTCAAAAAATGACAGTAAGCCAAGCTATGAGCAAACAGACATAAACAAACCACACTGGTCAGATCTCCAAGTCTCAGGCAGGCTGTAGCTTGTGAACTTTTGTGCAGAATAGAGGAATAGAGAATAGGTAGTGATTTCCTCCGACCAGCTGATCTGGTCCATAAAGGATGAAGCACTGCACAAACTTCACCCACATCTCTGAACCAAAGCTTCCAGTCTCCACCTAGAGACATTGCTGACAGAGAGGTCTTTGGACCTGTGTCTTTTCCCTTCTTTGCATTGTTTGCACTGTGTTTAAATTCGACAGGGAGATTTAAGGTGATTGACAGAACACATCTAGTGATTAAAGTATTAGCGTAAAAAAATCTGAGAGCCATTGGTACATGCAACACAATGTTGTTCATTCCCACTGCTGAAAAAAGTTCTAAAATCTGCTTCAGTTTCTTCTATACATCAGCCAAAATTATTTGCCAACTGTACATGAGGAATAAGCTCAGAATAAAATCAGGACATTGATAATTTCAGTTTATCCAAAATATAAAAGCTATTAGACAGATGGATCCCTAATTTTTACTTTCTCATGTTCCATTATTGTTATCGTGAAATAAAGAAATTCTGTTATTCACAGACCAGCAGCTTTTATTTATATCACTTAAAACTTGGATTCCAAAATTCATGTATTATTTCATATCTTTCTAGTTATTTAAGAAATATGTTTTTGTTTCTCTGCATTAGTTTTTATTAATGCAAATGCAAAAGCTTTCCTAAAATCCATATAAGAGTATTAATGTTTTGTTTTCTCTTTAATTGGACCCTGTTGATTTGTATTTACTCATTATTATGTTCATAGATACTCGTTTTTTCCATTTCCTCACAGAGGTCTGGAAGTGCTTAGAGTAAGCAAAAAATCTTGAGTCTATTTCATTATGGAGGATTTAACATTTGTCAATTTATAACATTTGACAATTGACATTTGACAAATCTGTTCCATTCATAAACTTTTGAAAACTCATGACACAGATGAAGCTTTACAAACATTCAGCAAGCTCCTTTGCTGAAAAGGGACCCTAGATCTATCACTCTTGGTCTAGTCTTCATCACCCAAGAGAAAACTATCCTTAATAAAAATCTTGTGAGCCAGGAATGGCACAGGGAAGTTGCTGCTTTATAAATTCTATTTATTCTGATTGCAGTTTATGAAAACATCATGTTGAATTCCAATTAGTTGCTACCTGTGAGTCCCTGCAG
Organism: Toxostoma redivivum; assembly: GCA_013397375.1. Taxonomy (NCBI): domain Eukaryota; kingdom Metazoa; phylum Chordata; class Aves; order Passeriformes; family Mimidae; genus Toxostoma; species Toxostoma redivivum. The sequence continues at coordinate 1,172,880 of VXBI01003376.1, forward strand.
TGTTCATAAGCACATAAACACAAAATGTAAATGTGTTTTCTTGTTCCTGTTTGTTTTCCTTAATCTTCTTCTGGCAATAATATATTTGTGCAATATAGCTCAAACCCTCTGCTTCAGTACATGCTGCTTTCATATATTTTACTACCTATCGCAATGGGAAATAAAATTTATTCCAGCTTCTGTTTCTGAAAATATTTAAGGCATTGAATGGATGTGTTTCAATGAGACTAGGATAGATGAAATATATTAATGATACTTAGGTAACTTACGTGTAATTTCCAAAACCTAGAAACTCAGTCTAAGGCTCAGATTCATTAAGTTCACTTTTTCCCTCCCCATAGGAAAATATGATGAATTAGTGAAAAAGTACATAATTTCTTTGTATTTATTAGATTCTGGAAAATTCCTCTTCTTTTGTTAGAGGCATTAAGAATAACCAGAAAAACCTTGATTCTTATGGGAGTGAGTGTTGGTTTGGACATTAAGTGTACACCATTGTAACAGGTAGTTATAATAAAAGAACATAAATAGCTTTGATATCTATGTAACATTTATTAATCTCCTCTCTACTATGCATTTTACTGAAAGCAATATGTTGTGCTATGTGTTATATGTGACAAAATGGTACATAAAGTACTGAACATAGAAAAGTATGTGCGCCACATGGAAAAGTAATCTAAGTGTATAGTACAAGAATAACACTGAAAACTGATTATTACTCAGTTTTGTGTGATGCCATAATTATTCTACTGTATTGAAATTCTTAGAGGAAAGAGAGGAGGATCTCAGACTTCCTGGGTACTTTTCATAGTGAGGTATGCTGGGTTGGATAAGAGAAGTCAATACGGGTGCTATTAGTATCAAAGAATAAATGTATTGTAAAACCTGGAACTCACACAATCTTTACTGTGAACTAGAGAAACTAGAGATAAAGATGACTTGGTCCTGAATCCTGTCTCATTTTGGTATTCAGATTATTAGTACTTTCCTTTTCTTCTCGGCTTTCATTCAACCTTGTCAAAGAAGTTCCTAACAGTTTGCACATTAGCTCTACATTATGATCTCCCCTTGGAATGTTTTTCCTATAAGGTACATTGAGTGGGATTTTCAGGAGAAGCTCTGGTAAGCACTGGCGTTATGAAGGAAGGTCATCCCTTGGGACCAGCTCATTGAGGTTAGGAAGGAGACATCTGAATTAATTAGAATTTGTCCAAGAGACTACATTAGATCAAGTGTGAATACTTGGTGGCAAGTTAAACTAAAAATAAAGCTGTTTACATAACAGAATAAAAATAATAAAAATATTATGTTACATGAAAAATTACACTTATATCAGCTTCCACAATATGGGACATAGAGATGGAATATAATTGCAAGCATCATGAAATTGAAATTCTCATGCTCAACTCTTGCTAAGTCACGCAGGCTCTGACTGAAAAAGTAATATGAAATGAAATACACCTAAGTAGAGAGAAATAAGTTAACTTGGAAAATTATTTTTTTCTATTCCTAATTAAAGCAGTGTAGTTTAAAATTTCCTTGCATGAAATTTAGATTTTTAAAGGACAGTAATTAACTGATTTTATTTTTTTAACAGCTCTGCTTGTTGACGCATTTCTATTTTCTAAGACTTCCAAGAATGGCAACTACAGAATTTTCCTATTGATTATAACATGAATAACATTTTTTTTAATGGAGGGGGGAAAAAAAGATCATAATATTTTATTCTGTCTGTGGGCTTGGGTAAAATCCTGAAAAGTTGAAATTTGTTCTGTAGCTAAGAAAAGGCTTTTGAAATAATTTCAGATTTTTCAGATTTCTGTTCTCTGATTAAGCTATGATTTATTTTTTAAATTCATATGCACTGAAATCTATTAGTTAATAGTCACTGAGGCCAGTGAACTGAACCATACTGAATGTTTGGAATTTAATTATCTTAAATTCCTTATGTTTATGTGCAGTAGTTTGGCACAAATTTGATTATATAAATAGTAAATTGTTCAGTTAAAGCACTGTTAATAACTGAATAATGGAATAAATTAAGGAGGTTTTGAAATAATTTAACCAGTGACTGAAAAAAAAAAAAAAGATTGTTTTAGTAACACAGAACTTCAGAAAAAAGTTTAAACCTCAAAATTATGAAGAAAAATGTGTACGCTTGGGAAAGTTCTAGAAGTACATGCATACAAATATCATATTGGTTTAAGTTTATTGGTAGAATCACAAAGTGCCTTTGCTAATGGACACACTCCCATGAACATGCCTACTGCAAAACCACTTTTTGTCAGGTGGATCATGATATAAATGGAAAGAAATAGGTACTTTTAAAGATACATTTGTTTAACCCTCTTTGTAAGTGCCTTTTTCCACTGATAAAAATGGTGACCTAGAAATGCCTGATTTTCTCCACTGTCTCTGAAGGGAACCTGGCATAATCAAGTCCAGTTCTCTTAAAAATCCTGTTTTAAATACTGAACTGCTAAGCTAAGGAAGGGGTTTGTATTCAATGACAGAGTTATTTACAGTGATTTAAGTGGCATTTCTACCCTCTTGCTCACTCCTGACCCATATCCGCTCTTTGAATTGTACTGTCCAACTATTTGTGTGTCCAGGAGATGAGAAAGTGCCCTCAATCCTAATAAGAGTTAAGCCTGAGAAATATTTTATTTTTTTGCCATATTAGTTTCTTAGTCAACTTCACATCTGTTTTCAGAAAATTTTGAGTGAATGTATGAGAAGGCAGAGGCTTTTTGTACTGGTATTTTTGCCAGAGAAATATGGGTGAAACCAGAGACCATGATCAAGAGGCTTATAATGATGCATTCTTTTGGGGAAGTCTCGAAAATCATTTTTGATGTTTTCCCCGAGATGTGTAAAAGTTCTTGTGTGGCAGTTTGTGTGCCCGAGGTGGAACAAATCAGAGCTCTTTAGTTTTCTCGGTCTCAAGGCTGTTTATTATTTTCTTATNAAGGAGTGGGGTATAAAGAGCATCAGCCTTCATGGAAATCACAGAAATGGAGTGACATGGAATTGCAAACGTTTATGATTAAATTATTTTAGGTTGTATTGGCTTTTTGATGGCTTAAAAGTTCTTTCATTTTTGCCTGACGTATATTGAGGAATCTGTGGCACATTAATTCTCTGTTCTTTGTACAAGTGTGGCACACAGAGGCTTAATCACATTAACTAAAAAAAAAAACAAAAAAAACCCAAACAAACAAACAAAAAACAACACAAAAACAAAACAAAACAAACAAACAAAAAACACCAAAAAAAAACCCCAAACAACAACAACAACAAAAAACCCACACAGTAATACAAACAGTAATTTTCAGTATGAATAACCCTGGACCAGGTTAGAGACAATTAGGAAAATATGAATATTTCCATTTAGTGGGTGATGGTGAAACATTTGATGAGAGTACTCAAAGATCCATCCAAAACAGTTTTTGACCTAAGCATGGCTATTGTGAGACTCTGCAGAGGATAGGGAAAATGCCACAGGACTGAAGAAGCAGCAGCATAATTTGTAGCCTGGAAGGGATACTTTCATTGGATCCCAGTATTTTCCTTACTGATATTGATAGATAGGGTAGAGGTATGAAACTGAACATGAAGTAAGGCTAAGAAGAATTACAAATACTGTGAAGAGCATAGTGAGAATCCCTAATACAGATAAAAATGTGCTGTGTAAATCCAACAAGATAAATCTAGTAAAGACAAGAACAAAACTCGACTTTTAGTAGGAAGAAAAATCACAAATACATGACAAAAAACCCCCAGCATCAGTAAGGCAGAACAGTATCTGAGGCTAAAATGTACATGAGTTCCATGTAAATTCAGTGTGATATGATTTCATAGGAGACAAATCTGTTGCCTAGATTAACAGACACTTTATAAGAAGGCTGTTATTTCATCTACATTCACTGCTATTGAGATCTCAGCAAGAATTTTGTGTCCCTCTTTTGTGCAAATCTGCTTTAAGAATGGTATAAGCCAGTGAAAGATAGTGCAGTTGTGAATAACAAGAATGGCCTGTGGGGGAAAAATAATTAGGATTCATTGCTCAAAAATAGAGAAGATTTAGGGAGATATGAGAGCTGTCATCCAAACTGTGGAAGAACATTCTGGAGAAATCCATTCACTACTATAGGAAAGGATAGTAAGAGAAAGATATTTTCTGTATTTAGGAAAAAATTTCACCTCTTTGCAAAGATAAATAGTGGGAAAATAGGGTTTGGAAGGCTATCAAATTTCCTTAGTTAATTATTTTATCTTTTCTAAGGAAATTTTTTAAGCATAAGGGGTTGGATTAAGCTCAAAAAGTTTTGCATCCTGCCTTAAAAGTTGTAGAGGATGCTGTTTCTGTAAAGAATTATTTGAATTTAAAGATTTAGCTCTGCATTAATGACAATGGCCATTTGGCCATTATGAGTTTGAATTAGAGCTAGTATTTGAATACTGTTCAGAATTAAAAGGGAGAGTTTGTTGCAGAGAGGGAAAATTAAATTTTGGGTGGGATCAGCTGAAGGCAATGGCTGAATATTGTCAACATTAGATGACAAAGTGCAGGGGTTTTGGAATAAAAATTGTAGGAATAGCAGAACCAGTGCAAAATGTTAACTTCAGGGGTTTCAGAACTGCTGAAAAACACTTCACTGCTAAAGATTATGAGTGGATGCACTATAGATTACACATCTGTCTGCAAATTTTGAGCTGAAATATGAAAAGATACAAGAACTGGATAGTGTAGAATTCTAGTGCATTTTAGCTGAATACATCTAATAAAGGCACGGAAATAACTGACTTGAGATAATAAATTTTACAGCAAATTATTTGAAATAAACAGGAAAACACAAACCATTCACAATTTCAGAATATGAACCGTTAGTTTGCAATCCAGTCAAGTATCTCGATTTAGACTGTGATAGAAATCCAAGTAATTTCTTTGTTCCCAGCTCCCCTGTCATGTTACATACTGTAGAATCAAAGACAAAACTCAGATAGATTCATGCAGGGATGGAAAATAATACAAGTGACATTCAGGGCTTTATCACTTTCTTCTTTAAAGTGAAATTAGAAAATCTCAGACCTCAATAACTTCTGGATGTGGGGGCAATTTCAGCACTGACAAAGCCCCACAAGACTCAAAAGAATTGAGAAAGCTTCCTATTGTGGAAGCCACTTGTGAAAGCTGATAGTTCAGGAAGTGGTTCTCTAAGTTTAAATTTGCTTAGCTACAAAGGCAAATTGTCCTTATGCTGTTGTGATTCAAGAAATATATACAAGCATATTTAATGTTGTTCTTAATTTGTATTCCCTATTGTGGTTAAGAAATTATACAGCTATGTGTAGGTGCTGATGCTTGTATATGTAAATGTATATACGTATATCTGTGTCTATACATTTATTGATTTGGTATACACAATGATATTTTTAACTTTTTGTTTTTATTGATAGAACCTGGAACAAAACAGCAGAAACTATGACCTTTTCTCTTTTTTTGTTACACGCAGTAACAAATATGGCTGTTCTGCCATACTGGGTAATGCTCATACATATGGAAAACATGAGGAACAGTGGTGATTCCTAGGAATTTTGCCTTGTGTTCTAAGCACAAGAAAATATATGTGTGTCTACCTTTTCTTGATCTTTAGTTAAACAGAAGTAAATTTATTGCAGAGGTCCAGAGAAGGTCACAAGGGAGTTTTTATCTCTTCCATTTACCTCTGACATATATATTTATATTTTTCTAGCCCTTTCTTACTAGGTTTTACAATGTTTCCTTGGGAGTGTATGGTATTTGTATGCAGTGAAACTGAAGCAGTAGCTGTAGAAAAGAACATCTGGCTTTCTTCAGAAGCAGTATTTTTCTCAAAATTATATGTAATATCCAATAATGATTTCTGTCTAGTGAAAGACTAAGTGAATACTGATTAGGAGCTGTGTGTATTTTACATTAATTATGTCTTGTGGGCAGTGTAGCATATGCTTCAGTATCCAGAAGGCTAAATTTAAGGATACAGAAATGGCCTCTTTAAAGCAAATCAAAGTCACAGGAGCAAAATCATCTTAATCCCATCTGCTGTCAGGAAAGTGCCAAAACATAAGCCAACAAAAATTTAGAGGTCTCCCTGATGACTTGCCACTGGTACTAGATTACCAGTTGGACTTAATGAACTTAAAGGGTCTTTCCCAATATGAATTATTCTATTATTTTATGATTCTATAGTTTCTTGCTTTATTACAATTGTCAGCTATAGCCAAGTGGTTTTTAGGCAGCGCAACCACAGTTTGAGTTTCTTCTAATTTAGCTTTTCAAGTTAATAAGATGATCTGATACTGTGTGTTGTTTGATTTATTATTTCTTCTCCTTCATAGTTCCCTTATTTTGTGTGTGGGTTCTTTTTTCTCCTGATATGGAAAAAAATAATATAATGACCTATTCCAGTGAATTGCAGTCTCATAGCTATTTTATTTAATTTATCCAATTTTCTCCTTTTTTTTTCCATGCATAGAAAGTATTCCTTCCTGAAAAATTATTACAGAAACATTGAACTTCATGTCTATATCCTTTCTGGTAAGAACATTGCAGGCAATCATATTGAATAGATAAAAAATAGCTTATAAATATATGAACAAATATGTTGTATGATCACAGATAATGAAAGTTATTTCCTTTTTCCTTCAGCTAAGGATTAGCATGTATTCGCATTTAATGGCAGTCTTTGTTTAAAAATAAAGTAGGACCTTCTTGTGGAAACAATCCCAATCACTCCCTTTTCCCCAAATTTGGCACATTTTCTTCCCTCCAAAACCTGTGTTTCCAACATGCCTGATTTAAATCAGAAGTAATGCTTGCTGCATTCCTGAGGCATTTAGTACAATACTTCAGAGGTTATGCATTTGTTTATTGTACTGCTGGAAATGAATTAGAAAAGTCTTTGCTAATACTTGGGTTTATTTGTAGCCTAGCTTTTATTTTTAAAGTATCTCAGCCATTTAGCCCCAGCTGACTGAGAAACATTTGTGAAAGGATGATTGAAGTTAGAGCTTGACACGTGCACTCAATTCCTAGAGTGGGTTGTGTTGCAGAAGGGGAATTGTGATGACCCTGTGAGGCTGGTTCCTCACAAATTGGAAAGTAGGAAGAGAATGTGTGACAAAGAGTATTAGCTAGTGTCTCTAGCTAATACTGTAGCTTGAAATGCTACAGTATTTTTACAGTATTATTGCTTAGCTGTTCTGTAGCTTGAAATGGGTAGTGTGTCACACAGCAGATTCTCCTGTGACCTTAAGGGCCCATGGTAGAGCTCTGCTGGCCTTTCAGTATTGACCAATGTCATGTAAAAGGGTGATGTGGGCAGAAGGATACAGTAAACAGGACTCAGCATCAGCTGCGGAAATAATCTCCATTCAGTGCATATGGATAGGAGCCCAAACCTACAATCCCTTTCTTGGCTCAAGAAATGCCTTTTCTTTACATCCAATCAGTCATGTGTTTAGGAAGAACAGAGAACACAATCTGGGTCAGCCCATTTTTACTTTCAAAACCGAAATTTTTACAGCCCACTCTTTGTGATAGTATTGAACACACATATTTGGTCACTCCAGTGCTCTGTTTCTCTCCGTCTCTTCACAGATCCAGAATGAAGGCATACTTCATCCTATGCATCCTTGAGAGATGACTGAGTTAATACAAAACAGTGCAATGAGAGACCTTTTTAAAAGTATTTTAGCCTAACAGAATAAATGTTAGAGCAATTTTTCTTTCAATTCCCAAATAATTACATCTATGGTCATTTCAGAATGGAAGCAGGAGGGAGCTATGCCTTATTGCCCAGCAAATACTGGTTTTGCCATAACCAGTGAAAGGCTGTAGGTTTTGGACTCATGAGAAAGTGAAGGTCAACATGATGTTTGTTTTAGCAATTGTCTAATGGCCAAGTGTCTCACCCTTGTGTGAGCTGAAGCTCTGTGAAGAATATGAATGATAAATGTCTGGAAAACCTTGTCTGGACTAGGTGATCTAGATTATCTTCCACCTCTCATGATCCTGTGACTGTGACAATGTAGTCAGTGAGTGATCAAGTGTCTAGAACATATGAATCAAAATTTTCAAGATTTTCCTACTGATGACATAACCTATGCCTGCCCTATTCCTCAGGCCTCTGAATGGATACTTAGGAGTCAAATGAATTTGGTTTAAATGCCTCAACCTCATCTGTGTTTCAGAAGCTAGAGAATGCAAAAAAAGTTAATGAGGAGGGAGACTTACTAACCATGCCACATATGATTAGATATCTCTCACAGCTTGTGTTCTATCACATATTGCAGATGTGCAGAGCACATCAAGGTGATTGCTGGGCTGCTTGCTTTTGCAGGTCTCAAAAACTGCCTAAACCTAAATACAGAGATTAGTAATTTTCTGTGTTCTCAGAGCATCATTTGAGATCCCACCAGGACACAGGCACTAGCTTTCTGAAGCTGTCATCAGGTGAATGGAAGAAAGTGTTCACTGAGCCATTATCAGATTAAACATCTAGGGAAGAATCCCAGAGTTAGGAAAGTGAAACAATGCCAGAATTTGAAAAGGTTTTTTCTTGTTGGCATTAGACCAACATATTGTACTCAAAACAAATGTGCTTGGTTTTGAATTTTCTACTTTATGCTGTAATCACTAGAAAGAAAGGAGCATTTCAAGACTTTGTTGATTTTTACCAATATACTGCTTTAAGTAACATAATACCTTTTCATAAACAGTCCTGCATTATAAGAAACTACAAAGTCACCATTTCTGCATGTGTTTCACTGCACTAGCAGCTCTCTCGAGACCCAGAGCCCTGTATGCCACACAACCATGCTGCTGTCCTTCCCTGCCACATCCCCCTTTGTACATACCCTGATGTGAGGACTGGATCTCTCAGCAGTGCTTCAGCTAACAGATGGATTTGTAACACCTGGTGGGGGCTATTACCCTGCAGACACAGACCAAATACCTGAACATGACAAGCTGCTGTTCATGGCAGACATGCTTGGTGAATCTGTATTCTCTAAAACTTTCCACTGAGTAAAGGAATTTCTGTTAAATCAACCTGAATTTACCAAGTAAGGCTGTGGGTTTGATCCCTAAATGGGATCACTTAAGAGCTATACTCAATGATCGTTGATCCCTTCTGACTCAGAATATTCTGTGATTCTTTCAAACACCCTGAAAAGCAAAGGCATTCTTAATTTTCTCTCTGGTCCTAGTCTCTCTCTTTTCCAATCTGTAGTAAATATGTAGCTTTTCTAGAAAGTTGTAAGGATTGATACCTGGTTTATTACCTGGTATCAAGTGTCCGTGTCTCTAAAATTATATGTTCACCTATAATGATACTTCACAGGTAGTGGTAATGCTCCTTATGCGCTCTGAATTATAATATTCTTAAGTAATATCACTTAATGTAGTGACTAATTTTATATGGGAAAATATTATAGACTCACAGAATTATTTCGGTTGGAAAAGACCCTTAAGATCTAGTACAACTGTTAATCTAACACTTGCATCATCAATATTACGTTCTTCAAATTAAATCAGTCTAAACCTTGGAAAAGTACCAAAAATATGATGCTAATATTATTTTGAAAACAACTGATTACCATGTATAGATAATAAATACCATGTGTATATTCTATTTATTTTATATGTGTATTACCCCATGTCAGAGAAGCGAGCTTTAGATCATTAAAGTTATTGCAGTCTCATTTAAATGAAGTCTCTCATTTAAGTACTAACAGACAAGAGCTACGTAAAGCTTTTTTTTTTTCTCTTTTTTTTTCCCAAGTACTAGAAGACAGGAGTGTTTTTCAAGTTTGCAAGAGGGCATTTTAGACTTGACACTAAAATATGTTATTTGATTGTATCATGTCATGTGTCATATCTTTGTTGTTACAAGAATTGGTGAGCCTGTGCTGTAGTATAAAACCTTTCTGGAAGGCAAGTTTGTTTAATAAATGTCCTGTATGCTTTTTGAGAACATGACTTGGTACAAGAGTTTTTGTAACTCTTGTTCTTCCTCCTCTGTCCCATGCCATTCCATTTTATATTGTTGTAGGGTTCTAGTTAAGGTTTATTAGAAACAGAATTTCAGCTGCACTGTATGCTGAGGTACACACAAATTTTAATTTCTTTGAGTCTTATTTTGAGGGCAGAGTTCATTCTGTTTTTTCATGTACTACTGCCAGAGTGATAACTGTGGAAGGAGACCAGCTTCCTGCTCTCATTCATGTAAAGGAACAGTGATCTGCATTTGGCAGGGAAAAAGCAAGCACTTCCCTGTGCCGAGATAACATCACAGCTGCCTGCCCTCTGAGCAGACACTGCTGAGGAGGATTTTTTGCATGGGTTCTTTTTGGCTTAGTAGATTGATCTTTATCTAGATACAGTCCTATTAGATTTAATATTGAAACCTTGGATGCAAAAGTCAGGAAAATTTCCTGTAGCAGTTTCCTGTAACCAGAATGTGAAAATCTGAGTAGAAAACCCTTTACCCTATTGACAATCCAGCCAGTTGTGTCTCTCAAGAGCTATTAGAGGCTTCCTCCTGCTAGTCTGAAAAGCTTTTACATAATGGGGTGGAAAACCACTTTGTCAAAGGGCACAAATACCTCTTCAGAGAATTCTGAAAATAGCAGCCTTCCTTCCTCATCTGCAGCACAGTAGGGGCCAGCTCAGCAATTAATATGATGACTAAAGTGCTGATAAAACAGCACTACTCGCCCTAAGGAGTCTTGTAAATAAAGATCTCCAAGGTTGTCCCAATCTTGTGTGGGGTAGCTACAGCAGCAGTCCCAGATCTGCCAGCAGAATGCAACATCCTCAAGTGAGATAAGACTGAAAACATGATTTATATTTACTGGAAAGCCTATTTTCCTACTGTGTTATCCCTAACTTAGAAAGGGCAGAATGTATGTACTTTGAAATGTTAGCTGAGGCAAGAGATGGATTACCATTGGCAAACTATTCTGACCATAGACTTTTATTTCAGTCACTTGAGTCATTCCTGGATAGGTTTCCAAGTCTCAGTAAATATACTGGATGCTGGTGTATGCTCCTATTGCTGCCTACACTTTTACCCATCTGTTATCATGGCACAATTCCTACTTGGAAGTTGGTCATACCATTGCACTAGATAAGAGGTGCCAAGGGAATGTTGGTTTAGACATTTACAAAAGCTCTTCTGCAGGCTATCTCTGGTCTGAGATAGGATTGGTGCCACATGCTTCCTCACCTCATGACATCTGTTGATACTGAAATGCCAAAAAAAACCCTACGTAAGTACAAAATGGACCTTTCTGTTGTTTTTATATGTTGAAAATTTTAATTGCAACCGATATGTTTCATGAGATCATATCCTTTTCCAAATACAGAATCACCTTGCTGTTGTTTTTGAAACAGTTTTATGACTCATTATATCAGCCAGTAAGTCTATTGGTTCAAGAAAGTTTGTATTGGTCTTAAAGCACCTAGGCTCAGTAGCTATCTTAATCAAGACATATGTACCTCAAGGAGCTTGATAACTGACTTGATCATCAACATGCAGTTTTTTGGTTACAATTTCATCACAGAACAGTGTTTTTGACACATTATACCATATTTCTCATATTTGATTTTAGTTTTTCTCTTGGCCAATTCCCTTACTTGATCCGTTTATTCAAACTAATTGCTTGGTAATGGATTAAGTTATTTTAGAGTAAGTTCTAAAATGTGCTCAAACACATGATCAGTTGTGAGTTGAATTGTAGCAGCCTGAAAGACCAAAGATCACAGCTCAGAGAGCTGTGGTACCTATCCATGTACTTGAGTACCCATCCTGTTTGATGAATGCATCCTCAGTAAATTCACAGATGACACCAAGATGGGTGAGAATGTTGATGTGCTGGAGGGTAGGAAGGCTCTGGAGGGATCTGGAAAAGCTGGATAGATGGGCTAACATCAGTGATATTGAGGTCTAACAAGGTGAAGTGCCAGGTCCTTCCCTTGGGTGACAAGAACTCTATACAATATTCCAGGCTTGGGGGTTGAGTGACTGGAAAGTGGCCTGTAGATAAAGACTTGGGGATGCTGGTTGAGAGCCATCTGAACAAAATCCAGCATGTGCCCAGCTGGCCAAGAAGGCCAATGACATCTTGGCTGTGTCAGCACCAGTGTGGCCAGCAGGACCATGGCAGTGATTGTCCCTTGTACTCAGCACTGATGAGGTTACATCTCAGATCCTGGGGTCAGTTCTGGGCCCCTCACTACAAGAAGGACATTGAGGTGCTGGAGACAGTTCAGAGAAGGGAACAGAGCTGGGGAATGGTCTGTAGCAAAAGTCTGATGAGGAGCAGTTGAGGGATCTGGGGATGTTTAACCTGGAGAAAAGGAGGTTCAAGAGGAGCCTTTTCACTCTCTACAACTCCTTGAAAGGTTTAGTGTAATGGGGTTGGTCTCTTCCCCAAGTGATAAGTGATAAAATGACAAGAAAAAGCCTCAAGTTGCAGTAGGGAAGGTTTTGATTGGGTGTCAGGAAAAATTCCTTCGCCAAAAGGGATTTCATGCACTGGAACAGGCTGTCCAGGGACTCGTTGGAGTCACCATGCCTGGAGCTATTTAAAAGAGATTTAGATGTGACATTTGAGGACATAATGTAATGGTGGAATGGCGGTGCTGGTTTAACAGTTGGATTCCATGAACTTAAAGGTATTTTTCAACTTGAACATTTCTATGATTCTATTTTGAATATCCTCTGTCAAACGACTGCAAAGAAATTAGTATGACATTTTAATGAGTTCGCTTATGTCATCATAACAGCATTAACTGATGATAACACAATTTGTAACAAATCTGACTGACTATATGACTGTAACATATTTTAAAAATCAGTAAGAATGGGAATAAACATTTAGTCATGTGGTGTGGCTATGTTGAAAGCTAAGTTCAGCAAGCAATAGCTTCATTGCTTATAACAATATTCTCAGCTTATCCTTACTTTGTATTAAAATGTATTTGATTAAATATTGGTAGAAGTAGTGTAATCACAAGAAACTATTGTGTTTTAATTTGTACTGCAGTGGGCTGAAAGTGCACATGCTGATAGTTACATGAGCTTATCTAATGAGTTTCTTCATTAAGCACCATATCATGATTATGTTCACTTATGTGTATGAATCCTTGTATATAAATACTTATAGGAGTTTTCTTCTATAATTTAGAATGTTTCAAACAAGTCTCACTACTGCTTCATAAACAGAAGCTGAAGTAGAAATGTAACTACTTTTTACACCAAAGAATAATAAGATCTGTGAGATTGCATTTTAGATTTTATTTTCTATTTACTTATTTTCTGTCATTGTAGGATCATTTCTGGGGGCTGTTTGTTCTCATTTTGAATTATATTTCAACTTTTTAACTCAGCATTATTAAGATTTTAATTTAATATCTTAAAAAGAATTTGAAGTTACAACTTGCACTATATTAGATGTACATTTTTAATGCAAAGTTCAGTGAAAAAGTGGCAAGGATTTTGCATCAAATTCTGATTTTCTCATTCTGTTCCTGGTGCTCACTGAGACTGGGTGGGATTCAGATAAAGATTATTATCTCTAACTTTAGTTGACTATTAATAGGTATCCATCTTCCTATTACAGTAAGTGAAGATCCAGTCAAACAACCTGAGGGAACCTGGAGAGAGAATTGGGTTTCCTAGAAAGGTACCACTAAGAATACACTTCAGTGTGAGTTCTTGATAATGTGAACTCAGAACTCTACACTGGAATTGAGGTGACTAAATATAAGTACCTAATACCATTTCAAGGATGTTAGAGTATCATTCTTTGCTTGCTTGTTTGCAATACAAAAAGCACAAGTCTTCTGCTATATAATAATAGATATAATGGCTCATATCTTCCAGCTCCTTTTTTGTGTTTTGGAGTGTTAATAAATATTTTTAAGTGAAAAGACTTCTCAGTAAAAGGAAGCGTCTTGCACTTCTACATATGTGGCTTTTTCACATTCTGAAATATGAAGAAATTACTTTATCATTATTTATTCAATAGTATTTTCCCCAAAAAGAATCACTCAAAACAGCGTGTCAAAACAAAAAAAAAAGCTGTTTCTTTACATGAACCTACACATTTCCTGTCCCTGTGCAGAAGTTTGTCAGTTAATCTCTGAACACCACAAAAATATTCCTTAAATGTCCTGTTGGTTGACAGTTTCTATCAGCGTTAAGTAATCATTTCTTTGCACATTGGCTGTCACTTCAGACACATAAGATTAATCAGTGCCTTTCATAACACCCTTCTGGAAATGGAAGTTCTTAGTGCACTTATCTTTTCCTCTCACTGTTTTCTTCTTTCTTTCTGTGCATGTCAGTGAGAGAGAAACTGTGAAGACTTTAAGGGAAATGTTGCTGAATTAAATTAAATGCTTAAATAAACATCAAATAAGTTCTCTAGAGTGGAAGTGAGTTAATATTTTCTGAATGCTGGCTAAACAAGAAAGTAAGATTACAGTTGGGCAGTAACTATAAAAATTATTTCATGAGAACAAAAAGATTTCAAACTTTAGACATGACGAAAACATTGGAGAAAGATTCATTTGAAACTGGGCAAGAAGCCTTTACTACCTTAGTCTCTAGATCTCTAGACTTTTACAAAATATTCCCAGGTTAGATATTCTGGAATGCTTTAGAAGAGACAGTTATATATTTAATTTCTATCTGATTCAAGTGAAGGTTTAGTCTTCAAATTTCCATGAAGTCTGGGGTAGATTTTTTTTTTTTTTAGGATTATAATTTTCATATGTAATTAACATTGTAAAAGTGAGTTTAAAAATTCTATTTACATTCAAAAATATAAGTTTAGCTTTGTGATATGTAAGGCTTCATTAATATATAATAATTTATTGATCATTTATAGCAAATGGTAACCAAATTATTTATTAAAAATGTATTACACAGACTGTTTATCTCTTTCAGACCATAGGAACTAGAGACATGTTTATCATATTCCTTTTTTTACCCATTTAGAATACTGTTCATGTCAACGAGTAAACATTTGGTGATATAATACTTAAATTATTCAGGTGGGAACATGCCACAGAGTGGCTCAAGCCCTGTGCACCTCCATGAATAGGGCAGTGATTCCAGTCATGGTGTACCTCAAAGAAACCTTAGATTTAATTTACCTCTTGCAGAAGTGAATTAGAAATTTCTGTAGTCTGAAGTGATTTCCTCTGACCCTATCTAAAGAAATATGTGTGAATGACTCTTTCAGGTTTCATTAAAAGCAGATGGCTGAAATTGAAATCCTGCTCCTGACAGTCACTTTCTATAGGGGTAAAAAAAGCAAAACCTTAACTTGTCTGAGCTATAACACAGAAGATGCTAAACCTTAATCTCTCCCTAGAATCCAGTTATTTCTTTGGAATCTTTCCTGTTGAAGCTATGTGTTCTGTTCCTTTAAATTACTGGGAAATTGCATTTTGTGGCATGTCAGACATAAAAAACTCAGTGCACTCTCTCAGTAAGACACTATGCACTGTGCAAACTGTTTTCAAAGATGCCTAATCACACTTTCTATTCAACCTGATACACCTTTGATTATGAATGCTGTGAGTGTTACTGGATTCTGCAGGATTTGTGCTATAAGAATATACTACTTTAGCTCTGATTTGTAATGGAAATTGGATATTCACACTGCTGTTTGCAGACAGATTAACAAAGGTAAATATTCAAATGTTTTCTACATATATTGTTCTATTTAGGATAAAACAGAGGTATACTCTTAAAGGTACACCCTACAAAGGAACAGGATAATGTAGAATAGTAAACGTAGCCATTTTTATTATAGTTTTAAACTTATTTTTAAAGTATGACTTATGACCACAGTTATATCTCTTGTAAAGCCACATAAAATACAAGCTAATGCCTGTGTGTCTCTCAGTATACTTATAAAGTTGATTTGAATTCTATCTTCAGTCAGAATCAATTCTGTTAAATACGTTTGACTCTTTGCTCTTCATTGACCTCTGAACTTCTCAGTAAACTTAATTTCAATGAGCCATGACTAACCTGGCAAAACAGCATACTGTCAAGAAGGTTGCTCTCCTAGAAGAGTGAATAAAAAGAAAATTAAACAAAATTTCCATCAAGAGAAATAGCCTATGTTACAGATCTGTTCTGGGGTTGAAGGCTTGTGGACATGCAATAATATATGAAAGCTTCTGAAAAAGAGATTCTAAAATATTGTTTGCCTTAGTTTTTCAAGGTAATTTGAGATAGTAAAATTAATCAATAGAAAATGGAAAAATAATTTTAAAATATTACCTGTAATTGGGAATTCAGAAACTTTTGATTTTTTGTTCAGCTCCACATTCCACCCCTGCTTTTAGGCTCTCATGTACAGTAGTTGACACGGTCAAGTGTTTAATCGCTGTTTATTGGATTTTTCACTGGTTATAGTCAACAGTTTCCAAATTATATGTAGGTATTACTGAAGACTTCCTCTGCCTTGTGTATATTTATTCAGGTAGCCAAGGTTATCATCTTTATTGTTTTTCATTGTGAGTTGATTTTGGTTGTGGGATTTTTTTTGTTTGTTTCTGTTTGTTTATTTATTTGTTTTTTTGTTGGGTGTGGGGGAGGGGCGGATTGGATGATTGGTATAGATTGCTTTGGGGTTTTTTTCCTGAATACAGAATTTGTAATAGAAACTCTAATAGTGCAATTTAAGTCTAGACTTTCTTCTATACTATCATGTGTTAGAGAGCTAAACTAAGCAACTAAGCAATGTGGTTTGTCTTTTACATTTGATACTTTTCTCATAATGTTCTTGTATTCCTGAATTTGGTTTAAATTTACATATGCGAGAGACAGAATAAGTCCACAAAATCTGAATCCTGATTTCAAATAGTGGTTATTACAGTAAGAGCCAATTGCAACATTCTGATCCTTTTCAGTACAGGTGTTTAAAATAATGAACTTAATAAAGATTATCACAGCTCTTGCATGGAAATGGAGTCAGAGAATAATGGAAAAGCTCTAAGACATAAAATTAGATTGTAATTAATTGTGAAAAGTTGTTCTTAAGAGTAAATTGCAGAATTAAACAGGACTGAGCAACATTGAAGTATAAGAATTTACAATTAAGTACCAATTTGCAAATTGTAGTAATGACCAAACTACACTCTTTTAAGAGTTGATCTGTAATGCAAATAATCTATGCTATGCTATTTTAGAGGCTATCATTAATTTGTATCAAATTAAATATGAGTGAATTAATTCACAGTGTTCATTCAGAATTAAACTGTATTCTTAGAAGGAAGAATCTGTCTGTTTTTATTTTCAGCTACAATGCTTAAGCTGGTCAGATATAACAATTTCCTTTAGTCTCTTTCAAAACATAGATTTCTCCTGAATACTTTGAAATATTTAATGGAATAATGCAAAAATAGTGTTACTGCTGTATTGAAATTATGTTCTTGCCCAACACAATGGTTGTAATGAGACCATGAGCAATATAAACTATTAGTGAACTAATCATGAGTTGTGGAACAAGTTATAGACTGAACCTGCTTGTACTGCTTATCAGCATGTTTCCTGGAATGTTTTTAGCACACAATTTATAATAATACAGGTCAATTAATGGTCAAAATTTGCATAATAGCTTGCAAAATACTACCACAGCCAGTCTGGATGGAGTCATTCTGATTTGAGCTAAATTGGTTTTATGGGAAAGGGCTAGCAAAAATTTACAGGCAGGAGCTCTGCTGTGCCACTTGAACTCAGTTTTAGAGAACAAACATTGACCCATTTGTTTTAAGATGTGGCCATGGGGCCCTGCCCATTAGGGAGACTGATGGCCCAAAACAGCATGACTCACACCTTGAGAGGAAATGCTGTAATGGCTAAGCAGGTACAGATTTAACAACTAATTTTCTCTCTTAAAATGTTTTAGGCCTGTGTTGTATTAAATTTTAAGACAGATAAATAAGACAATGACTTGTGTTCGTGAGAAGCATGTTGCTTTCATACCCTGTAAAGTTAGTTGTGCTTAGCTCAGGTGTATTGTCAGGTATTTCAAGTCAGGTAAGATTAATGTCCCACTGACATCCACTCTCTTTTATCTCAGATGGTATCTGTACACTTGAAGAGAGCGACATAGATTTACAGTTCTGTGCTTCTTTGTTCTTTTTTCTATTTTCCAGAAGAGATGCTGAGCAGTCTTAAAAGTTGTCCTTCTAGCACTTACAAATTATTTTTTACTATAATCTTTTTTATTAAGTACTAAAATGTAATCTGCCAAATTAACTATTTATAGAATCGAGTTGATTCCAATTAAGATTATGGTGAGTCTAGGTACTAAATTAGAATATTTCATTTTTCTTTCAAGGTTGGGTGGTGAATACTACTAGACTACACACCTAGAAACTAAATTTGCAGGTAAAAAAACATACATACCCCCACACAAAGCATGTCAAATATTCTCTTTAGGCACTGTGGGCTGAACATATATGATTAACTTTAGTTAAGGTCTGCTATATTCAGGGAATAGTTAATACTCCTGCATTTCAAATAATCTTATTTTTTCACAGATTTTGCAAAGGAAAATTTTGAATACCTTTAAAACATTTTATATCTTAATTTAAAGTCATCTGTTTAGGATGAACTTCAACAGACCTACCTTAAATCACACTGAATCCTTAAGGGTTCAGAAGTGTTTTATGTGAAACACATAATCTCAAGGTATCTGTTGGGATTTATTGTTGTTTTTTTTTTTTTTCTAATGGCAAATATTGATGTGCATTGAAGCACATTAACATTTTTGAATGTTACAACAGTCATCACTGTGCATCTCTTCTAGATGTGTATTGCATAAACCAACAAATGTTCTTTATCACATCAAGACTGGAGACTGTTTATCATGCAGAAATTTTTTATGGGAGGGAAATAATGATTCTATTCCAACATTTTTAGAAAGCTAGCTGGAGTTTGTTTAAGTTCTTTCTGTAACCCTCATATTTAGAATGGCCACGTTGTCCCTATGTAGAATTTTTAAAAAGGCCATAGAAGAAGTCCTCTTCACAAATGAAAAATTATATATACACCTTTTTCTGCCCCTTTTCTGGAATACCATAGAAAGCAGGAGTTTATAAGATTAATCATCAAACTTGTGGGACATTTTCTTTTCTACAAATATAAAATTTAATTTCCTCAAAATTAATGTGAGCAGGGAGCAAAAGGAAATACAGACACTAAACCAAAGATCAGTTGCTGTGCTTTTGTTTGGTTCACTAAACAGTCTAAAATAAGTCACAACATCTCTAAATACACTTTGACTATTCCACAGAGTGCTGTAATGGTTCTTTCTCTTATAAGCATTGTGAATTAAAGTCTGAGCAGAGCTCTGACATCCTGAAATGAGCAAACTGTCTAAATGCAGCTTGTCATCATCTGTGTAAGACAGAAGAAAGAATGGTGGAGTCTGGAAAAGGAATAATACTTTAGAAAACATAAGAGCACTGTAGAAACTGATCTTATAATAAATAGCCTAAATCAGACAGAAAAGCTAAAGAAAAGAGAGATAAATATTTATTTGCACCTCACCTGTTGTGGCACCAGATTCACTGGGGATTTTTGGCATCTGAACTCCATATATTAGCCTCATGTTTACTTGTATCCAACATGACATTTACATAAATTGGCAAAGGTCTCAGTTTTACTGAAGACACTTGTAAATCTCACCACATAAATGTGAGATTAAAATCAGATACTGCTTACCTACCTAGCGGGTCTGTGCTCAGAGTGACAAACTGTCAGCCATGAATGCTGGTACAATTTATTCTTGTAAAAATGATTGTAAAAGGGGTAGAAAATAGCAAATTCTTAATGCCTTCTTATCACATAGATTGCAATGAAAACAAAAAATAACACAAACTAATTTTTTGGGGGGAAAATCATCAATCTGTAATGAGATCGGAAAGTAGCACAAAATATGTACCCCTTCTCTGAGCTTCCTAAAATGTGATCTTTCTGTTGCCCTCAAATAGCATTTTCCAGGTTCTTTTAGTCTGCTCATTCTACAGTGGTTTTTTATTCCCTTAGCTGTTTCTAAGTGGCTCATTAAAAATATGCACAGATTATAAAAATGTAATGCAGTAATGCAGTTTTTTCACAAGACATTTTAGAAATATTTTATGCATTTTCATAATTGTTGAAAAAAATGTAAGATTATGACATTTTCCAGCTAAGCATGGAGAGTTGAAATCAAGTAGACTCAATTTAGGTCAGTTTGAGAAGGGTTGTGGGTGGTTTGGGGCAGCAAATATAAACTGCATTCACATTAATGAGTGGGATTTAAGAAAAGTAGCTTGAGTCTGAAATGCTGAATTATATTTAATATGACTTTTAATAATTTCTAGAATTCATTTATGTCTTTTATCTATTTACGGTCTTTTTATTAAGACTGAGTATGACATTTTCTTATCTTAATTCTGGAAACTTGGTGAGTTAATTTTCTAATTGATGGTACAAAAGACTCTATCAAGCTTTCATGTTCTGGACAGTCCTTCTGACAAAAAGCTTTCATTTTCTGACATATTGATTAAAACAGATTTATATTAAAAATAAGCTCTTAAAAATTATACCTGGGCTCCTGTGATTCCATAGTAATTTTTCAAGCCCTACTTTGGCAGACAGAATCCTTTTACAATGCACATAAAACAATTACATGTTTTTCAAATCAAACTAGCAAACATACAATTTCCTAGAGACTTCATCAGATTTCAGAGAGGAAGCACTAAAGGCAAATTAGCCAGTCCTACAGAGAAGCATTCTTATTTAAGTGTATTTTTACCATACTTACTGCTGTTATATAACATAACATGGTTACCAAACCATGATAAATAGAGCAGCACTCATTTCCTCTTTTTTAAATCATCATGTTTTTTCTGAGAAGGATCATTATTGATGGCATGAGAGTAAAATGTGTTTTTTGTAAACTTGTAGCCACCCAAGTCCTCTGGGTTTTGCTGAGCTTCTTCCTCTAGCAGCTGGGTTTCCTTTTTGTGATGCCTGTTTGTGAGCGTTCATCCTGTCAGGCCTTGCACTGTGGTACAGTCTGTTTCCACAACTTCTGTAATTATTGGCTTTTTCTGGGTTTTTTTTCAGTTTTTGTTAAACTCTTAAACCGTTTCCTACTTTTATTGGTGTGTCTGCTTTGTAAATTAGTTAATGTGGTTTGTTGATTTAGTTCAGGGAGTACTTTTATGTAACACCAAACAAAACCAGGCTTATTTCTTCTCTGTCTTTGTGTGTTCAGCACAGTTTATGCTACAATTTCCTAGATAAACTTTTGTCATAAAAAACTCAATTTTGTTGCAGATATGGCTTTGTTTTCCTACTTCCATGATCAACATTGTCAATTAAATTCATTAATGATTATTGGCAGCAATACTATTCCTGTAAGTCATTTCTAAGGAATGTTTTGGCAATATTATGCATAATCTGCAAATTAGTTCTGTAAGATGCAATGTCCCATGAA
This sequence comes from Toxostoma redivivum, assembly GCA_013397375.1. Lineage (NCBI taxonomy): Eukaryota > Metazoa > Chordata > Aves > Passeriformes > Mimidae > Toxostoma > Toxostoma redivivum. The sequence goes on from VXBI01003376.1 coordinate 1,194,447, forward strand.
GAATTTATTGGGCAAAACTCTATTAGAAAGAGAGAACTGAAAAGAGCTGGTTGTTTCTGAGTGAGCTACACACTTACTATAGTACATTATAGTTGTAATGTACATTTTTAACTATCATGGAAAAGTAGCTAATGAAGCATTAAAGGATAATGTTTTTTCTAAGTGCCAGCATAGCATAATCAGGGAGATTGAAGCAAAATCTTAATAAATAAATGAAGCAAGATAAAATGAATCTGTAAGATTGGTTACAGAGGTAAATGTTCAATCAACAGTAAGATCTCTTACAAAAAACTTAAGATGGCGAATTTTATTAATCTAGGTAGGCATTTTGGGTATGATTTCACTTCTCAAAAATCACTATGGAATCAACAGTCAGCCAATTTAGTATTTGCACTATTTTTTTTTCAGATACCAGCGTAAACTAAACACTTTTCTGTTGCAATTAATTTTTTTTAAATTGGCTTACACAATTCTAAATTTATACTACATCGTATCTGAAAACACAGGAGTAGAAACTCAAGATTTTTCAGAAAAAAAAAAAGTCTGCTTTGTTGATTTTGCAGAATAATTAAAATGCATCCAAGTTCCATCTTTAAAGAAAAAAAGTTTTTTTCTGAAGTACTGGGTTTATATTAAATGCATATGATTGCAGTACATAATTTTAACTGTTTTGGTGTACAAAAAAGTTCACTTCTGCACACTGGAAACTGCTTCCAGATCTGCTCTTGAAAACAGATGTGAACTTTCCACTTCATTGCCTAGAGATGTTTTTTTGAAGAGAGCCCCATAAATGGTTCATTTTGCAAGCAGACTGCATATTATTCTGGTGTTAAAAGCTTGGGAATTGATTACATGGATTATAATACAGATATGATAATTTCTGTTGTGTTTTAGGATGCAATTTGAATTCTCTGTGCCATACATCTGGAGTTATGATCTCTGTAACACACTCTTCAGGCTTTTATATCTGCAGCTCTCCATAACCCATGTTAACAAAGGCTCTTGCTTTCTGAGGTTATTTAAAATTTCTATCAAATTATAGTATAATTGATTTTTTTTGTTGTTTTTACTCAGGCAGATGCATATTTTAGTAAAAGTTTATTTTGTTTTTTTTTTTTAATTGGCTTACATGATATATATGATTGGAAAAAAAATAGAATGTAGATGTGAATTCCTAATTTAAGCTATAGAGTTTCATAAAACTATGAATGGATTTCTATTCTAAAGATATATTTCATTAGAATAAAAAACAAATTATATTCTGGTTTTATAAATTATGAACTAAGGTGAGAATGAAGTAGCTAAATTGTTTGGGTGCCACAAAACCAAGAACTAAAAAATTATTTTGAACAGTTTTAAAGGCTATTGTGGCTTTTTGCCCTTTTTTTTTGGTTTGGGGATTTTTATTTTTTTTATTTTTTTTTTTTTTTAGTTTGGGTGAATTTGATTGGTTGATTTATTAGTTTGGTTTTCTTCTTTCTTCTTCTTTCTGGGATTTTTTTTTTGTGGAAATTGTGATAAGTTTAGGGAAACAAGGAGATTTAGAGGTTACCAACAAAAAATCCATCCCAATGTTTTGTTTCAGGATTTTTAATTTTTTTTTTGTAAAGTGCTATTTAATTAGTTTTTGACTTTTACTTATAGGAGTATCCTGAGGTGAGTGGAGAGCTTGTAAGTAGCAGGAAACTGTGGGTCTGTCTCTGAAGAAGAATAAAAACAATAGAAATGGCTGTAACATTTTTGCTCAGGATTGTTACACAGAAAAGTGGAGCTGCTACCTGGGTGAGACCATTACTTCATTTTAATCATCAGGGATCCGTTGGCCATGTGTGGGCTTTCTTAGCCTAGAGAAAAAAGATAAGGAGGAAGTTTTGGACTTTGAGGTGGGTTTTTTTGGAGTTTTTTTCATTTTGTGTTTTTTGGGTTTTTTTACTTTTCACTTTTCATCAAACCACTGAGAGCTATTGACTTCTTTGTCATTTTTATCTCCAGATGTTTGTTCTTGACTTATAAGAGAACATACAATTAAATTAATTAGAAGCTGACATTAGTATCACTCATCCTGGAAGACTGAGGATTAGATCATGTTATTTACCATGTAAACAGGTTCTTTAAAAGAGTGTTTCAAGGATTGAGCAAATGCTTCAAAATTAATTAAGACTTGAAAATTGACTTTTAATGAGAAAATAAGATCAGTCTATTTTGAATAATTGCAACACATTTGACAACATAAAACTTCAAATGTTGCTCTTATTTCTTTATTCTCTATTTATGTTAAGGGTTTCTTGCCATTTTGAATTTTTTAATAAGGGGTAAAAATGTAGAATTTAGTACAAGGTTTGAAGAATTAAAATTTTTGTTTGTTTTTGTGACAGATGTTAATATTTTGGGTTTAGAAGTAAAGTACGAGAACTGCGTGCTTCTGAAATGACAGAGTAAAAAGAGCAGCTAACTTTAGAACCCAGTAACACTTTATATTAAAAGTATTTTAAAATATTTCTAAAACTCTTCAATAATTTTCAATTTATCTAAAAGTTTTGCTAACAGCACTTTAGCATCAAATACCCTTTTAAAATTTGGCTCAAGGCAGGCCATGCTTTCAAGATGAAAGTTAAGCTTCCGTGTATTTTCTGCTGTCACTGTAAGAATTATACAGATATTAACCACAAGAATAAGGTACAAAACTATTAAGTATGAATACACTATGTATAGTAATAAGAATAAGAATACAATCAATGCAAATAAAAAATGTGTTATTTCACAGTAGAGCCACATTTATTATATTTTTAACGTTATTGTTGTAGAGTCTTATGTAGTTTAAACCAAAAGCTATTTTCATGACAAAGTAACTGTGATATTTTTTGCCAAAAGGGACTGTGAGCATAACACCCATTTACAGTTCAGCTACATGGTGTGGGAAAGTGCTGAGCATGTATCACATCAATCTTGGTCTTGCATTACTTCCTTTAGAGATTACATTTTTAAAGTTTTAATATGATTCTTTAAAAATATAAGTATAATTAAAATTCATATTTTCTCTAGCTTCTGGTTTTGTATTTTTATGCCATCTAAGAGCCAACATGTAAAAAATTCAACAGATAGACAAATTATTGGAACAATAATCTTTGAAGCTAGAAAAGTTCCCCCCATAAATTTGATTCTTTCTAAAAATGCTGAAAGGTTCAGAATAGGAAACTTTGTGAAACTAGAAGGATTTTGGCATTAAAGATTCAAATCTGTTGAAAATAATGGCCCCTTCTGGATATAAAACTCTATGAATATAAGTTTGTTTGGCTTCCTGTGTACTGCATATATCTGTATGTGTGTGGATGTCTGTGTATCATTCATTCATATATGAGTGTAAAATTACGAATTTGCCCTTTCCATGAAATATTTTTGAAAATGTATGGAGAGATCCTCTGTCTTCTTATCAAGGAAAAATTCTGAATCAGCTAAACTATATAAGTAATTGTGTAATTAGTATTAGACCTGAGCTGAGTAGTTGATTTGAAAGGATTCTCTTTCCTTCTGAAGACAGCAAAAAGAAGTAAAAGTGCAACTATGGAATTCAAGGAGATAATTTTGGAGGCACTTCATTTTACACTGTGTGTGTAGGTTTTTTTCCCACTTTGTAGTACTGTGTGTATTTTGAGAATGTAAAAAACTTCATTTTGGAAGGATAAAGCATTTAGTTTTCAACTATAATGTGTCTGTTACTTCATTGCAAGTCCACTGGGGAATGGAGTACTCCTACTATAGTTCAATATTTTGGGGCCTTGCTCTTACTTCCAGGGAGCTATGAAAAATCTATCAACACTAATGAGACAGAAAAATAAAGTCCCCAGATTTCAAAGAGGGGGGGGTTTGTTTTGGTTTTGTTTGTCTGTTTGGTTTTGTTTGTTTGGTTTTTTGTTTGTTCTGTTTTTGGGTTTTTTTGGGGTTTTTTTTGGTCGGTTTGTTTTTTTTTTTTTGGTTGGTTTGTTTTTTGGGTTTTTTTGTTTGTGTGTTTTTTTTTTTCCCCCAGCAGTTAAGAACTGTCTTTTCCTCTTATATTTAATATTTATATTGGGAGTTAGCAGTACTTTTGTTTTGGGCAGATTTACATGGGTTTAGATTATTTGGTATTTTCTTTGCATAATTTGATTGTGTCTCTTGAAAGAAAACTCAAGCTAATTATGTGTGATTGCTGGAGTATATAGGATTTATTTGCACATTAAACACCAAGAAAACATCTGCTTAAAATCATACTGTAGCATCACAGTATGTTATACTTTTAAACATATTGCACTTAGGTTTCTATACAGAATATTGAGAAGAATTTTTACAGAATATTGGTCTGAAGTTTCCCAGTAAAGTATTTTATTTTTAATTCTTCTTGTATATATTTGCCAAATAGTGGGAGAACACAGCAGGCTCACCTTTTTTGAGTTGCAATTTTTGACAGGATTTTCTTACTGGCTAAACAGCATTTTCCTTTTTAAGACAATATTTCCAATATTTTCTATTGTGTGGTGGCTCAAAGGCAAAATTGTAGGCAGGAAAGTGAAAGGTCAAAACGATGGGCAGGACATACAGAAAATATTATTGTCACTTAAAACGTGTCATCACAGTCTCACTGAGAGCTGATCAGCAGCAGCCTCAAAGGAGGTGAAGCCAAGAGACTAAAAATTTTGGTTTTTTCCCTTTTGCACCTACACCTCATCTCTCCCCTTGCCTTTCCCTAGACTTTGTACTACGTTGCCTCAAGTCTTGGGAATTTGCCTCATATCAGTGAAAATGGCCACACCTGATGATAAAGTGTTATTCTGCCCATGTGTTACAAAACCAGGCAGTGTCTATTTTATGCTCTGCCATCTCTGCACAATGCCCATGGCAGGGAGGTCAGTATGGTTTTCACCTCCTCATTTTAGGTGTTTAGGAGAAATGTCCATTGGGAAGAGCTCAAGAAGTTGCTGAAGGCCTATGTGTTTCTCAGCATGTCCCATATAGCACAAAGCCATGGTCATTCTGCACAGGTGTCATATCTATTTCCTTTGTTTACTTCTTTTATTTCTTTACTGCTATGACAGCTGCCAGTGTATCAGAAAATGGTTACAGGCAAACTTTTTACTGTAACTGTAGCTAATAATTAATATAATTTTCCAAAGCCTGATAAGGACCCTTCCTTTCCTTTCTGCTGGACCTGTGTTCTCTTTATCGAGAATAGTGTGTTTGCGTAACTGAATTATCTCCCAATTTTTGTCTGCTTATTTCTTTGCTTGGCCCCCTCATTTTCAGGCACCTAAAGGATTGAGATATCTTTCACATGACACTGAAATCAAGCATTATACATGAATCATTGCTAATAAACTGAAATTATAAAGCCATGTAAAATAAAAATAACTGAAAAAGCAGTTATGTAAACTGTGATTCTGATTAAAAAGATTCAAACAGAATAGACAAACTGAAAAGTGGAAGTCAGTGAAACTGTCTTCAGGTATTTAGAGCTTTTGAATATCAGACCATTTATTTAAGTATCAGATAATAGATTTAGGTCTATTAGGTCTTCAGGCTACTATTTTAAGAAAGGTTTATTTTATCTTTGAACTTTAGTGTAGGTTCTGAACAAATCTCACATTCATGCTTGAAGTGAGGTCGGTGGAGCACAGTTTGCTTCAGGCTCTCTCTCTAATCAGGAGATATAATAGTCACACCCCCAACTCTGTTCATATCTGGGGAGAACATCCCATAGCCTGCTGAGTGAATCTGAGTAGCCAGGGTCATAACTTTAGGTCCTCAGTAAAGTATCTAAAATTTAAGTTAGATGAAACTGGATGGACGTAGGAGTTAAAAAAAAATTAAAAAATTAAAAATCACCTTTTTTTTATTCTTTCAGTATTTACATCTCCGTAGATAGCATTTCACTTGAAGTCCACAGTTCCCTCTTCATTAAAAATTAATGCCTTTATAAGTAAAATGGGGACAAAAGACACACATTTCAATCTGTCTTAGCAGAGATTTTAGGTTTTTCAAAGCATATTTTTTGGGTGAACTGCACATGTTAGTTTTAAGATTATCTGATTTGCAAGAGCAAACAAAATGCAAAATTAATTTTCAGAGCAATGATGTTTATCAGTTGTCTCTGTATTTCTATTGGGGATGACTAAAATAGAAGGTTTTTACAAAGAATGGTTAAGGTGTTTGTATATATGATCCGTTAGGGTTCAAATAGAAAGACTGTAGTTCATAACTAAATACAAATTGTGAGATGTAATAAAAATAACAGTTCTCTTTTTTGCTGAAGAACCTAGTTCCATAGCTAAGATGTAGTTTTTGGACAAAAACTATTTTTTCTAGACTGTAAAAGGTCAGCATTGAACACAGAATTGAATAGACCACAAACTCTTCAGAGGATGGTGTTGTTTGTTGTTTTAGTGCCATCTGTGACACTAGACATTTTGTCAGTGCAGAACAAATAATAGCGATGGTGGGATGGGAATACTCACATGCTCTGCTGACCAGTGGCAAATTGTGATTCAGCTGCAAGGAGGCACAGAAAACAGTTATTCTTTGAGACTGTTGAAATAAAGGGTACAAAAGAGCATAGTGAGGCTTCTCAACCTCTATATATAGCCAAGAAGGATTACAATATCCTAATATTTTTAAAGCTCTGACTAAACTGGTTTATAAAATAATTATTTTATAAAACTGTATTTTTACCGTAAAATTATGACTTCAGACACTAACGCAACCTTGGATTTCTTTGGTCTATAGGATCTACAGAAACCTTTAAGAACTAGAATTCTATCAAAGCAAATTAAGAATAGCATTAATAGAGGTCACATGCTGCTATTCATTAATGCACAACAGCATGGTCATTTCTCACATATGCAAGCAAACAGAAATCGTTTGAGTCATCTAATTGGGAATTTCCTTAAAAGAATCTGTGAAAGAGAATGTCATTGCAGCAATTTTTATCTGACTGTGATTTTTGGATATACACTGAAATATGTTTATGAATGTAACTATTATCTTCTTATCCTGCCAGTAGATTCTCTGTCTGCAGTGGCTTTTGTGAGTGAAGCAAGATACCAAAATAATACAGAAACGATTCTGAGATGGACTTAGTGGATTAGAAGACCATTTAACAAGACAATTGTATAGTTGTTGATGTTTAAGGACAGAAAGCTGATTTTCATGTGTACTTCATTGTAAAAGTCAATATTCAAAAGAAAATCTTAAATGCTAAATAAGCATAAGGTTGGCCTTTAAGTGATGCCCATATCCACTTTATTGCTTTTTCCTTCACTGAGGTTGTTTTTGCCATGGTAACAGAAGAAGCGGTCACCAGGGGTACTGAAGTGCCCGATGGGAATTTCTCTGTGTAAGACTGAGGAGGAAGGATCATGCCTTTGTTTTGGGCAACAGCACCCCTACAGCTAAACCTGCCAATACAAAGGGGGACATTCAGTCATCTTGTTCTAATGATGCATGAAAAAAGCAACAAACGTATTACAGCGCAGTTAGATGCAGAGTAAAAACAAATACAGTGATGTTCGCCTCTACTCAATAAAAATGCAGTAATTTTTCCACAGTTTTTGGTTCTTTTACATCTGTGATGATGTATATATACACTAGGGATACAATTTTGTACATTGACAGCATAATTCTAAGCCTCTTAGGGATTTCAGCAAAATAACTAAGGGAAATTAAAGTATACACAGACACTGTACACATAAAAATCTCATTATCTATTAAATTTAATTGCTAAAATAAAAATTCCCATACAAGAGAGCAACTACTGAAAAAACACAAAACTTGAGCTTTTTCTGTATGTTCTAAGATGTATCTTGAAGTAAGGTAAGGGTATATACATTTCAGAATGTCATCACTTGAAGTAGTAGGTCATCTTTGTGTTGTCATACTCTGTATTTCATCTGTACATAATGGAGTGAAATATGCAGCAGTCCCAACCCTATTAAATTAAGGAGCAGATAATTCCTGACACATGGGAGAAACACCAATTCCTCTATACTTTTCTGGTAGTCTGCTGCATCATTCTCTTCCTTTATCACTTGTGTAAGAAAAAGAGATCATTGAGAATAACTTATTTAATTTCATAGTTGTGACGGTTTATAAGTAAACATATAAATTAGCAACAATAATGACAGGCTGAGATAACTTAGTCTTCCTCAAACACATACTGAAACTCTTATCTGAGAAAAAAAAAAGATGGTGTTTTGTTTTGCATTGCTCAGATAACAATCTCATCTTGGTTGCAACTTAAGCAAATTAAAAAAAAAATTCTTAAGCTGAAAAGATAATCCCTTCCTCCTCCTATTGACAAACTTCTTTATTCTGCAGGGCTTTTTACAGTTTTTTTTTTTTCTAATATGATGCTTTAAATTCATCTGAACCAGTTTTTGGGGATTTCTATGATTTCTCTCTGGTGGCTAAAAGACACCTTGATGTTTAAAGTCAACTAAATTCTGTGAATCTATTTAATGATAATGATATAATCCATTCTGCTCATGATTACTATTACAGAAATGCAGTTTTTAAAATTGGTAGGATTTCATGAATCATTGAGTGATTTTGTTGGCAGTCACATCATATATTGAAATTAACTGTGTTTCTCTGAACCATACTCCTATTGTATCATACTCCAAACTTCAAGTCACTACTGGCAAGGAAGGTGTTCTAATTTTAAAGCTAAATTTGTCCACGGACAATATCCATTTGGTTTGCAGCCAATATACCTTTTCTCCCATATAAGTCATATTTGTGAGATTCATTTTCTTAGGTTAAATTAGCCACGTTTTTCTAACCTTTTCTTCAAAAATCAGCCATTTGACTAAGCATTTGTTTGCACATCATTTCTCCACTTGGGGTGGAGTCCAAAAATAAGTTTAAGTTCCTAAGTGACATTTTAGACAAAATTTATATTTAAATTTGGGAGAATGAGCCTGGAAAACTGCCTGTGACCTCCACAGACACTATATCTGTGAAAATCTCTCTTCATTTTTTCTAATTCTGGATGCCATAGAGGCTTCATTGTGGACCCTGTCTCTGCCAAATTGGCTTCATTTAGACAGTTACCTCCTGCCTGCCTAACACTGTTTGGATAGAGAAAATGTAAGATTTTAGTATTTTAATTTTTGTATTTTTCTCTTCCAGATCCACAGTCTAATTTTGTAGTCATGCTCTGAATATTTATGTTTCTCTATCAATCTATGCAGCATACGTGGTAATTTTTTTGCATGTAGGTTTAGTAATTTGAATAGTTCTTCTAGAGGTGGACATCTAAGTCCTCAGTTTGTGTGGGATTTGAATTTGTGTTTCACACATCCCAAAGAAGTGCTGAGGCCAGCATTCCCATTCTAGATGGGAATGTAGCCTTCCCTCTCTGCATTTTGTTCAGGCGATGTCTACCACAGGGAGAGCGACACAGCAAGGAGGATGTACAGACTTGAGGAGTACAGAGCAGTTTGTGGATGAGTACACACAGCAGACAGATACCAAGGAGGAGTTGTTAACATTAACATACTCAGCACCTCAGTGAGGCCTTTGGATAGTGACACCAGTCAGGTCAGCAAGCATTGACTCCTCCACCTCCTTGGAACATACCAGCCAACCTTTGCACTTGCTGGGTTGTTGCCATCCACTTCTCTGTATTTTCCTTTTGGTGTTGTACCTTTTCATGTCAGTATATTTTTTCCTGAATTTTTCTCCCTGTGACACTATGTTTTTTTACTCCTTTTTGGGATTTTTTGTTGTTGTTGTTTGTTTCTTTTTTGTTTTCTTGGGGTTTTTTGGGGGGGTTTTTGTGTTTCTTTTTTTTTAATGTTTTTTTATTTGTTTTTTTTTAAATTTTCTTGCATCACCTGGCATTCTCTAAAATACCATCTCAGCAGCCCTTTTCTCAATAAAACTGAGCTGAGGACTCTAAGCTGCTGTACCAGCCTGGGCCTTGAATCAGACACCTGAAACTGAGCTGAGCCTTTCAAGAGTTCCTTCACTCCTTTTGTTTGCAGAAAGGGCCATCCTGTAACAAGCAGGGCAGAGCTCTTGCTTGAAGACTGAAAAACAGACATTCACAATGAATGTTAGATATATGCCCTTTTCATAACGACTTTTTTTATTACAAAACTGAGTGAGGAGAACATTGTGACAGAGCTACTTTGTTCCATCCAGCAATGTTGGGTTGTAAGTGTTGCTGAAAGCATGGGGAGGGAGCAGTGGATTTAGGGTATTAATGCACTTGTATCACTTGTAGTGCCAATCATGTCTAGAGCCATTCAGGAACCAAAGGGTGTGAAAAATTCTGTAAAGAACTAAGATTTATCTAGTGAAGACTGCTAAAAGAAGATGATGTCCATTTCCCAAGTCCTAATAAATTTGAGTTGACAGGCTAACTGAAGAGATAGCCTTAGGGAAAAGCTTGCATTCAGGGCATGAGGTTAACTGAGGAAAAGACAAGTCTAAGACTGAGGCATATGACTTCATGGTACAAAATTTGATTTTACAGAGAACCATTCTGACAGAGAATCAGGAGCTAGAGGCCTGGTGCTATAGGATGATTTTTTTAGGCTCTTTTGTGACCAAATATCTGCATGATAATGAAAAACCATTATATGAAACATAGCTTTAGGAGTAGTATATGCAATGCTTATACAGCAGCACTGAAAAATAAAGTGGTAAATAGATGCAGATATAGGAAAAGTCCAGGAGGACAATGTCAAGGTCCATTAAATTTGGATGTCTGGACAATTACAGGTTATTTCCCTACTATCACATTCATCCTTATGGCAGAGAGGCAAGTCTGGGAGGTCCATCTTTTGACAAAAATTAGTGCATTTTGCCAGTCTGCTAATAATCAAATTTCTTTCCTCATGTTAATTGTTATTATTTTCATTTTTAAGAGTTCTACCATGTGCTCAGCACAAAGCATAGTCCTTGAGTTGCAGAAATTACCCCAGGGAAAAGACACTAAATAGGGATAGCAAATAGTGGAAACAGTGACTAGGTAACTGTTTTGGGTCTTAAACATTTAATACTGTTAATTAAAGTTGCTAAAGTTCTTACAGGCACTCAAAGGACTGTGTCTGTGAAGGATTTAAAGGAGGGAAAGGGAAGTGACGATGAATCTGAAAAGGAGCAAGTGTGTGAGCAGTGAGCAGGCTGCAGCTGAGAGGTACTAGATGGACTCTGCATAATCAGCAGAGCTAGGGGAAGAGCCAAGTGTAGATCTACCACCAAATGTAGACAGGAAAGAAACAAACATGGAGACCCTAGAAACTGGATATGGATATAAGGAAATAAAAATAAAATGAGTCAAACAAATGGTACTGTGAAAAGAACATGTGAATTTAAAGTATAAATCAGCATGTTCATAATGAATATCGATATAGCAGTAATTTTTTGAACCATGGATTATTTCATGGAAGTAGCCACTCCATTATGTTTTTATATAATTAAAGATGGCTAAGGCTGGATTCTGAGAAGCTTAATTCATTTAAGTACTGTCTTATTCTCATACCCTGTGCTGACTGGAGCTATATTAGCACAAATAATAATGGCATTATTTCTGCTTACATTGGGAAATGAGCATGTTTCAGGCTGAATTGATCTGAATTGAATCTGCCCCCTTTTTGTGGCTTTAAAATCTTTTTGCCCTCCAATAAATTCAGAGAAATAACTATGATAATTATTTTGCCAACTTTTTTGTATTGATCTTCACAAGCTATATGAGAAAACAATCAAAGCTACTATGAAATTTGTTCTTTTTTTCAGTAGTCTTTTTATGCTTAATGTTGTCTAGTATGTTTAGTCCATTGCAGAATTCCAATAATAATACCATGATTTTTTGTTGGGCAGATTTGTTTCCTGGAGCATTGCTTCTATTTTCAGTTTATAAAAGACTGTACACAACATATTTATGGCTTCCAATATTGTTTTCTAGGAAAAGAGAGGAAACTATGGTAAGAAGTCCAGATAGCCCCATCTAAATAAAATATTTGCAGAAAAAATTAGTTATATTTTGTACATTCATTAAAAAATAAAATGTATTTATATTTCTCAATTAGCACTTCCCAAATAAATAATGTGTAGTCGGAACACTTTAAGTCCAAAGGAGGAGGATAATAGATCATGGAGATTAAGCTTAAATGCTTTTTTAACAGAAAATAAGCCTGAATTATATTTAATAGTCTGATACAGAGCCACATTCAGTTTGGGCTTGCAAAGGATATAGTAAGTGTTAAGGGAGACAGCTGATTCAGCTGATAAACTACATTTATTGAGACAATATTATCAGGTACTATTATTAAATATTTTTTGTGTCAATTACTAGGATGCTCACTAGTTTGGTCATTTCTATGAAAGTAGAATAATAGATACACAGGACAATTGTTTCATGACCTGAATGATAATGCTTGCATTCTTGCTTTGCTTGTGTCTGAAACAAAAATTTTCAGACAACTTTATACATTAAATAGTCTCTCCTTAGTTGCATTTCCATAAAACTAGCCCATGTGAGCTGTTCTTACTTCAGATTTTTGTCATATCATCTGTGTTTCTTGTAATTTATATACCACTTATAAAAATAGCTGATAAGCTGTTTTTAAATGTAGATTTTTTTGTGCAGTATACACCACTTATCTACCAGTGAAGCTTATTTTGCACCAGTGAAGCAAACCTACATTAGCTATTCCAGTATACAGATGAGTCTGTTTTTTCTTTCCTTTCAGTGCCTCTCTGTGCTTAAAATCTTCTTTTGCTATTTTAAAGGAACTATAAACTAAATCCCACTGGAAACAGTGTGATTATTCCTCTCATGTAGTAGCTAGGCAACTGGCAACGAGATCTTTTGCACAGATAGGAGCACTTGTCCTTTTTCTGGTTTTCTGGGAAGAAGAATAAAAGGTTCCAGTGTGCAGCAGGGATTTAGCAGTAAAGTGAGCAGAGAGGTGATCTTCCTGTTGAGTTACAGCCATAATAAATTTATACAGGTACCTATACAAAACCTCAAGAGGGGATTTCCTAAGAGAAACAGAGGGCTCTGAGTGCCAGTTGGTCCTCTTTTTCTCAGGCTTGCAAAATTATGGGGACCTATTGATAGATTAGAAGCTTTAGAAAGAAATAAATGTTAGAAATATGTAAGCAAACTTTGCACATATAGGTCATCAATACTTCAGAAAAATGTTGGTGTTAGTTTTCCCAGTGTCTTTTTATATTTGTTCATCTTGGCTTTCTGGAACCTGATATGCTCAATTTCTGGAATGGTGCTATGGATCTTCCTGCAAGAGCAGGAAAGAAAAAAAGTTACTTATCAGTACTGAAAGAATTCAACTGTATCATCTGAAAACACTGTGTGATTTTATTATTACATTTTCAAGTAAGTAACTTCATATGTTTGTTGTATCCCAGGTACAGGAATGGCTTTGCTTAAACTGCCAGACCCAAAGGGCAATGTCAGGACAACTTGGAGATATGGGCAAGATGCCGCTTCCGAAAACAGGCCCTTCACAACCAACATCCAAACCACCTGCTCCTCCTCAAAAACGGCCTCTGCCTGCTGTCTCACATTCCCCTCAGAAGACTTCCACACCGCCCACCCCAGCAGCAGCAAAGCCAAAAGAGGAACCAGGCGTTCAGAAGGAAGCTCCGAAACTTCAGCAGGGGAGATTGGAAAAAACATTGTCAGCTGATAAAATCCAGCAAGGAATTCAAAAGGAAGATGCAAAACCTAAGCAGGGAAAACTTGTCAAGACACCCTCAGCTGATAAAATCCAGCATGCTTCTCAGAAAGAAGACCCAAGGATTCAGCAAACAAAACTGATAAAGACAGCCTCCTATGATAGAGTTTTGCATGAAGTTCAGAAGGAGGATGAAAAACTACAAGAAGCAAAGCTGGCAAAAACATCCTCAGCTGATAAAATTTTGCATAGAGTTCAGAAGGAAGACATAAAACCTCAAGAGGCAAAATTGGCAAAGATACCCTCAGCTGACAAAATTCTACAGGGAATTCAGAAAGAAGACCCGAAACTCCAACAGATGAAAATGGCAAAGGCACAGTCAGCTGACAAAATCCAGCCTGCAGCTCAGAGGGAAGATACAAAACTTCAGGAGGTAAAATTGCCAAAGGCAGCTTCAGTTGATAAAATCCAACATGGAATTCAGAAAGATACAAAACTTCAACATGAAAAAATTAGGAAAACTTCATCGGTGGATAAAATCCAAGAGGAAGGTCAAAAAGAAGAAACAAAACTTCAGCCAGGGAAACTGTCAAAGACACCTTCAGCAGATAAAATTCTGGCAACAACTGCAGACCAAAAGAAACCCCTAAGCACATTGGAAGAAGGTAAAGAATCTGTGCTCCCAGAAAAGAGTGCACCACATCCAGCAGAGAAAAAGGGAGAAATTACAGCTGAGATTAAAGACCATGTTGCTGAACAGAAAGCAGAAATTGAAGCACCTGATAAGGGACTACAGGCTAAGGAGCAAGAAGATGTTAAGAAACAGGATTTGACGACTGGGATGTCACAAGAGGTGTTGAAAGCTGAAAAAGCTCAGGAAGAAGAAATTCCTGTTAAAACAGCACCTTTGCCAGGAACCTACCACGTAGAACCAGTGCAAGAAAAAAGAGTAAGTGTTTTTCTCCCTCCCACTTCCCTTTCTCCAACTTAGAATCTGATCCTTACAGACCCTCTCCTTCCTGCTTTACTGTTATTCTCCTTACAAAATTATTCTAAATGATAAAATCAATGACTCCCATTGAGTGAAAGTTTCACTAGTTAGTCCTATGCTCTACATGCACATTTCAAGATTACTTGCCTGATTTTAAGTCTCTTGCAATTAAGCATTTGAAATTAAGGCAAAGCTCCTGTTTAATAACTTTGCCAGTATTTCATATTTATTTACTTTGATCTCTAGATTCTTCAGACTTCAAAGATTAATTGTTGAAATTAGAGTATTTTCACAGTTCTCAATCCCAAAAGGAAATAATCTGAGACAGTAAGGTGTACGGTGCTTTGGAATACCAAAATATAATATAAATTTCAGGACTACTTTGTGATGCCTGAACATGGTACATGAAAGTATGCAATTTTTACTTATTTTTGCTATTTAATTAGCTTATCTCATATAGACAAGTACATTCAGGTAGGATTCTTGTGGGCTCTTAAGTCAGGGAAATGGGTAAGTTTGTGATAGCATGTACTAGAGGTCTGTATTCAAGTCACTTTATCAGCTGAAGAGAATGACATGTACAATTTATTGAGAAAGGAAAAATTTGGGGGTTTTGTATCAGCACTGCAAATTAGATGCTGATGATTACGTTTTGAAAGTAGTATATTATGAAAGTAAGAGTAGGTTTAGGGAAAGTGTTTATTAACCTTTGCCAGAATTATGTTTTAAAATAATCCAAGTTAAAAAGGTCAAAGGTTTGGTTGATTTTTGTTTTATGTATTTCCTGGTAGTAATTAAGATATTTGGATAGAAAAATAATCTAATTCAGAAATTTTGCTTTGGAAAACATTATTTTATAAGCCAAGTCTCCTGCCTGAAATAAACCTCCTATCACATGTTCTGTTTACTGCTCTTGATCATATCAAGATTTATGGTGTATGATTGTACTGAGGGAATCCCCGAATTATGCTTAGAGTAACATAGCCATAAATTCTACCTTCTGGAGCAAACAAAAAGGAGATCTGGGGAAATCCTATTTCAAATTGTTCAGCATTAGAAATCAAGACGGTGTCTCATTTAGCTTGTGCTTAGTAAAATTAACTCTGATATATTTTTAATTTTTCTTTATTGAAGTACTTCAATGCTGTCTGTGCTGTTCATCAAACATTGCTAGACACAGGGCTTCCCAAGAGAGCGTGTTATAAAAATGGAAGAGTTGATACCAATTTAGATATCACACATTGCTTCCATTTCACTTGGTAAAAGACAATGTGTAGACATTGAAGAATATAATGTACATGTATTTCAGAGTAGAATCATACAGAGGTTTTCATCTATGTGTATTTTTAATTAGGGATGCAAGGGAAAACCTTTCTGCAGTTGGCAAACTGCTGTCATTTTATATTCACTTCTGCGGAAATGGTAGTTACTAACTCTTCTAGCTTTCCAATAAAAGGCAAACATCCTATTTTTCACTGGAGAAAAAAAAAAGAAAAAAAAAGAAAAATCAAAAAGCAATACCCCAATAAGTCCCTGAAGACATGAAAAGGCTAGAGTTCTGATTCAGTACAAACAGTAGAATAATCCATGAAAGATCATAGAACCACAGAATGGTTTGCATTGGAAAGGACCTTAAAGATTATCCCATTCCAGCCCCTCTGCTGTGGGCAGGGACACCTTCCACTAGACCTGGTGGCTCAAAGCCCCATCCAACCTGGCCTTATGCACTTCCTGGGTTGGAACATCCACATCTTCTCTGGGTAATCTGTGTCAGTGATTCACCACCGTCATAATAAAGAATTTATTCTTAATATCTAATCTAAACTTGCCCTCTTTAAGTGTGAAGCCATTTTGCCTTATCCTGTCCATACTCTTCTAAATATTCTCACTCTATCCTTTTTGTAGGCTCCCCTCAGGTTCTGAAGAAATCACAGAATCAATTGAATTTAGAGATCTCGCTGGAGTCCTTAAAAAAAAAGTGACTTTAATATTGAAGCATTTTAAAATATTTCAGTCTCAAAGCGTGAGTTAAGGAATGATAAAGCGTTTATTTCTTCTTCAAAGCATTTTTTCAGTAATATTTTGAAATATCTTCACAATATTTTTAAAGAATAAACTTACTGCTCATGTTTTACAGGTCCTTTTCCTGAGAATCTGTCTTGTAATACTGACTATTGACATGTGCAGTAGCAGTTAGCTATTCTAACAAGAACCCTGGAAATCTCGGAGGTTTAACACATGCATTTTGTCAGTATCTAATTGCCATCTTGGAACTCAGAGGGGTTGTTCAGCATATCTATATGAACCCATTATCATGTTGTCAATTGGCCTACATTTGTAACATATTGAATATATTATATATGTACCCTTATTACTACCTTCTTATGATTACTGAGGCATGATCACAGGCTTCAGTTGTGTGACTGGGTAAATATTAATATTTTGTTGATTGGCATCATTATTCTAACACATGCCACAAAACACAGTCCAGAGAGATAGAAGAAGGAGGATAGGACTTGTCCATAAGCAATTTTTCTGAATACAAATAAAATGTTTCATTTTGAAAATATAAAATTGAAATGCACATTATAGACTTTAGTCAACTGTGTTTCTTTCCCACTTTGTGAAACTTTTTTTTTTTGGAATGTAGATATCTTCGTTTTTTCTATAAAGAAATTGACTTTTTAAAAATTATTAGTTCCTTTGCAAAATAAAATTTCTGTTCTCTACAACAGAATATAATCTTGCTAGCTATACATACTTTTTAAAAAAATAGGCCTTTTTTTTTCTCTTTTAGCTATGTTTTTCTTTTAATAAAGTTCTGCTTTGATTTACTAACTGATGGAACTTTTTCATAGGATCATAGAATCATTAAGGTTGAAAAAGACCTCTAAGATCATGAAACTCAATCATTAGCTCAGCATTACTGCCTTCACCTCTAGAACATGTCCACAGGTACCACATTCAGATGTTTTTTCAACCCTAAGTTTTATATTTTCAAATAAAAATATTAAAAATGAGGAAGAGTATGAACAAATAATATTTATAAAGCTAAAACTTCTAATACAATGTAGTTGTATAATAGATTGACTCTGGCATCAGAGAAATGCCACTGGAATAGCACAAATACAGTTGACTTTAGATCATTTTTAACATTAGTTAAAGAGTTTGCATTTGCCATTTTTAAACTCTTATCTAGACTGCAGCTTTTATAAGTTTCCTTCTTCCTCATTTCTCAAGTAGTTTCTCTCATCAATGCCAGTATTAGAGCCAAATTTGTCCAGTATTAAAAACATATGGTAGGCAAACTCAGAGGAAATCCCATTGAAATACTCAGAAAACCCCAGTAATTTGACATGTGCCACAGTACTTTCTAATTTACAAGGGGGAAAAAAAGTGTATTTTTTTTACTATAAGTGCATTTTTTTTTAATTCTCAAAGAGTTTTAAGATTTTAAAGAGTTGTGGAATATATATATATGATCCTTATCAACATTGTTTTTGCAACATTTTGTTACTCATCGAAAAATCTTACATTTATGATGTTTGCAAATTTACAATGATGCTGTCTTTGTGGACGGGATGGCCAACACCGCAGAAAATAAGTTAGCAGTCTTTTAAGAATAGATGGAGCTAATGACAATATCCTACATCTCAGACTACGTGAAATAGGGAAAAAAAGCCCAGGGACTTTTGTTGTAAGTATTGCTTATTGTAAGTTACATGCATATTGATCTCCAAACGTGATATGCAGGATAATATTTGCATGTACCATGGTGCAGGCAATGATATAAACAAAAATCTTAGAAAATATATTCATATTTTGGTAACCTTGAAAAGAAAGCTGGATTTTTTCGTCCCTTTTATTTCTAGTGAGGAATGAATTCTGTCCTTATTGTAGATCTTTTTCTTCTCCTTACTGTACAAACAGCAGATTTTCTCATATTCAATTTCCTGCGACTCATAGCAGTCATTTCTGTCATACACTGAGGTTCAACACCAGGGTGGGTAATAGCAATATTCATCGCTATCTCCTCTGGTTTGCTCACAGTTGGTATTAGACATTGGACTCATCTGCTAGGAGAATGGCTGAAGCTGTTCCATGTTCTGTACTTAACTGTTCAGCTGATGCCTTTTGTCTCTGTTTTGCAACCAACTGTATCTTGGAGAGCCAAGGTCTGAGAGGTTACTCTCACTAGATGGATGCATTTTGTCCATCAGCTCCTGGGAAACCTTCTGAGCCTGAGCAATGTTTGCGTTTTTTTGTAGCTCATCTAAATTGATCATAGTGAGTTTTGTTGGGTATGTCTTCATAAGTATGAACATAGAGGTCATAAATGAAAAAATAACAATCAAATGTCATAGGTGAAGTTTTAGTGAGGGACATGCTATTTATAGAGGGAAAAATCACTTGGTTTTAATGATATATGCATTTTTTAAAAATAGCAAAATAAATTCCCCTTAAACAATTTCTTCTTTAATAAAGGCAAGAAAAATGTGAATATAATGTACAAAACCTGAAATGTTTAATTATGCTTCATTGCTGATTTTTGTAAGGGCCATACATAATTCTATCCTTAAGGGCTGGAGAATATCCAGGAGTAGATTTTTCAGAATATTGAGAGCTGTAGGCTTCAAATCGTGATGCCTTTCCAAACTTAAGTAATGCACGTTTCTCTGTGTTTATATATTAATCACAGCCTTATCATTCAAGAAGTTCTTAAAAATGTTTGTTTTCACACTGGATTTTTATTTGAAATGGGTTTTGCTGTGACATCAGATATTTGAATTTGCACTATTGATTATAATGTTATTAAGAACAAAAATAAATTATATTCAATGTAGCATCTGATTTTGCAAACCATATAATAAATTGCTCCTGTGAAGGATGATTAATTAATAAAATATTAATTATTATATTGCTGTAATAATAATATAAATAATACTATTATAAATATTAGTGTTTGAATGCAGGATTATGTTCAAAGTGATATGTCTAAAAGCAAGCACACATAATTCAAATGTAAATTAAATCTAACCTGACTGGGTTTAAAAAGTAATATGACTGACTAAAAAAATATTTGGGTTTTGATATTTTTACCCTAAATGTAACTTTAGTGTGAATTAACTTTGAAAATACTTGTAGTTGATAGCAACTTAACATGAGTGTAAATGTAATTTTAAATTATAATTAGCATTTATGATAATTTTTCTAGTATATTTATTCCAAAGTATTTTTAACTACTTTTCAAATAAGTATGTTAGCAATGAAGTTGATAAATCAAACCTTTAAATAAATGGCTTTCTCTACTTCAGAAAGCACTGACTTAGATTCACAAAGCTCGTAAATGCTACCTACTTCTATTACTGTGAGCCCTAACAAAAATAAAGGTCACATCATATTATTAAAACATGAGACTTTGGGATGCTTGTTCTCAAATAGCCAGTGGATGTGGAGACAACTTCCTAAAACTGTCAGCCCAGAGAAGAGCTAAGGTAACCTGTGTTTTGGAGAGTAAACTGTGTTTTAGCCAAACAACAAGGCACTTTCACTAAGTACAGAGCATTTCACTGCTGCGAGAAGCAGAAGTGAAACTTCTGCACAGAAACACTTGTTGTAGGATATTTTTAGTATTTTTGTTATTTGTAGAAGGAGATAGAGATGCTTGTCTGTCAGAATGAGGTAGAAGGATCTGGAAGGTAGGATGACTGAGGGTGTTTAATTAGGGATGAGAAGGAAAACATTGGTTCCAATGCTCAGTCAGGAATGCCTGGATTGTTTGCTTCTTTTAATCAATGGCTGACCATCATGCTTTCATCCCTGCAATTACACTGCCCTACCAGCAGTTTACTCTGCACTACCAATTTACCAAGAAAATTCTTTTTTATGAGGTAATCAAAAAATATTTGTACAGTGCCCAGCAGCAGGGGACATTCCAATATGTGGGGACATTCCAAATGCCATTAAACCATACTTCAGTACTCAGTGTATCCTATTGCATGTTGCAATGTGTAATACTTCAATCAACAAAAATTAAACCATGAGTGCAAAATTTGACAAGATTGACATACTTATAGACAATTATGAAGTGTTGAATGGGCAAAGAAAGGAGCAGACTCTAGAAATTCTGCAGGTATTTGTCAAGCTTTTCAGTATAGTAGACATGTAGACAGCTTTCCAATATAGTAAATAAAATCTTTAAATCAATAAATCCCTGGGCAACTTGTCTCATGCATATGTGATCAAATGGCAGGTTATCATTAGTAAGTGTTCTTAAAACAATTAAATTTTATATTGAAAAATAGAAGTTCATCTTCAAACTAGTTAAATCAATTGCCAGTGTGGACAGACATGCAAAACCTAGTTAGAGTCATTGCAAAAAACCAAAATTCAAGAAATGTTTTTGTATTATTCTAATAGCTTTGAATAGCAAAATTAGTGTTCAGTCTTCATCTGAGGCATTAACTCATCCTCTAGAAAAAAAAAAGCACATTTTTTAATTGCCAGGAGGCATTAAGAATTTCTATATAAATATATACACACGCGTTATGTATTTATTTTTTTAGGAAAAGGAGGATGAGAAATCAGACACATCAAGCTCTCAGCAACAGAAAAGTCCACAAGGTCTGAGTGACACCGGGTATTCTTCTGACGGGATATCAAGTTCACTTGGTGAAATTCCAAGTCATATCCCCACTGATGAAAAGGATTTACTCAAGGAATCTAATAAAAAAGACACTATTTCACAAGAAAGTCCACCAAGCCCCTCAGATCTAGCTAAATTGGAAAGTACTGTACTCTCAATTTTAGAAGCTCAGGCAAGCACTCTTTCTGATGAAAAATCCTCAAAAGGCAAAGAGCTTTCTGAAACATATGGTGAACAGACGAAGGATCAACTTAAAACAAAGCCTTTGCCCATCACTCCAGAATCTTACAGTTCAGATGAGGAAGACTTAAAAGCTAACAAAGAAGGTGAAGGAACCATTGTCGAAGAGGGCAAAGGAACTGCTTCCTCCCAGGCAGATTACAAGGAAGAACGTGAAGGAGATGACATATCAGCAAGAAGACAACAACGCTATGACTCTGTGGAAGACAGCAGTGAGAGTGAAAACTCACCTGTTCCAAGGAGAAAAAGAAGAACTAGTGTTGGTTCTTCAAGCAGTGATGAGTACAAACGAGATGACAGTCAGGGATCAGGTGATGAGGAAGACTTCATTAGAAAACAGATTATAGAGATGAGTGCTGATGAAGATGCTTCAGGTTCTGAAGATGATGAATTCATTAGAAATCAACTTAAAGAGATCAGTGCAGCTGAAAGCCAAAAGAAAGAAGAAGTGAAAAGCAAAGCCAAAGGAACAGCTGGAAAACACAGAAGAATGGCACGGAAAAGTAGTGCAGGCTATGATGAGGATGCAGGAAGAAGACATTCATGGCACGATGATGATGATGAGACTTTTGATGAAAGCCCAGAACCAAAATACAGGGAAAGTAAAAGTCAAGACAGTGAAGAACTTGCAGTATCTGGAGGAGGAGGCCTTCGACGTTTCAAAACAATCGAACTAAATAGTACAATAACAAACAAATATTCTGAAGTATCTGAACAACAGAAAGGTATTTTATATTTTGATGAAGAGCCTGAGCTAGAGATGGAGAGTCTTACAGATTCACCAGAAGATAGATCTAGAGGAGAAGGATCTTCTAGTTTACATGCTTCTAGTTTCACACCAGGTACATCTCCTACTTCAGTGTCATCACTTGATGAAGATAGTGACAGTAGTCCTAGTCACAAAAAACTGGGAGGGGAGAGCAAACAACAGCGCAAAGCAAGGCATCGGACACATGGTCCTCTTCTGCCCACTATTGAAGATTCTTCAGAAGAAGAAGAACTACGGGAAGAGGAAGAACTGCTAAAGGAACAAGAGAAACAACGTGAATTGGAACAGCAACAAAGAAAAAGTTCTAGCAAAAAATCTAAAAAAGACAAGGATGAACTCAGAGCCCAGAGAAGAAGGGAACGTCCAAAGACACCACCAAGTAATCTTTCTCCCATTGAAGATGCGTCTCCAACAGAAGAATTACGACAGGCTGCAGAAATGGAAGAGCTGCACAGATCATCTTGTTCTGAATATTCACCCAGCATTGAGTCAGAACCTGAAGGTTTTGAAATCAGCCCAGAAAAAATAATAGAAGTGCAAAAAGTTTACAAACTGCCTACTGCCGTCTCTTTATACTCACCAACAGATGAACAACCAACTGGACTCCCAAAAGAAGAGAGTGGTCAAAAGACACTGAAAAGTGCTGAAGAGGTATATGAGGAGATGATGCATAAGTCCAAATCATTTCAAATGTCAAATGAAAAAGATGAAGTATTTGAAAAAGAATCTTTATATGGTGGAATGCTAATAGAGGATTATATTTATGAATCTTTAGTAGAGGATACTTACAATGGAACTATTGATACTAATCTTGTTATGAGACAAGATGAGAGCAGTGAATATATACAACAGAGAGGAAAAGAGAAAAAACCAAGAGCTTCAGAACAGGTCTATGATGAACCACAGAAAATTAGTGATCTAGAGAAAGACTACTATAGTGTTGAGACTTTACATACTATTGTGCCTCAAGAAGATATTGTTTCTAGTTCTTACATTATCCCAGAAAGTCATGAAATAGTTGTATTAGACAGCACAGTAACTTCCACCATTGAGGAAAAGCATTTGTTAGATGCAGAAGCTGCTTATGAAGAGCTTATGAAAAGACAGAAAATGCAGCTAACCCCGGGGTCTAGTCCAACCCAACCAGCTTCAGATTTCATTCCCTCATCTGATACAAAGGTATCTGGTAGTGGAGAAATAGTGGATAGTACTTCTTTAACATCAAGCACTACTTCAGCAATCTCAGATGTATCACCTGTCAGTAGCACAACACTGTCTATTCCAGATGTTAAAATAACACAGCATTTTACAGCAGAGGAAATTGAAGATGAATACTTGACAGATTATGCCAGAGAAATTCAAGAAATAATTTCTCATGAAACATCAATATTGACATATTCTGAGACATCAGAAGGTGCTGCATCAGTTTTACCTTCTGATACAGCTTCCTTAACATCATCTACATCTTCAGTTTGTACCACAGATAGTTCCTCACCTATAGATAGCACAACCACAGGTTTTGTAGGTCCAGCAGTAGGTGTAAGTAAGCCAGCAGATTCTGAAGGTGTCAGGATAGTAACACAGGTTCCCTTAACATCTGCAAAAGAATACTCTGAAGTGAGCATGCCTTATGAATCTATTGCCGGAGCCACTAAAAAACCATCTCTTGAATCAGATGCAGAGAGTGTGGAGAAAACTGCAGTTTGTTTGCCTGAAACTGTACCTTTAGTAGTGGCAACTACAGTTACAAAAACCAAGGAATATGCAGCTGATACCATTACCTTTGATACATCCAAAGCAGAGAAGGAAACAGCTAGAAAAATTATAAGTACAGTAGAGGCTGGCAGTGTCAAAATTCATCATGAAGAGCCACACAAAGAATTGGGTGTTGATATGAAAAGAATTGATCTGACTAATGCTGCCTCTGAGCAAACACCTATATGTATAGCACCAGTACCAGTTACAGAGCCTGCATCAGAAACATCTTCTGTACTCACTCCCAGTGTTGTAAGTAAGACCAGCATGGTCTCTGTGCCTTCCTCAGCTCCTGCTGTTTCAGCCAAAGTATTCTCTCTTTTAAGAAGCTCTTCTTTGGATTCTCCTGCACATCCTTCTCCACCCCCACCTCCTCCTCCTCCACCACCTCCTCCACCACCATTACCACCACCACCTATTTTACCCAAGCCAGCTATTTATCCCAAAAAGAAGTCACAGGTTAAGGCTCCAGCAGCAACAGCTCCCACAGTGGTACCTTCAGTCACAAGTGTTCCAACACTAGAGTCCACAGGGGTATTAAAGGATCATGTGGTACCTATCACAAAAACGTACACCCCAACACCACCTCCTGTACCACCCAAACCATCCTCCATTCCAGCAGGGCTTGTTTTCAGTCACAGGCCCCCTGAAGTAACTAAACCTCCAATTGCTCCTAAGCCAGCAGTTCCTCCACTCCCAATAGCTGTTCATAAGCCAGCAGAAACACAGCCCAAGCCAGTAAGCTTGTCATTGACTTCAAGTATGACTCTGAATTTGGTAACCACAGCTGAATACAAAATACCATCTCCCACTTCCCCTTTGTCTCCACACTCTAACAAATCTTCACCGAGGTTGACAAAACCCTCACAGGAAACCTATGTTGTCATCACATTGCCATCTGAGCCTGGAACTCCCACTGAAGCTATAACTAGCCAGGCTGTTACCAGCTGGCCTCTTGAACCACTTTCTAAAGAACAAATTTCCCAACCTATGCAACCAGTTTTTACCACATCCATGAAAACTATGGATATTCAAAGTATGGCAGCTCAGAGTATGTATATTTCAGGTGCACTGCAAGCTATTCCTGTGACAACACAAGCAACTTTTGAAAAAATACCTAGTTCAAAATCAGAAGTAGTAACAACAGACATAACCAAGACCACAGTTTCTGTGATTAAGACTCCAGTGACTGGTTATGGTTTAGGTAGTGTTGCTATTACTATACCTCCAGAGCCACTACATATTGTAGACCAACCCAGATACAGGGAGAATGGAAGATTCCATCCTTTGGGGGATGTTATAGATCTTCGCACTTTGACTAAGATGGACATTGAAATGAGAGACAGCTGTATGGATCTCTCTGCTGTTTCCATGGATATAAGAAGGCAAATGCCAGCAAGTGACACAGGTGGACGGCCAGTAAGTACTGTCCAGCCATCCATAATAAATCTTAGCACTTCATGTGTTGCTGATACTTCTCTGCCTGTAGTCACTGGGACTGTAACTGCAATGACCTGCACTGCCACTGTGAGCTACACCACCAGCACAGACAGCCTTGTGGATCTGGGACATGCGATGACAACGCCACTTCAACTAACAACATCAAAACATTTTGAGCCTGCATACAGAGTAGCAGGCAGCCAGGCCTTCTCTGTAGGTAGAGATGAAGTGCCAATAAATTTATCACTAGGTACTTCAACTCAGGCAGTGACATGGGCTACGACAAAGCCTGTTACTGTACCACCTGTTGGTGTTACAAATGGTTGGACTGATCTCTCCGCTTCTCAGGAGCCAGCAGAGAGTGGAGTAGTTGACCTTAGCACTACAAAATCCCACAGAACAGTAGTAACAATGGATGAAACTGCTTCAGGTATGATAACAACAGTAATAGAAGATGATGAAAAGCCTGTAGATCTGACTGCAGGGAGAAGAGCTGTCTGCTGTGATATGGTTTATAAATTGCCATTTGGTAGGAGCTGTACAGCACAGCAGCCTTCTACTACACTTCCTGAAGATCGCTTTGGCTACAGAGATGACCATTATCAATATGATCGTTCAGGGTCATATGGCTACCGAGGAATTGGAGGTATGAAACCATCTATGTCTGACACAAATTTATCAGAAGCTGGACTATTTGCATACAGAAGCAAGAATAGTTTTGATTATCGAGTTGGGGCAACTGATACAGCAGTAGATCTTACTTCCGGAAGAGTAACTGCAGGTCAGTATGACACAGCAGCAGATCTTTCTTTGAAATATAATTTTGATGTTCCTCACCTCATTTCAGGATAATTTTTTTATTGTTTTTCCCCTCCTTCTGTTGTTTTGTTTTCTTTTGGACAGTGTGACAAATTATTCCGGATTACACGTGTTTTTCATTCTTCATTTTACGTATGTGTTTGCACAGAGGTGCCTGCATGTGCCTGCATGTTCAGCAATGCTATTTCCTTCACATCTAAAGTAGATCATTAACCTGAAGATTTGCATGCAGTTTCCCCTTCCCATTTGTTTCATCAAGATGGGATGACTTTCAGAATCCGCAAAGCAGCATTCTTTTGTGGGACTGGACTGTAACTTTGCCCTGTAATTTCAGGTGAGGTTATGGATTACTCAAGCAAGACTGCAGGTCCATATCCAGAGACTCGGCAGATTTCTGGCCTCGGGCTCAGTACACCACAGTATTCCCAAGCAAGAATGGTGTCTTCTGTGGGATCCCAGTTGGGCATTGGAAGTGTTTTAAGATCATCCAATGGTGTTGTTTATTCTTCAGTAGCAACTCCAATCCCATCCACATTTGCCATCACCACACAACCTGGTTCTATTTTCAGTACAAGTGTCAGAGATCTACCTACTCTCCAAACAATTGACTCAGTGCCCTCTTTATCAACTTTGCAACAGACTCAACCACTCCCAAGGTCATATAGTTTCTTGACAACTGTGGCAGCTGAAAAAGACAAAGCAATTACTGCCGTTGGTATGGAGACAGGGTTACCACCTCATTCTATAGAAACTATTACCACTGAGCCAACCAGCTTGATACCTGTTTTAGCCACAACATCTGAAGCTTATACAGATGTAATTGATGATGAGGTTGCCCTTCTCATTGCCCCTGAAGAAGGCAAACAGCAGCAGCTTGATTTGGAGCGGGAACTTCTTGAGCTTGAGAAAATTAAGCAGCAGCGCTTTGCAGAAGAGCTGGAATGGGAACGTCAGGAAATTCAAAGATTTAGGGAACAAGAAAAGTTTATGGTGCAAAAAAAGCTTGAGGAGTTGCAATCCATGAAACATCATCTCTTATTTCAGCAGGAAGAGGAACGACAAGCTCAGTTTATGATGAGACAAGAAACATTAGCCCAGCAGCAGTTGCAGCTCGAACAATTTCAACAGCTTCAACAACAGCTCCACCAACAGTTAGAGGAGCAAAAACTTCGTCAAATATATCAGTATGGTTATGACCCTGCAGGAACTGGCTCACCACAAACTACCACAGATCAAACACTTTTGGAAGGACAGTACGCAAGCACAGAAAATGGCCAATTTTGGCCGACTGATGACACAACTACTACAGCTTCAGGAGTGCTTGGTATTGAAATTCCACAAAGTCAAGCATGGTATACAGTTCAGTCTGATGGCATCACCCAATACATACCCAGGTCTGGTATCCTAAGCTCAGTTTCAGAAATGTCTCTTAAGGACATTGATGTTAGAGAGGAGAAGCAATTGAAAAAGAGAAGTTCTATGCCCAAATTACGTGGTCCCTATGAGGAGTTTGAGGAGACCCTGGAAGAAGAGCCCCGGTGTTTCAAAAAAATAGTGGACAGCGGAGTGCAAACTGATGATGAAGATGGAGCAGAAAGAGGTTATACCAACAGGAGACGGAGAGCTAAGAAGAGTGTTGATACAAGTGTTCAGACTGATGATGAAGATCAAGATGAATGGGATCTTTCCAGCAAATCCAGAAGGAAGCCTCGCGTAGGGAAATACAGCGAGAGCACCACTGAGACAGAAAAAGCTAAACTATTCTCAAAGGTATCTAGTATTGCAGTTCAGACAGTGGCAGAGATTTCTGTGCAAACAGAACCTGTAGGAACAATAAGAACACCTTCAGTCAGGGCCCGATGGGATGCTAAGGTTGAGATCATAAAGCATATTTCAGCTCCAGAAAAGACATATAAAGGAGAAAGTCTGGGATGTCAAACAGAGACAGCATCAGACACTCAAAGTCCCCAGTATCTGTCAGCTTCATCTCCTCAAAAAGATAAAAAACGTCCAACACCATTAGAGATAGGATACTCATCCCACCTTCGTCCAGATTCCACATTACAGGTAGTCCCTTCCCCTCCCAAATCTCCCAAAGTTCTCTATTCACCCATTTCACCCGTTTCACCAAGCAAAGTTATAGAGTCAGCATTTGTACCCTATGAAAAACCCATGACTGATGACATCAGCCCTCAGAAGATGCTGCATGCTGACATGGCCAAGGTTCCTCCATCAAGCCCAAAGGCAGCAAAGATGATGCAACGCTCTATGTCTGATCCTAAGCCCCTGAGTCCCACAGCAGAAGACAGTTCCAGAGCTCAGTTTCAGTACACTGAGGGTTTTATGGTAAGAAGTATTTGCTTGCTTTTTTTTTTTATTAAATATAATATGCAATTCTACCGCTATCAGTACAGCATGAGGACAGACACACTCATTTCCAATACTTGTCTATGTAGTCTTTTTCACACCCTGCTGAAAAGTCCAGGGGAATATCTGCTGTCCAAAGCAATGGTTATTTCCTTCACTGCTTTGCCAGGAAACAATCCCATATTTCATACCTACTAATATTCAGGAAGTAACACAACACTTTGTGTTTTATATGACAATTCATTTCCAGTACAGGAGTTACTGACAATGTTTCAGAAAATTATAGGCATTTCCTTTCTAATCATACCACACACAGCTCTTGTGGCACAGTCTGTAGTGCATTTACCTTGAAATTATTGCATATGCCTTTTGAGAGGCAGGTAGCACCAGATTTATAATTGCCTTAGTTAGCTGTCCTTTTTGACCCTCATGAGATTTCTTAGTCATGTGTGATTCTGTGGACAATCTTGTGTCCCAGTGTGTACATCTTTTATCTTTCCCAGACCAAAAGGTCTCATATCAAAAATCCATTTTTAATTTGTTTGTTTTGGATAAGGAGGATTATCAGGAAGTTATGCAAGTTTTGACAGCTGTTTCTTATAGGAGTCAGAGGAGGCTGACATCAGTAGGATCAAAATTTTAATTTCTGAAGTTCTTCTTTTCCTTGAGAAGTAAGATTTCGTATTTGGGAATCAAATCAGATTGATATTTATAAATAGGAGGAATAAAAAGTACCTTTATAATATGATATGTTCTTGGCTGTCCTTTTATCTGAGACCATTCCCTTCTCTCAGTTGATGTGTCATTATCTTTTCAGAACTCTGGAAGAGTTGCCATTCAGCAGTAGTTATCTTTTATGTTCAGTTATCTGTGAATACAAGTGATTAGTGCAGACTGGATAGGATAAAGATGATTTGTACTCTGTGTTTGATAATTTGTATTTGCTTTCAAATGCAACATTATCTGGTTATACTCTCCAAGGCTCCCAATGTAAGTAGTTCCTGCAGCTTCATGTATTTGTGCAGTATTAAATGCTTCCCATGGTGTTACTACTTGGAAAAAAGTACTTGGAAGTTTGAAGGGAAAGCCATAGTTGGCATTGACACTGTATAGACATCATTTGCTAATGAATGATAAGCACAGTGGGGGAATCTAGCATGAGCACTAAAGTTTCATGTAGAGAATTTGGAACAGCATCTTGAAGAGCATTGCTCATGGATTGTAAGAAAGTCTTGGATTCTACTTAATATTGGAGAGTAGGTATAATATTGTAAAATATAATTGCAAAAGGATAGTAAAACTATTTCTGAGAACATATATTCAGTTCATTTATTTCACAGATACCTATATATATTTGATATAAATTGTATTCTTCTATGATGGATGATGAATTCTATAAACAACTCATTGTTTAAAGGTCTTTACAGTAGAGTTTGAATACATGCATTATTCTTTAATGAGACATGAAAACAAAGAGCTCATACACCGTTGTTTCTTTTTGTACCAACATGCTCCCTACGGTTTTGCCTTGAACCCAAATAGCAATGAGCTATATGGTTTTCACTAATGGGCAGCTATCAGGCAGCAAATAGCCCATGTCTCAAAGTAGTTGCAGCCTAAATAAAGGAGTGGGACATTTTTATGGAAGGTAGGGTGCAAATAGACAAGCACAAGGAAATTTTAAAAACTTCCATGGGTATGAAGTGGACTGCACTAACTTGGCCATGCAGCAGAAGGTGAGGAAGCTGTTCTGTAAACTTCCCGTGACCATCATGGATAACTTCAGCTTTGATACTATGTTAAGCATTAAACTTGTTACACTCTCTGATAGAGTTTTGTTCATTATGTGTCTGAGGTTCAGTCAGCTTATGCTGAGATCAGGTACGTGAAGTTTAAAGGAGGAAAAGAAACAAGAAAGAAAATATTTGCAGCAATCCTTGAAGAATGTAATCGACTGACCTAATCAGCATTTGGAAATAGGGGCATAAATTGCTTTATCAATTTCAGTTCTCAATTACTCAGTCCAGTTATGCTATGAAGGAGTACAAGATCTAAATTATCTAGTTTCCACAAGACTTACAGTATTCCCTTCAGCATGTCCATTTATTTATACCATGTGTTTAGGGCTGTATCATCTTAAAGCACAGGAAAGACTGGACAGTAATTTATTTTGTACATTTTATCAGATTCAGAAGTTCCATGAAAGCATACACACAGTGTCATTGTTGGTAAAGTATCGGCTTGTTGGCATCTTTTGAACTGTACATCTTTGTTGTTAGAGCCACATGGTGTTGATATACTTAAGTTTAAATACAGGATCACTTTTGGACTATCCTTTTAAGTGTGAAAGTAAGATACTGCCTTAACTTTGAAATATTTTTGGCACTGGGCCTGTTTTTGATTCATTTTATGTATGTACATTGCCCACAACAGCTAAAGCCTTTGTTAATTCTCTGTGTACACTTTTCTGCCTCCTGACTGTAGAGTTCCTAAATTTCCTATTTAAAAATGGAAAGGGAGAAGGGGCAGTTATGTCATTCAAAAGAGTGAAGTTCAGTACAGAAAAACTTAAAAAACTGCTCACTCTTAAAAACAGAGAATTTACTAGACCTGAACATAAAAGAATAAAATGGAAATGAAAGACTGATCTTTCACTACCTTAAGGAAATGGAATGTGTATATGAATATTTTTTGCATGAATGAATATCCCATCACTTTTTTAATAGTTCATGAATCAGGGTTATGTCTTTGTCTGCATTCATAAACATTTCAGATGAAAAGGGTGTTCATGTATTCATGTATATAATTCACAGGTGCTTTTTTCATGACAATTGAGCAAAAAAGTTGATCCTTACACAATTGGTGGGACTAAAAGAGTAAGAATAAAACTTATCTCTTTCTAAGATTTACAGTTAAGTGATAACTTGTCCTTCAGACAGTGCCCTTTCATCAGTCATGAGCATCTTCCAATGGAAAATGTTTTTTTTACAACATTTCAGGAAAAGATATTATGGAGACTGACTAAGATGATTTAACTATCTCTCTATGTCTTAGAACTGTTGCTTTAAATATAATTTTCTTCTTTAATGCAGCTTGTAAAGGAAATTATTGCAACATTTTATCTAATCTAGTGTAAGTGAAAGGCTGAAAAGTAACCTGGTAGCTAATCACATAATAAAAACATCCAGGTAACACTACTTTCAGTGATGGCACATGAAATTTTTCGACAACTAGCTGTGTGGTTACATTATAATTGCACTTGCTTTTCTTTCATAGTCATTGTCTCTATGTGAACAGTAGAAAGAATATAGATCGTAGCTTCCTATTCATCCAAACAAAAAGTATTTCTTGCAACTATGTCCCCTTTTGTAGTTCTTATGTACTGTCCATCTGTGGTACACATTAGTAATCAAGTATAGCTGAGTCAAGAAAAAATTAGGAATTGTATCTTGTCAGCACCAAAAAAAGTTGTGAAAGCCATCCGTTGACATTTTGCAAAGATACCAAGTTTTGCTGTTTTGTGTGCTTTGTGTCCCTTGCACTCTCTGTGGCAGTCAGCTCCCCAGCACTGATTTTTATTAGGCTGTCGAGTAGTCCACCATGGTGGGGTTTAGCAGACTGAATAGCCATAGGAGTGCTTTCCAAAAGAGCACCAGGAACTGTCATAAGAGTCTGGAAGTGAAGGTTGCAATTCGTCCATTCAGCAGCAAAAAAAAATTGTGAGTACCTGTCTAATGTAATAAAGAAACAGCTTTACACCAGTGCACCACAGAATCAAGTCACACAACAGTCACAGTCATCTTTGGCACTTGTACAGATTGCATATATGTAATCAAAGATGGGAGTTGTCTTCCTTTTGCCGTTGGATGCAAAATGTCTGTTCAGCTGAACTGAGGCAAATTGCAGAGGATCTTGCACATGACCTGTCACACACATAAAACATCTACAGCTAAGCAATGCATAGACTCAGCAGAAGTGTTTGTGTTCGTGAAACTAATGCAAAGACACATCTGTCAACAGGCTGTCAGCTTTTGGGTAGAACTGTACATTTAAGCTTTAACACTTATAGTAAATCCTATCAATATGTTTATTAAGAGAGACTTTTCTTGACATTTTTATCTGGTGTGATTTACCATACTTGTAAGGCAAAAATAAATCAAGTCTTCATAATGTAGTAAAAAAAAAGTAATTATTTCAAGCAAAATCCCCCCAAAATGTGTCTTTAGTTACATTGGAAATGCAAGATTTCTTCTATTGCTCTATTAAGAGCAGAATTATACTGATTTTAAGTGTGGAATTTATTTTAGATGGCTTTATTAATACATTAATATGTATCATCTTCTGTGGTATTCTGAATTTTTCAACTTTAAAACTTAGAAGGTTAAGACTTCATGATTTCATAGAATCACAGAATGCTGTGTTGGAAGGGACTTTAAAATGCATCTAATTCCAACTTTCACTGCCACCAGGGACACTTTCACTACACCAGGTTGCTCCAATCCCCATCTCACCTGGCCTTAAATATTTCCAGAGAGATGGGTGACCTTGACAGTGTCAGACATGCTGTACATCTGAGCACTGAAAAGGGAAAACAAGGTAGTTGTTCCCAGTAGAATTAAGACCTTCCATCAGTCATATCCGTGATGTTTTACTTGTTAATTCAGGACTAAGCTGATCACCAGACTTGTACCTCAGGCTTGTATTCTCAGCAATGAATAGAGAGAAAAAGGTAGTGATAATTACCCTGCTTGAAGGCAGATATTTTTATTTGCTTAGGTTCCTCAGAAGCAGGGAGTAGGTTCATTTCTTAATGTCATGCCAGAATGTCAGATAACATAATTCTTCTACTGTTGAAACACAAGACATAGGTGTTTCCGTTGGTTTCTTGTTATCTGGGCTTAATTCCATCTAAAATGAGTTGTTACTTTGTTATAATTTTTTAGTTTCTTTGAAATATTCAGAAGTGATTTTTTTGGTTTGAGACATAGGTGGTCATATCGTTGTACTTCAAAAGGCTTGACTTTAATTTTCCATTTTAGTTCTGTGATTCAGCCCAGAAAAGGAATAACATTTCGATTTCTGTAAAAACTATACTTCTATATAAAGGAGGAATTATCTTTTACAGAAACAGCTTCTATTTGGGTTTCAGTACAGATGGGTGTTGAGTGAGGAACCATCTTTGGTAGTATCTAAATTTAAAGTGCAAAGATTTTTTACCTTTGCTTCCAAGACATCCCTGGTCTGTGGTTGAATAAGAATTCTCCAGACACTGGTGGCAACTGGTCCTTCATTTTGAGTGTGCATAAACCAGTCGTAAATATTGATCTGGGAGAGGTCTGATTTGCGTCATTCATATGGCTTTCATGCAGTTTCTAAACTGCACAT
Source organism: Toxostoma redivivum (assembly GCA_013397375.1). NCBI lineage: Eukaryota > Metazoa > Chordata > Aves > Passeriformes > Mimidae > Toxostoma > Toxostoma redivivum. The sequence goes on from VXBI01003376.1 coordinate 1,228,535, forward strand.
GCAGGAATGCCTGAGAACATGTTAATAATACATTTAGCATCAGGCTAAGTCACTAGGCTGAATAATGCTGGTTCATTGCTTATGGATAGGATATCTTGAGACTGAATTCAGATTACAAGCCAGAGAAGGTGTAGATGTTCCCCACCAGTTTCTTTTTGTGCTTGAATGTTGTCACATGCTTTTTTCTGGGTGCTTCAAACAAATTTACTAGGAACTGAGTTACAAAGACAATCTGTCAAAATTAGGAACAATTCTCAAAATCTTATCCTTGTGTAAATAATTAAATAGGACTTACCTATATTTTCCTTTAACCATGTGGTTTTAGCTAGATTTAAGATTATTTTTTTCCACCAGTAGTCTGAATTATTTACAATTTAGAGTTCTATTAACATTTCAAGCTACTGTTTCCCGTGAAGTATTTGAAATCCTTTGGAATAACATTTATGTGACTGAAGTGAAGCATCTTTTTTCCATCTGTCAGGTCTTCCAAAGGGATAAAATATCCCACATTTGTCATATTAACATTATTTTCCAAAGCACATTTAACTGGGTCAGTCTTTTCTGCCTGATACTTTTATATTCATTGGTCTCACACCTTCTCTATTCAACCAAGGGACATTCATGCATAATAGAAAATTATTATAGTGTTCACTCTTTTGCCTTAACAATCTTTTATAAAGCATGAGATTTATGGCAAAGTTGACAAAGAGCCTTGGTTTTATGTCACTTGGGACTTTTCTCACCTGCTTTCAGCTTATCCATCTTCCTCTCAAGCCAGCTCTTATATAGACATTAAGGAAACCATCCCTGGCCACATATCCCATCCCTCAGTCTTTTACCTTCCATAAAGACAAAGAAAAACAGAGGTACAATAGTATCTTTATGTTAATTTCTGCCTACCTTTGTTACCGTGGTTATCTGTTTTAAGAATAATTGGAATTTTTTGTGTGGAAATAGGTAAATATCATGTTCCTTGTTTTAAAATAATAAATACTGGGTATAAATTTATACAGTGGAACCAAGCAAGCACAGAAGATAGACAAAGAGGCACATACCCATGGGCAAATTTTGGCCTACTTCAGCTCTGTTTTGCTTCAGAGCATGAAAAGGAGGGTAAAAGTTCTACCAATATAATTGTATGACTGAAATAAAAAAGGGGATTTCTTTCACATAATTCTGGCTTCCTGCATTTTATTCTGCCTACAATTTTATGAGCATCTTTGACTGAAGTTCTGAAAGCTATACTGATGAAATAATGTACATTCTCCAAAAGAGCAGAAGAACAATATCTATAAAATCTTTGTTAGAAAGAAAGCACTGTCAGTGCTTTATTAGCAAATTGTTTGGTGCAGTAAAAGCTAAACCACAGATCAAATTAGCTGATGTAAATTGTCTGCTGTACTGCGTTTTTGTCCAAAAGGAGGCAGTCATTGGTTTGGACTGGTTTTCCCTACTGGGATTTGAGCCTGCTTAAGGCTTTGTTTACACTTAGGACAGAGCCTCCTACTGAGTTTTCTCCTGAACAACGCTAAATTGTTTATAATAATTCCTAACTTATTTTTAGCATATGAGATACTAAAAATTTCAAAACTCTACATTATTTTCTTAGGAAAAATATGAAAAATATTTTCTGAGCTATATATATCCCATATAGTCACCCCAAAAAATAAAAGTAACAAAAGGATGACATGAAGGTAGCCCAGTCATCTTTGAGCTAGATGTGTTTGTGTTTGTACTACCCTTCACAGCATTATTAGCTTCATAAATTCATACCAGATCTCTGAATGTTTTCTTCTTTTCTGTAGAAATACTGACTAGACCAGATCCTCTTGTGCTATCAGTGTTTCAAAATGCAATGTCTGCTAATAGCTTCTAACAGTTTGTTTGCTTGCTTATTTCTTAGTTTTTAAATTAATAAGGCTTGCCTATGTTAGAACTAATTTTACTCAGTTTCTGATCCTCAAAATCCTTCTAATCAGCCATTGTTTTTCTAATTTGTTAAGATAGACATATTATTAAATATTAAGAAAAGTAGTCCCTTCTGCTGCACTTCTTTACATTCTTACTCCAACACAATATTATTGCTAAGCTAATTATTTTTTTTCAATGGTGATTTTTAAATGGAAGTTTTCTTTCCATCTGCCAGCTGGAAGTGAATGTCTTAGGTCACTGTCAAACAGGAAAGCAGTTTTAAGTGTATCAAACAGGGGCTTGTCCTAGGCTTTACTCTTCAATAATTCAATTGCAATTTAAAGTATGAAGAAATGACTCATATAGCATTTTTTTTATTGATATAGGAAACACAATTACTTAGGAAAACAGAACTGCAATTCAGAGCAATGTTACAAAATTTCAATAATAATAGACACTACAGGTACAGAAGAAAACAAAACAAAACAAAGCAGGAATATTGCTGATTAACTAATAGCAGTAGTGAAAATGGTCCAGTGTAGTAGCAACTGTTCAGACCTAATATGACTTAAAAATATCAAGTGCTTGCATGAAAGGTAGTTGTGTTCTTGGGAAATACTGGCAAATGGTGCCTGTGTAGGATATATGTTGCTGTTGTTCTACCCTGCTCAGTGGCTGGTGAGACTTCAGCTTTAATACTAAATGCAGTTTAGCTCAGCACTACTGAATAGTTAGAGGATGAGATGTTTCAAAGCTGAGCATAAGAGAAAGGATAAAAGATTTAGACAATGTTGGTTAGACGTCTGAAGGATCTGGCTGTGTTGATGTAGAGAAAGAAGACCAATGCTGGACAAGATAAGAGTCTTTCACTGTGTTAAACAATATTTTAAATAGGACAGATATTAATCACTCTTTACATCCAGTAGAGGCACAGGATGGATTATCTCAATCTGTGGCCTGGGATATTTAGTAGATATGAACTTTATAACTGCAATAGCACAGATGTCTTAGAACTGATATATTTTAGTGAAACTCTTACATCTGAATATTGGGAATAACATAAAGGGATAGGTAGGCTGTATGACTGATTTCCTTTCCAAGCCAAGAATATCTTGAGCACTATGAGTAATAGAATTATGTTTAAAAATTAAATTCTAAAATTAATTACAACTTTCTTTAGCCTTCCTGACTCTTCTTACACAGTATCATGCACATCTTTGTTATTAATTTGTATCAATACAGCATTTGCACATCAATACAGAATGCTGAGTAAATAGACCACTCAGATATATATATAAGGCCCTTTCTATTATATGAGTGACTGCAGTGACACAGCTTTCATTTAAAAGATGGGAAGCTGAGATAGGCATAGTCAAATAGACTAAATATCTCCTGTTTTGTTCCTTCTTTTCCTTAGCTGATGTGGCATTTACTCCCTATTTTATTTTTCTTTCCATTTCTCTTCTGAAGCCTGGAAGTCTCTTGTCTTCTTTGGCTGACACAAAGTAGCCTACCTAACTGAGGTATGAAGGACTGAAAATAAAATGTCTTACATTAGGTATCGGTGTTGAAAAATCCCGCCTGATCTTGTCACTGTATATTCCTGTTATAATCTGCAGGCACTAGTATTCCAAGGGAACAGTAGTTAATCCACTTATTTTATGGTTTTACTTTATAATAAGATTAATCCCACTCATTTCTCAAATGGCTACAGTAAGGTTCTAGATGACCGAGACTGCTTTTCATCCCATGGTCATTCAAAAAGCCTGTCTTCTGAGTCTTGTGTTCTTATTTCCTGTTTTTTTTGTCTCAAAACAGTGAATTTCTTAATTATGTACTAGTTTCCTTTTATCAATTCTGCACAGAAAAGTTATGATTCAGTTAAAGTTAGGTTTATAAACTGTTTTTTAGGTGCTAAGGCTCAATTAAAGAAAAATAATAAAAAAATTATTAATTTAATATAACTTTCATTTAATTCACTGAACCGTCTTTATAAAAAGTCTTTCCACTATTTTCTGGTCTCTTCAGCATGCTTTTAAGATGAATGGCTGCTGACAGATGGGAATCATAGTGCAGAAAAACTTCTTATTTACAAGACAGGGTTGGCTCTGCTGATGCCAATTCAGAATTTCAGAAGCTATTCTGTCAACAGTCTCAAAGCTCACTTGGAGAGAGCAAGTTTTTAATTTGTGCTTATCTTTTCAGTTCAATTTCTCAAAATAATTTTCAGTTTTATTACCAAGAAAGAGCTGAACTCTGGTAAAAAAAGTGATTTACCTGCTGCAATGTTTAGCTCAGGGAGTGGAATCCATAATGGCATGGTAAGTGCTTGCAGTCCCTGCATTTAAAGTGAAGATATGTTAGAGGAATTAACAGTAGCCACTGTGGTTAGTGCTGTGCTGCCTAAGTCAACTCTTCAGAAATTCTAAATACAGGGGTTAGTCTATCACAGGATATGGCTTAGACATCCCTGTGAAATTTTGATGCAGAGCCTGAAATTTCTCCCTTGGTGTGAGACTGCAGAGGAAGACTGCCTTTTGGCTCTCCTTCAGAACTTCATGCATTTTGTACATCATGAATTTGGGTCTTAGTTCAATTTCTGTTCACATTCTCCATCTGTCCATATCTTCCCTCTAATCTCTTTGCTAAACCCTACTTCTGTTTCCCAGCTGGTCTTTCTTTGACACTCTCTCTCATCCAATATAAGTGGTTCCTATCAAAATACAGCTTTGATTATCTCACCTTACTCACTTTGCAAGCTGTTTGCTGATGCCAAATCCAGCTCAAGCATCAAGTGTGCTGGTGCTCTTACACTGCCTGGCAAGCCTTTTCCTGGGGGATTATGGCCAAGCCGGCTAAATGGGCCAGCCATTAACTAAGAGTGAAGGCAGGATTTGAAATTTAATAACTAGTATGGAGGAAGGTCTGAAGGAGGATTATATGCTGAGGATTTCTTTAGTGTGTGGGTGGGATGAGAAGTTTAACAGGTCTGATTTCTCTAAATCTGGATAATTCCTTGATTTAGACAGTCAACAGTTGCCCGAGGTGAAAAGATAGTCAGGAAGGGTGATGGATGGAGTGAATCAAAATGAGTTACCCACCTAAAATTTAAGTTTAATGTAGAGAAGATTTTTTCAAGACTGGCTCCTTATTTTCAGCTGATGTATAGCATTATTAAAACATAATGACATAAGACTCAGGAAGTCATGAGGTAGCTTGGAGGTAATATTTACTTCATTAGTTGGTGGAATGCATTTTCTGTAACCTCCTTCATAGCTTTGATTTTGCTGTATATATACAATGTAAGGGGGCAACAGTGAAATAAAATTATGCTTTTTGTCTGAGTTGATGTTAGAACCAATTACTGGCTTTTTTTTTAGAAAGGTTACTGTCTGGGTTAATCACTTACATCATATTGATACTCCTTTTATGATTCCTAAGTTATAACCAACAGCAGAGATATCGTGGCCTTCTAAGAGGAATGGAATGGAATGGAATGGAATGGAATGGAATGGAATGGAATGGAATGGAATGGAATGGAATGGAATGGAATGGAATGGAATGGAATGGAATGAGTGAGTTTGTTCTTTGCCTGTTTGATCAGGCACACTGTAGTATAGAGAATTTTATTGTGCTGCCTTCAGATATTTCTTTAGGCAGTACAAGTGATTCTTTAGGCATCTAAAAGTGATGTGACAGTGGTAGTGCAGGCTCCTGTGAGTCCTTATGTTCTCCCAGCCTGTTTGAGCATTCCTTGTCTGAGGAATGATAACCTAGGAAGAGAAGCACATTTTCTCTTTTCTTCCTGTTTATTCATCATTTGGCCCAAAAACTCATGATGGAAAACAAGAAGTTTTGACAATGTTATAGAAGTAGCATTCTTATCATATGCATACACACAGACCTACATGCATATATGTCAAAAAGCAAATGGCTTTTCTGGAGGATATTTTTATGTCAGACACACTGCAGTCATGGAACATCAAAACTTTAGTTTAATTAAAATAAATAGTGAAGTCCCTAATCTTTCATTCCTTACACAGCATTGTAGCAGTATATCCATCAAGATGTTGGTGTCTGTGTAGTATTTTGAAAAAAATCCTATCTAAACTCCTCAGTTATTGCAGATCACAGAAAAATCACATTGGAAAGGTGCTGTGGAGGTCATACATTCCCACCTTGACTTCAACGCTAGGCTAATTTCTAAGTTAGATCAGATGTCTACAGGACTTGCCAAGTTGCATTTTGAAAATCTCTAAGGATTGAGATTTCACTGTCCCTCTGTGCATTCTGTTCTGAGAATTCACTGTTCTCATTTTGAAGAGTGCTTCGCTTCCCTTGTACAACTTGTGCCTTTTGTCCTTCATTGTGCTTCTCTTAGAAGAGTCTGTCTGTCTTAGTACTGCTTCATTTCAGAGTTGAAGACAGCAATTAGGTGGTTTTTTTCAAGCTCAGTTCTCTTAATCTCTCTTCTTTGAACAGACACTCTCCCTCAAGGCCTGACCATCTAACTGAGCCTACATTGGGATCTCTAAATGGCATTTTTAATGCTTTATGGAGTTATAAAATAGGGTAGGAAGAGTTGGAGGACTCTCCTATCTGAGTCTTTCTCTTCCAGTTAACATTGTTGTTCTCATTAGCTCGAGTGCAGACACACTTGAACTGCTGCTTCACTTCAGAAACAAATTACATTTCCTAAAGGACTTCCTATGCAGCATTATAAAGAAATACATAGTACAGTTCAGGAAAAACTAGTCTGTGCTCGCCATTAACTTCTCAAACCCTATAACTAAGTTAGAGTAATTTGGGAAATTGCTGGATTTGGGGTTTTGGGTTGTTGGGTTGTTTTTTTTCTGCTAGAACTTCCTCCGTTTTTTCTAGATTTTTTTTTTAATACACTTAAATTCTAAGAAATCATAATTTCATAAAAAGACTGGTATTTTTTTGGGTGCATGTCATTCATAGGTGATATATACATTCTAAGATACTAATATCTCAATGTCTGTCATCATTATACATAGTCTTTCATAAATGTATTTTAGATTCTTAACTCATAGATTAGAAAATATCTCTTTCCTTCCCATGTTTTGAGAAACTAGACTTGAAAAAAATTTCCTCGAAGTCCAGTGATAGTATTCTGTAAAACCGCTCTCTGAAATACTTTAGAAAATATGACATAAAAATATTTCTATGTTTTATACAAATATAACAAGCTACAATTGAAGGATAAGTGATGTAGCACTGCCAAAACACTTGTAAGTTACATCAGAATCCCAAATTTTCTGTGTGACTTGTTCTGGAAGTATGGACAATACAGTCAATAAAGTAAATGGTAGAATGGGGAAAGTGGCAGACAGTGATAATCAGCTCAATTTGCTTCAAAGCCTAGAAGGAGTTCGATATATAGAAAAATTCTGAATGTGTGCATTGATCTGGAGATATCAATAGAGTAGCTGAGACTCTGGAAGTCTCATTTTTTCATTAAAATTTTGATTTTTGTTTTTATTTTAGTAATCTTTGATGTGTATCTTAACCATGTTGATATGCTATATTACACAAATTAGTAATAAATTTAAAAAATAAGGTGAATCTAGAAATGTCCTGCTCAAAAATAGTAGAAATTTGAAATAAAGTATGTTTTAACTTCAGTGTTAATGTCCTAAACATTTTGTAATTATGTAATGGGGAGAAACATGTAAATGCTTTCAAATATTTCTGTGTTTCTGTGATCCTTATTCTTGAAAGTCTCTGTCATCAGTTGTGAGTTTTCTGCTGAAAGTATAGGATTTTCAATAATTTGGTACTAAACTTCAAAGCATTTTCTTTAAAAAGCATGTTACAAATACTTTTCCTGCAGTTCAGAATATTCAATGTTTAAACACAATTTGGAAATCTAGTGGCCAACTGAGAATGAGCAAATTGAAATTTGTGCTTTATAATTTCTCCTGAGCTGATTATACAGAAGGAAGAATAGACTTAAGAACAAGTTGAAGGTTTTCAAGTGTTTTGTTTTTTTCACTTGCAGTTCAACAACTGGAAATCAGTTTCGTGATGATTGAATCTGCAACACAATTTCGGATTAAAATCCATCCAATTCAGCCCTTCCCCCATGACATTGACTAAGTCATATATTTTCAGTAAAAAATGAGATCGTCAACTGATAGAAAGTCATTCTATGTTTTCCCGAAAGAGAGCAGAGCAGATAAAGAAAAAATGTTTCATCATTAATTCAGTGCTTAGTGTTTATGTGTAAAATGTTGTTCAAAAAGCACAGTAAGGAATTGCACACTAAGAGACAGGGCTCCTGGGTGATGCATTCTGAGGTAAATGCCATCAGTGCCTCGCCATTGGAGATAATCTTCATCACTATTCAGCAGCCTGGTTCCTGGCTGCTGAAAGTACAGCAAGGTACTAGAATGATTGCTGTGCTTTTAGAAAAGGAATCTAAAATTTTAATTATTTCATATTTCCTGACTAAATACAAACAGCTGGTGCTGTAAATTTTATGAGTTCTGTAATGTTTATAGAAAGGCTTTTTTGTTTATAATCTTATCAAAGATCTATGAACATAAATATCGTCATCTGAAAATGAAGTTAAACCATATAGATGCTTGACTTGATGACTTAGAAATTATATAAAAGCAATGTTCATCATGGAAGGTGACTTGATGTTCACTATCCTAGTCTTTCCAAGGCTCTAAAATCAGTGTATGATTGATGCTAAACAATATCTTTTTGTCAGTGTTAGCTCAGAGGCAAATAAATGCATGGCTAATAAATCTGAGACTCTTTAGACATTAACTTTTTTGCAGGTTCAAAATGGTTCAGCTAAGAGATGTTGCTTTGCTTAAATAATATACAGTATTTATTTTTTAAATACCAATTAATACAAAAATATTCAAAATTTTAAAAATATGAAACAGATTTTCTTTTTTATTTTCTCATTTAGATCTAGGTGCTCCTAAACTCATAACAATCTTAGGATGCCCAGAAAATCAGATTTGACTCAAAACAAGACAAATTGAAACAAAATCTCTGTACCCATTGATTTTATATAGGTGAACTAATGACCAAAACTATTTTTCTGCATCAGACACTGTCTAACATCCAGCTATTTAGTGTTTCAAGTAGGCATTCTTCATCTCTATAATGCTGTTAAACATGCCATTAAGGCCTGTTACTGGATGGTGACTTTCAGAATGAAACTGTTTAAAGTTTGTGTTCTTGTCTTTTCATCCTAGCTAAAGTTCTCAGTAGTTGCATTGTGCAGTGAATGTTTAGAATAGGCATTTTCATGGTTAGCCATTTTTTTCTTGTTTTCTAAGTAAACACTAACTAATAAGTGTTCTTGTCATGTTTATCCTGATACTCCACAGGCCTCACTTGTTCTTGTTTTGTGTAATACTGTTTTCTTAAATTTTTATAGTGCTGGATCTATGTCTCAAGAAACATTTTCTTCTGACATCCTCACCAGCTAAAAACCGTTCGTTATTTCTGTCTTTTTCAAGACAGAAACAAACAAATCACACTCGCACACAACAGCTCTGCTCTCAACCCATAAATACTGTCATCTCTTATCTGTAAGGGGATGCATCATCACTGTTCCTTGGGCTGCTATAGGTCCCAGTGAGCATCAAACTATTTGAGCCTTCAGAACAATCATTTGACTTTCTATTAGCATCTCTGGACCCAAAAGATATCAATTATATGACTGCAAAGCCTGATCCTTTGTGAAGATGTCACTAATATATTCAGCAGCCATTAGTTTTCAATGGTTTGGACTAATTTTTTAGCTCTTGCTCTTCCACTGGTCTGGAATGTGCATTTGGATGATTACATACATGTCAGAGATTCATTAATTTTCTTTTCTTTGTAGACTCTGGGTTTGCTAGGAATTTTAAAACAGTGACTAAAACACATAAAAAAACAGGGAAGGAAACCAACCCAAATCTGTCGTTATCCTATGAACATCTTTTAATGATTATGTCCTGTGTTTCTGTAATGAAAAAAAGTTATATTGCACGTCCACAGTGATTGGTATAGTCCATATGCGTATAATGAAACAGAGCTATTTTTTACCTGGATTTTTTTTTTTTAATTTATGGCAGCAGTGGACAAAGAATGTTTTGGAGCAAGAATAATAGGAGAACTGAAAATGAGGGGGAAGAAAAGAGCCTTTTTCCTTTTGTATATGCAGTGAATATATATCCTAGATTCCAGGCCAGAGAAAAATTTTCATTTTTATTTATTTGTATCTTGAAATATTGCTGTTGCATTAAATTCTATTTCTCATTTTCCTTTTTTTTTTTTTCTGTTACATATGTAGGTTTAGAAACTGCAAATGGCACATCTTTCACATAACTGATTTTTCTGCTGCCTTATCTTTATTTTTAGCGTCATTAGCGTTTAAAAGTAGTCTTTGCTACCTTTCTGTCTCCTGTCCTGCTTGTCACAATAAGCAGAAATGGGAACAGGAAGGTCATGATTCTAAAATAGTGTAATTGCTATTAAAATAGTAGGAAGAAAATTTATTAAAGCTTACTTCTTTCTTCTTCCTCTGCCCTACATAGTTGCATTAAATATCACATTGCAATTTATCCAGGAGTGGAATACTTCCTCCTCTGAAAATGAATATAATTACAATGCTAGTAAATGAAATTATATTTAATAATTAGTAAAATAATAAAATATAAATATTATCTCCACATATGTCTTTAAAGAGGAGAAAGAGAATGTTCTAAAAATTCAGCTTTATTCAGTTGAGCTGAATAGACCAAGCTGACTCAGACCAAGCTGAGTGCCTTGTCTGGATTTCTTTGGTAAAGAGATGAAGTTGATGTCCAATGTAGTTTTAAATACAAATGAGGAAGATTTGCAAATTCTCTTTCCCAGCTCCATGGATTAAATCTGATGAAGTATCCACAGAGAATAGAATAGATGTAAAAGTAAAGAAAAAAGCAACCAAAAAAAAAGTAAACTCTGAAAAAAATGGTTTCCTATATTTTAAAATATTTAAAAGAAACAAGAAAAAGAACACAGGTAATCTGTTTCACTTTGTTATCTGTTTAAACAGATAACACAGTGAAAGCTGTTTTGCTTCCATGAGAAGATACTCTCTTTTGTGTCAGTATAGCAGATTTCTGTATATGTTTATTCAAGTGTTAATGTTTTCTTTAAAAATCAGCTTTTTGAAGGTGGGTTGGGAGGAGAGGTTAATTTGGTTTTGTTTAATTTGTGTCACTTGGAAATGGATTTGTATCAAACTAGAAATGCCATTTTTATATGAGAATAAGAATAAGAATATGGAGTTGTGTGTGGTCTGGCTAGTACATGTTCTTTCTGTAGAAAAAGTATAATGGAAAATCCGGACACACTGTGAGTGGTTTTCACACCTCCTAAGTTCAGCCATCTGTGGCAGATGATCTACTCTGTGTGTTTGTTGTCAGGTTCAACTACATTTCTTTAAAAGGTGTGAGGATTACGCCTGCCCTGGGATCAACTGAGCATATTTTAGGGGGAATTTTTATGCTTCATAAAATGAGGGATGAAGGGAGAGAGGAAAGAAAAAGTTTCAGGCAGAAGGAAGTTTAAGGGAGACACTGAGAAACTGCAGAGAAGAGAGCAAAATGTACTCTCAACATGAACTGAAGGAGAAATCAGCTTGTCCAGCTGAAGCAGAGGGGCTCGTGCAGAATCTACTGCAAGACCTGAAAGCTGGTGAGTTCTTGGAATTGATTGAAGCCTGGAAGACAAGTATCAGCTGTCAAGGAGAGTTTCCCAAACTTCTAGTTTGTATTCTATTCTAACAGTGTGTAAAATTGGGACCATGGTATATAGTACCAGAGCTGAGTAAGAAATATGCTTTCCACGAACAGAATGTGTTGTATTGGTAATTTTAAGGCACTTTTGGAAAGAGGGGGGAAATTTGATGCAGACCATTCTGCAAGTGCATAGCAGTATGGATGAAGCCAGGGCTGAGCAGAAAAGACCAAAAGAAGGCTTAGCTGTGATGGCTGTAGAAAGGCCTGAATTAGGCAAGTGGGCACTTGGTGGGTTTGTCTGTGCCTTACAGAAGCAGCTACATGGCCATTGTTCCCCACATTTCACATAAATGAAACTCGTTTTAGAGAAAATGGTTAATCAGGGTTCTGATCACTCTGCCACCTTTAATCGTAGACCAGCAAAGTAAAGCATCATGAGTATAGAATAAAGTAAATATTGCCTGAATCATCAAACTGAGCCAAACCCAGAACCTTTGATTGCTGAGGAGAGGTGTAATTTCTGAAGAATTGAAGAGGTGGTGAGATTCCTGCAGAAAACAAAAGGATTGAAGCTCTGCTTCAAGCAGATATTGCATGAGGAGCCAAAAGCAGGAATTGAAACTGCTGTAGTTGTGGTGAGTGGGAATAACCTCCTATCTTGAGACATTTACAGCTGGAATCTGTGTTACATGCAACTGTTTCCACAGTTGTCAAGAGAAACAGGTGTGATTATGGAGTGAGCTGAAGAAAAATTGCACTTTCTTTCAGTTCATTAGTCTGGAGAACTAGCTCAGATTAACTCTGCACATGATGCCTGTGCTTGGGCAGATGATCCTCACTCTTGTGAACAAACAAGGGCTGTGGCACACCATGTGGTGTCTCCTCAGCTACCATCCTGTGGAGGAAGTCTTTAGTGAAGGAGAGGAAGAAAAAGCCAAGATTTTCTCACACCATTTTTGTCTGTTTTTTTTTTTTCCCTTGTGAAACAAGATTGATATTTCCTCTCTTTCAAAGATGAAGGGGGGTTTAGTGCTGATTGTTTCAGGATTTCTTTGTTTTGTTTTGGGTTTTTTTTGGGTTTTTTTTTTAGTAATTGTCACTAGAAGTTTGCAAAGGAGCCTGATATCTGTTAAAAACAGATGGTGCTAATTCAGCATATGCATATCATACTGATAAGTATAAACTGTTCTGAATTTTTCTCATGAGTATTTTCTGGCCAGGATTCCCAGTTAGATTGCAAAGGAAAGGAAATTAAAGTATATTCTCATTTACTGAGAAAATATTCTTTATAATCCTGTAAAATTTTTCATAGATGAGATCTGAGTTTCAAACAAAATATATTTTCCTGACTGGGGGGATGACACATAATGATTTGTGTGTTACATGAGGAGAAACAGTGTATTATTTATTACTATTAGAGGATGAGCCCATGCTAAGGCTGTTTCATTACATGCAGAAAGACTTATTCCAAGGATTTTGTTATTTGAAGGTAAAGTTGACTGATGCCTTTCTCTTCTGCCACAAGTAGCTTTGCAGTCAACAAACCCCAAAGCTAACAGTTAGTATTTTGGTACAATATGCTTGAATATAGCTTGTTTAAATTACCAGTGGCAGAATCACATTGTCTCTATATTGAAACACATTACGAAGGTACAGTTCTTTGTTATTAGTTAGCTAAATCCAAAAATGGGTTGTGTTGGAGACAGGGTTCGTCATGTGCAAGCAATATCTGTATCTTAATCTATCACAGGCATCAAATTGTGCATCCACATCATAGAACTTTTGATAACTTTTGATAACTTTTGATATCGTTTGATAACTTTTGATATCTTCTGATAACAGATAAGGAAGAGAAGTTCTGAGTGTTTTCGGTTTTGTCTTTATGTAAAATTCTTTTTAAACTTTCAATGAAACAACAGAGGGGAGAAAATGAAGTGGTGACTGATAAAGAAACACTAATTATGTTGTAGTATAATGTACAATGTTATAGTATGGTACATAGTCATCATGAATCTACAGGCTTTGTCTCAATCTTGTTAAGCACCTACCTCAGAGGAATTCTAGTTTTGCCATTTTTATTTCTCCATATAGTGAATCTTTCTCTTGTTCAAGTTATTGCTATTCAATACATGGACTCCTACGTAAACTCTTTGTCCTCTGTTTTGTCATTTATATCATAATCTTTTGGGTTGTCAAAGTTGTCCTCTTCAGAAACTTTCCTGACTCGTGTGAAAGACAGTGTATAGAAAAATCCATTCATTTTGTTCCTTTTTTATTTTAAACAAAAATTGGATATATTCTTGAAAGTAATTAGCAAATGAAGATAGATTTTAATTCACAGACAAAGGGAATTTTTGTCCCCTTGTCTTTTAAATTCTTCATTAGTCTTTGGCCCTGGAGTAGGGCTGTAGTACTTCAGCTCTCAGAGTATGAGCTGGAGTTAATACTGAAACACAGTATTGCAACAAGGGTAAAATAGTATTTGCTTTTTGTGAAGTCCCTCACTAGATTTGAGTATACTGATATATAAATAAAATACTTTAGAATATTTAGCATGTCTTAGTACAAAGCAATAAAGACAAGCATTTAGGAAGCATCAGTAGGTATTGCCTGCATAGCAGCTGTATATTTCCTGTGATGTTTTCAAGCCTTTCATAGCAAAGTATGAAATCTGTATTTGTCATTCAGTAAATAAATACTGACCATGTTCATCTTGTTTGAGGACAGGCTTTCCCCGTTCTACTCTCCTTTCCCCCCTTATCTGCCTTTTCCTTATTTTCCTTCTCTTCTTTCTCAGAGATTGAATTATTATTAAAATATTGAGCCCATTTAGTAAAGATATTTCAATGCAGAAGCAGTACTCAACTCTGACAATTTGACTCTTTCTGTTGTTTTGACAGATGCCCATTATCTGAATCAATCTGCCAGAGATTTTTCCCCATTGCAAAGTAACTGAGATACCTGCAATTCGGTATACATTTAATATAATTGAACAGTGAATCTCTCACATAAACTGCTATTCCAGTATACCTTGCAAAGACAAGTAATATGGCTGCAAAGATAAAATAGCAAAGGATATCAGAGTGGAAAAAGAAATCAGGAATAAAAATGAAAATTAGTTTTGAAGGTAATGTTACTGTGAATAAACCAGAAATTTTTCCCTTTTGCAAGACTTAAGGTATAAAAGAAAAAAATTACAAAAAGTGGTGAATTGTACTTAGGCAATTGGGAAAAAAGGCTGTCTTCTGTGAGCAGAAAAAGCAAACAGTATAGATATGATCTGTAGATGTAAGGTAAGGGAATTAAAATATAAGCTTGTGAATAATATTTATGTTTTCTAAAATCCTTTGAATGCACATACATGGAATGCTGTTCCAATTACACTATTTAAATGAAAACTTCAAATAAATGAATTTAATTTTTTTCTTACAAACTGATTTTTCAAGGATATATTACTGATGATTTAAACTGCTATTTCATATTTTTAGAAATTGAGAAGGGAATTGCCCCATTACCCTTTATTAGCAAATTTGTCAGTCCTTTTCCAAATGAATCACAAATCAGTCTGTGTAAAACTGTCTTCTGTGCAAAGGAGCAACTATTACATCTGCTCTCATAATGTAGATGAAATGTAGATTTAGAACCCTTTGAAAATCACAGTGTAAGGCCCACATCTGTCTGCAGTTTGCATATCAAATTTCCTTTCAATTTCTCCCTTCTTTCCTCAAGATCAAAAGAAGCATATGGGCTTTTATGTGTTTAACTGAGGATAGAAGCTGAATTCTCACATCACGTCAGCTGTTAGGAAGTGCACTGTGCTGTCCCCCTTGCATTTGAAGTGCAAATGGCAATTTCAAACAATTTCACAGGGAAAATGAAAAGAGTAAGGGGATGGAAAGTACAAAAGTGTTTATCTGAGGAATTAATGACTCTGACTGACATGAAGGAAAGCAAAAAAACTGAAAAATATTTATTGTTTTGGAATAGACTATTTCTAAAAGTTGTGTATTGGTGTTAACAGGAAAGAAATTTGTCTTTAGAGGCCTCCAAAGGAATAAAAAAAAAAAATCCGAGAGAAAATCAGACTGACTGGCATCTCCATGCTGCTGTGTGGTGATTTAGAAACTAGTTTTCTGCCTGACTGCTCAGTCCCCAGAGCAACATAGTTGCAGAAAAGAAAAAGACAAGAGTTACATAGAAGTAAAGCTCTGGTATATTACTCATGAAGCAAGGTATTTAAGGTATTTCAATCCCTGATACAAGGCCAAATTCAGCTCATCAAATTAATCTTCCACTACTCTTGCCAGCAATGGCACACAAGCCAAGGCAGTGCTGCTTGTATGATAAGGTTTTAGTACTGGTTAGAATTTGTTTAGAGTATGTATTACTCCATTCTCAGTACTGCTGATGAGACCAGCTTTTATTAAATACATGTTTCTATACATTTTCCTTACCACACACAACTCATCTGCTTCCCTTAACCTGATGGCTTCATTGGAGGGCTCCCACCTTCTGTGGTTCTTCATGATGTAGAAATGCCCCTATGTCAGCCTTAGCCAGTGGAGAGAAGCTTCTCAATATTCTTGCTGTAATGTTTGTTAACCAGGGTTTAACAAAGGTGGTACCTGCTCATCAGCAGTTACCACATAATAGATACTAACTCCAGAAGTGTCCATAAAAACTTACATGAGAAACTTCCTTTGCACAAGACAAGTTACAAAACATTGTTCAGGACCTCTGCATCTATAAGAAGACGTAGTTAAGGATTCCATACTTAAAATGAAGTCATCTAATGCTAGTGTATTATGTTCATATCTTTAGGAGTTGTGTCTCATTTGCAAGCAATTTTAAAGATACTGTTAAATTACCAAGAAGTCCTTAATGAATAATAACAGATTTTTCAGGGATTCTTTGTAGTAAATTAAATGTTTAAAATTATGAATTGCCAAAATTTCTGACTGTTCTGATAAATTTGTGACAATGAAGAGCACATGTTTTAATACTGAGTAACACCTTCCAGCCCTTTATAAGTAGAACATCTATCTTACAATTGCAGTTTTAACTGTGCATTTTGGGACTTTGGAGGAGTTGCATTTGGAAAGGTTTTTGTTATATGAAAAATCCAACATGTGAGAGCTGGAAAGTGAGCTACAGCACAGGCTTCACCTTAACAATCTGCATTGGTCCCAACCATAGGTGATTTTTTTTCTGAATGGGACAGTAATTTCTATCCCTCCACTACTTGACATCTTATCCGGTGAAAAGATTTTATTCACAGTCATTTCATAACACATCAGCATTTGTCTCTCAACTTGATGCTAGTCATAAGTTTTCTGAGTGAGTTTATTGACTACATGGTCCTTGTTTGAATACAAAAATATTTTTTGCATTGTTTTTCTGGTAGCAGAAAAACCAGAATACGTCCAAATTTCTGCTGACATGTCAAATCTGTTGCAAGTTAGTGTCAAAGGTTCCAGGGAACCTAGACGTGCAGAAGGTGAGTTTGGTTCTTCTGCAGTATAGAACAGGATTTTCATCATACTGCTAAGTCTTCTGGGGATTGTGGCAGAGGAGTAGTCTCATCTATAATCCACTTTACCTTTGCTTTTCACAGCACCACAGGCTGCAGTAGTCTGACATCACTGTGTCTATTATATAGAGAGTCTGGTGATGACAAATAAGATGCTGTCATCACAATTGTAATTGGCTTCTGCAGATGCATATGTGTATACATATTATATACATTATTTTCAGGATTTTCCCCCTCTTATACAAAAATATTTATATAAGTGCAGGTCTGTTTTGTCAGCTCTAAAGAGGACCAAAGAAGAAGTTGAAGTTTGTGTTGAGATCACAGAAAATTTTAAAAGAAGAGTGAATAATAAGGGTTACATTTTTACTAGTAAAATTCAAAACATGGAAGAAGTATGCAAGAGTTGTATGCTCAAGTGTGAAAGCTGAGCTTCTGAGCTAATGAAACTAACATCCAAACATGGCTACCTGAATGGAGAGCAGCATATCATGTTCAAAAACTCATTTGAGAAGAGGACAAGAAAGGTTGCGTAGCTAGCATCAAACACAGTGTTTTGAGTTAGAAATTCATCATGAGCATCCTGAGCCATTCAGTCTCTCAAATTAACCTATCTCTTTAAAACAGATTAAAAGTAGCAGAACATATTAGTGTTTCCTAGTACTTGACTGATTCTTGTAGTGGGTCAGCATCTTGCTGGCTTTGTCAACAATAACATCTAATTAAAAGAGACAAAATTAGGTAGAAAAAGGTATTTTTAGAAAGATTTGCAAGGAAGAGGATGGTCACTGCAAAGGAGTTATTCCAAAGTCACCACACAATTTTAAAGAGCTCACAGGCTTTTGTCTGGATGACCTCTATAAATTCAAACTCAGATGATAACTCACATCAAGACTAATATGTATTGGCAAGGCAGAAAAGCAAGATTTTGCTAAATCTGTTTGCATGCAACCTTCAGCTCAGTCTTTCAACTTCCTTACGGTGATGTTATCTTGTCATTGAACTGCAAGACTGAAAAGACTTCCTCCTATGTCTATTTCAAAACTTTCTTAGCCTTAAGGAGTGGTGGTGGGAGGAGAAGATAGTTTGTTCCTCAATTCTTTAGTTTGTAGTATTGGGGAGAACATCTCTGTAATTTTATTTCAAGCATGAGCTTTGGCCTTTTGTTAACAAGGTCAGCTTTGCCTCAGAAGCAGATCTGATTGCCACTAAGTCCACCCTGAAGAGATATCCCAGGGCAGTGTAAAATTATACAAGGGTCAGCAATAAAGTAATAACATTTATATGAGCATCGTGGTAAAATAAAAAAACAATAATTTACTTCTAGTTTTTTGGAAGTTGCACTCAACATTTAGAGTGATCATTTGCTAAACAAAAATTATTTTTAAAAATTAGTGAGGATGGTAGTTTTTAGCTAAAAGTAAACTGACTAGAATTAAGATGGAAAATGTGGTAAAATATAGTAGAAAACTTCATTGTTTATTCAGTCAGAGAGGTTGCTAAGGTCACCTGTCTGACATCTAACTTAACCTTTAACCAGTGATTGTAAGGTCTAAGAATGCCTGCTTGTATTTCATAGGTTTATGTGGTTCCAGAGTGGTCTCATGAAGGTTTCTGCCCCATCTTTCATTTGGATACTTCAAATGTAAAATGAGCATATTTTTATAAATGTGAGACAATGACCAAAAATACAGAGATAGGACTAGACAGCACAATTACTCCTTTCCACTCCCAATTCTTTTTGATAAAGAGATTAGAATTTGGCAAAGATCAGCCCTAGCTTGCCTTTTTTTTCCCATGCTATTTAACAAATTCAAAGGAAATGCAAAAACTAACACCAGCCACTTTAAAGTTGTTTGCAAAATACTGCAGCTGAACTTCCCTTCAGTTTACTAAGACAGTTCCCAGAGAGCATGCTCACATGATGCATGGAAAAACATGATGATGGAAATATTCAGTAATAAAAAACAGGCACACATTTTGTCATGGTACTGATTTTCTTTTTCTTGTCCCAGTATAAATCTCAAGTAAAAGTAATTAAGTCTTCTTTTTGTGAGAGTAGTGGCTAAAAACTAGAGGTTATCAATACTTTTTCAAAAGCAAGTGTAGCATCTTCCTATAATATCTATTAGTCTAGGTTTCATCATATAGAGAGAGATCTAAAAACAATTCTTTTTTGCTAAAGTGCATGGTAATCTGACACTTAGATTTATTCAATAACTTGAATATAATCTGAAAATATTAATTCCATAAACTATTTTAGCCCTTTTAATGACTGTTTTATTAATAGCGTTTCCCAATACCAATGACCATCTGTGACTGCTTCACCATCTGTGATTCCTATTTCAGTTCAGGAGGGGGAAATAACAGTGGTATTACACTGATTTTACAATATTAAACATTAGCCAACTAGACCTACTGTAGATTATTAATTTGTCTTTGCTTGTAATTGCACACTGAGGACGATAAAATTAGCTCCTTTGATTTGTTGGTACAACATGGGTTTGTGAAATGGCCACAGGAAGCTGAAAAGATTAAATTGCTTTTATTAAAATCTGAAACATGCAAAAGTTGACGGACTTTAAATGAAGAGAATAAAACAGCTTAAATGGCACTTGAAAAGGTGGTGAATGTTTCCTTAAAGATCCAAGGCAAACCATGTGTAATTATAATTTTTTTAAAGCTAGGTAACGGAGGACCATCAAAAGAGAATTGTCAATACATCTTAAAAACTTATACAGTTTGTTGAGGCCATATTAAAATTAAGTGAGAAAATACTGATTTATAAACTCCTACATAAGATTATTTATATCTTATCTGGATGAAGTAGCATTTATTTCAAAAGAAATGCCATTTTTAATTAAAAGCAGTTAAACCTTGAAGAAATGTTGTCCTTGCCTGCAGAGGCAGGAGAGTCAATTTGATCAATATTGTTTTGATTCTTCCCTTATTAAACTGGGCTAAAATGTTTCCATATGTTGGTATTAATATGTCTGCATTCTGTAATAGCTGAGCTGATTTTTCTTTTGTTTCAGTGTATGTGTGTAGATCAATCTCTTTTCCATTGCTAAGGCAAAATTTGTAAGAAGCTATTAGGGAGATAGGATACAATTTCAAAATCATTCAGGTCCTGCTTCTTAATCTGTATATATTGCATGGGAGCCTAAACTTCAAAACAAAACAAAAACAAAAACAAAAACAAAAAAACAAAACAAAACAAAAAATCAAAAACTTTAGTACTTCAGGATACAAATTGAATTGCATCTAACCAATTTGCATTGTCTACTTTCCTAGCTGATGAAGAGAGATTGGCACCTCAAAAAATTACTTATCAGCCTAAGGTATATAGTTCTACATCAGGATGAATCACTCTTCTACCATTAACTGTGGGGAAGTCTGGACATCTGGACAGAATTAAATTGCTATAATTTTATGCTGTTAAAATGTTTTAAAATTTTAAACTTTGGCTTTCTAACTGCAATAAATTTTATTTATGAAAGTCTTCAGTGAACTGAAGAAAGCTTATACCAGTTTTGTAAGGAAAAATAAAATTTCCTAAAAAATATATGTATATATAGCATCAGATATGAAGCAAAAATTACAAGATCATGTAAGAACTACCCGTCTTGTTACTAGAAAGTTCTGCTTTGTTGTTTGGATTTCAGTACAAGTTATAGCTTATAGGTATACATTCAGTGTCTGGCTCAGAGTAATCTATTTGACTTTATAGATTATATATAAATTTAAATAGGAATGTGTATATAAGTACATTTATCATTATACAGATTTTTATTAAATTAAATGTTATATAAAAGGGAGGTGTATATGTATATATATTCCCTTTCCACACACATATGCATTGAATATGTTTATGTATAAACATGCAACAATTAAAAAAAAAAAACAACCTTCTAAATTATAATAGATTCAATTGTAATAATACAAGGTAGATTTTTTAATCCTAGGCTAAACAAAGTCCTAGTGAGTGTCACCCTTATTTTTGCATTAGATTGCTTGTCTTTAGCAGACTGATAGCCATTTTCCTTTCTATTTTCTGCTGCTTAATCATAAATAAAAAATTTCTTCTGTCTTAAGGAAAGTATGTGGTTAAGTTAAAAAGCTATACCCTGAAAAAAAATTAAGTAACTTGTGATTAATTCCCCTGCAGAATAGTGATTC
Organism: Toxostoma redivivum; assembly: GCA_013397375.1. Classification (NCBI taxonomy): domain Eukaryota; kingdom Metazoa; phylum Chordata; class Aves; order Passeriformes; family Mimidae; genus Toxostoma; species Toxostoma redivivum. Next base: position 1,249,916 of record VXBI01003376.1, read on the forward strand.
AGTCTTGTTTTTTCTATTGCAGTCAAAAGGTTCTTCAAGCATGACTCCATCCAGCACTCAAAAGAAGGTGAAGAGGACTCTGCCCAATCCACCTCCAGAGGAAGCAACAGCAGGAACTCAGTCCCCATATACTTCTGTGGGATCAGTTTCACGCAGAAGGATTTGTAGGACCACCACTATGGCCAGAGCCAAAATCCTTCAGGATATAGACAGGGAATTGGATCTGGTTGAACGTGAATCAGCCAAGCTTAGGAAGAAGCAAGCAGAGCTAGATGAGGAGGAAAAAGAAATAGATGCCAAGTTGAGATACTTGGAAATGGGCATTAATAGGAGGAAAGAAGCCCTGCTAAAAGAAAGAGAAAAGAGAGAGCGTGCTTATCTCCAAGGAGTAGCAGAAGAACGTGATTATATGTCAGACAGTGAAGTTAATAATACCAGATCAACCAGAATAGAAACTCAGCATGGCTTGGAAAGACCACGCACTGCACCCCAGACAGAATTTAACCAGTTTATGCCACCACAGACCCAGCCAGAAACACAGTTTGCCCCTGCTACAAGCCCATATGCTCAATATCAATATTCATCTCCTGCCCTGCCAACTCAAGCACCAACTCAGTTCACACAGCAGTCACATTACCAACAACAGCAGCCTTTGTATCACCAGCAGGTTTCACCCTATCAGTCCCAGACAGCATTCCAAACAGGAGCTACTATGTCCTTTACCCCACAGGCTCAACCTCCACCATCTCAACAGCCATCCTATCAACTCCCATCACAGATGATGGTGATACAGCCAAAGCCAAGACAGACCACATTATATTTGGAGCCTAAAATAACGACAAACTATGATGTAATTCGCAATCAGCCTCTCATGATAGCACCAGTTTCAACTGACAATAGTTATGCAGTTTCCCAGCTGGGCAGTAAATATTCTACCTTGGACTTAAGGATAGGACTAGATGAGAGAAACAGCATAGCAAGCAGCCCTATATCAAGCATATCTGCAGACTCGTTCTATGCAGATATAGACCACCACCATACACCCCGAAATTATGTGCTGATTGATGATATAGGAGAACTTACTAAAGGAACAGGAACTCTTGGTTCCAGTTTTAGCCTCCATGAGAAGGATCTGACCAAAACAGATCGACTTCTTCGCACAACTGAGGCCAGGAGAGCACAAGAAGTGTCAGACTTCCTAGCACCACTGCAGAGTTCCTCTAGGTTACATTCCTATGTTAAAGCTGATGAAGACCCAATGGAGGACCCTTATGAGCTCAAACTTCTGAAACACCAAATAAAGCAAGAGTTCCGTAGAGGTGCAGAAAGTCTTGATCATCTGGCTGGCCTGTCACCGTATTACCATGGAGAGGGCAGCTACAGGCATTTTCCAAAATCTGAGAAATACAGCATAGGTAGGCTTACTCTTGAGAAACAGGCTGCTAAGCAGCTCCCAGCAGCCCTCCTTTACCAGAAGCAGTCAAAACACAAGAAAGCCTTGGTAGACCCTAAACTAACAAAGTTTTCACCTATCCAAGAAAGCAGAGACCTTGAGCCTGACTATTCAAGCTATATGACTTCTAGCACTTCAACACTTGGGGGAATTACTACTAGGGCAAGGCTTCTTCAGGATGATATCACTTATGGCCTTAGAAAAAACATCAGTGACCAACAGAAGTACATGGGGCCACCACTGACGTCATCCATTGGAGCAGGCCTTGGGACTGCACTAGGTCCAACAATGAGATCCGCACTACAAGATGAAGCAGACAAGTCCTATAGCAGTGGTAGTAGATCTAGGCCCTCATCCAGGCCCTCCTCAGTGTATGGGCTCGATTTGTCATTGAAAAGGGATTCTTCCAGTTCTTCTTTAAGACTGAAAGCCCAAGAAGCTGAACCTTTAGATGTTACCTTTAGCCATGCAGCACCTTCTGGAAGAACTAAACCCACCAGTCTACCTATTAGCCAAAGCAGGGGAAGGATCCCAATAGTAGCGCAGAACTCAGAGGAGGAGAGCCCACTAAGTCCTGTTGGACAGCCAATGGGAATGGCAAGAGCAGCAGCTGGACCCTTGCCACCAATATCTGCAGATACCAGGGACCAGTTTGGATCGAGCCATTCATTACCCGAGGTCCAGCAGCATATGAGGGAGGAGTCACGGACTCGAGGCTATGATCGAGATATAGCCTTCATCATGGATGACTTCCAGCATGCCATGTCAGACAGTGAAGGTAAATTAGGCCTCAGACTGGTATCTTACTATCACAACGCAAATCCTCATTTCTATGCATGTGTCTGATTTTTGTTACACTTCAAAGACTTCTTCCTTTTCTGTTCCTTGGTGCATCTTCTGTATATCTGCATTTTTGGGGTTTATTTGTTTTGTCTTATTTGATTTTTTTATTTTATCCTAACAGTTTCTGGATGGTGTTGAGCTACTATAGCATGCTACTATGTTGTTGTTGATCTGCTTTCCTTTTGGTTTGCTTGCACATTTTCGTTTTCACTTGTTTATGTCTACTTTTCAATGATACTATGTAGAACATTCTGTGTACTATACAGACTGCCATCAGTCTTTATGTGCAGCTCTCTCCAGTGACTGTGAATCATTGAACTTATTTGCAATAGTTTTTGTTGGGATTTGGAAATAATCTCCCAAATCTCTAAAAAAACTCCAGTAATTTTATGTGCATGAAATTTCATTATAGAACTCAAAAAATGATAATTCCATCTCCCGATGCACCAGTTTAGATCCGTGTTTATATAGAAATAGTCTGTTCATGAAGTACATTTTATATGTTAGAACCATACAGAGCTTAACGTGATAGCAAAATAACATTCTACATATGGTTTGTTGAAAGCATCCTGTCATGTGGACTTCTGTGCATTCAGAATTGTGATTATGTAAGATAATTTGTCATTTGAATGGTGCAAGACAATCTCATCCTTCAATAAACTTACATAAAGCATTTTACTTCTGTTGATGGATTATACAGCGTAGCTGGTTTTATATGCACCCCATACACGTCTGCCAAATAAGCACAAGAGTTTATCTCACTGAAGTTCATGAAAAGAACCTTTCTGATGTATTATAAATAGTGCAATTAAAAATGCTGCTTCTGAATAAGTACAGCAGATTGTTAAAGCTGATGTTGAGTACTTAATAATTGCAAATTATGTATCAGTTTTGTTTGAGTCAGTCCAGAGTTAATATATTCAAAATTGTTTAAAAATTATAAAGACAGTTTGAAGGCAAATGAAATGAATATGTTCAAAATTGTATGCACTCCCTTAACTTTTTCTTATGTGTATTTACTGCACAATAAAAGAGACTTTGCATGCGCTATATTGTCTGTAAATGGCAATGATTGTCTCAAAAGACACATTTGCATGATTATGAAGTAGTATGGTTTATTTTTCACATTTCTACTAACCTCCGTTCATTATTGCATTATTGGTTTTTTTACACATACTGAATCTTTCATAAGCATTAGAAAAAATTATCTATTTGCCTTTCTCATACTTCATACTAAGGAATTTGTTCTGTACGTTTTTCTTCATATTTCTTAGATATTGACAACCCCCTCATGAACTCTGTGTTTCAGAAGAGACTCAGGGTCATCTGGTTTTTTGATTTTTATCAGAAGTTTAACTGTTTTTATTGTCCTTCAATTCTTAGCACATAGAGTCCTATAATTAAATCTGAAAGCAGTGGAGAGGACTTCCCCAAGTTGCAACTCATATCATTCTTCCTAAATAGGCAGATGCTATCTTGTCTCCTCTCAGCTTTTGACTTTTACGGGTCATTCTAGAGTCACATTGTGAAAGATACAGGACTTTAAATCCTGAAAGTTAAGGAGAACCAACTTGGACCAAAAAAAATCCAATTTGCTGCTATTTTATCCCAAATGAACAGATCATAGGGAATTAAATATCTGCCCTACAGTGCATTATATTTCTCATATATATTTGTAGAAGACATACATGTAACACTTCAACTCGAACATGTTTCAGTTTTAAATCAGTCTGCGATTAGTTAGACCCTTTCAGCAGTATTATAATTCAATTCACATATTCTGTATTAGATTGATATGTCACTTAGGCTTCCCCTTTCAGCAGTCCTTTTCTAATTTCTATCAAATTTTGTCTTCACAAATAGCCTATTTCTTGGGAAACCAAAGCACTTCATGACATTATTTTCAAATATGCAGTCTAATAGCAAGTAACCTGTATTGAAAATAATTAATATAATTTGGATGTGAGATAAAAAGTGTTCAAAAGAAGCAATTACATTTCTGCAGAAAGTTATGGCCTTCTTTTTTAGGGACTGCACTCTTCTCTGTAGTGATCTGATGCCCTGACAGTGGACAGCTATTCTGTCAAGTTTCATCCAACCTTTTAGCAAAATTTGCTTTGCAGCTTCTCTTTATTTTAAGCAACTGCTGCATGATCTTGATGAGATTTCATTAAAAGAAATCAGTCTTAAGCACTGTCTTAGGAAAACTCTTCTTGTGCTACAGTTTGATATATCATCTTAAGAGACTTAAAAAATTAAGTTAAAATGTCAAATTTAAATTATTTTTCTGTGGTTCAAATTTGGAGACATGCTTGACTTTCTGTTCATTTTCTATAAGTGACATCCCATAACAAATACTAGAAGAGAACACGAATAGGACTTTGAGTCCAAACCTTCTATTTTTCACATAGTACATAAATATTGTACTATGTATATTTTTCACATAACTATATACTGTAACAAATCTTAAAACCATGCTTCAGGACATAAGTAGTGCTTAGGCTGGGATTCCAGACTTCAAACATTTTAAAAAAGTAGCCTTAGTGTCAAAAAAATCACAATGTCCAGAGCTGCCCATTGAAAATAAACAGCATTTTGAGATCTTGAAACACCTGGAATTTTCTCAGGGTTCCCAGTACCATGAAAACTCTGATCCAGCAAATAGTTCTCTGTCAACCCCACAACTGACACTTTCCATACATTATTAAGTATGCTGAAGATATAATTTTCAAGAACACTGAAGCTAGTACTCAATTTTATGAATATTAATAGCCCTTGCTGTTCAGAAGGTATAAAACGTACCTTTTCTCACCTCAAGTATTATTTTTCTTTTATATGCTAATTTGGAAATTCTTCAACAGAGTTTAGAAGTCTAAAATTGAGATATCAAGAATCAAGATATCAACACAGCCTATTCCTTGTAATTTTTTCATCTCTAGGATTTAGAGTGATCACTGTTACTTCTCTGATTGAGTTTCTTGGATCCCACAGCCTGGAGTTCAATCTCACCTGGTTAATCTGTTTGGGTGGAACCATCTGGCTGCATTCTGTTAGCCTTAGAATAAAAGGATGACTTCTCTAAGACTGTCAGTGGTTCATCTTGGCTGTTGTCAGGTTTCTAGTTCTGACAAATCCCATCTGTGCGAGCCAGAACCAATGGGGTGTGTATGTATGTGTGAGTGTGGTGTGTGTGTGTGTGTGTGTGTGTCTGTAAACACATACATTTATAACTTCTTAAATTTCAATAAAGTACACACATTGATCACAGTTTGAAAAAAAAAATAAAAAAGGTAGGCTGAATGTATAGAATTCTACATTTTCAAGAGAAGTAATCCAGGAAAAGTTGTATCAACCGAGGCAGGAGGAAAAAAAATCATTCTTTCATCTGCTCAGATGATGACACAGATTGTGATAGCCAGTATTAGCATCTGGGGTCAAGAACATGTATTAAGTTCTTCATGCAAGCTTCCGAAAGAAGTTCTGTCAGGATGAGTATGAATGAGCCTGCTTTGTGCAGGTACTGGTCAGCCAGCAGAAATGTGTAAAGGATGAAATATTTGCAGGCTAGATCATAATGGTTTATTGATAGCAGTTAATCAATAACTAATCAGTAGCAAGATAAGCATCAGCTTTTAATAATATCTCTGGTAATTCATATATGCTTATAAAAATAATAATAAATAAACCATTTGATGTTAGGTAAGTTTGTGCACAGTCATGAAGGAAGAGACTGCAAAATATCTGAATCAAGATTTAAAATTTTCTGAAGGCTTAATTAAATATAGAATGTTGGTTTTGCCAAATACAATGTATTCTTTAAAAAAAAAATCATGAATATATGTTATTTATCTTTTCAGAAAATTTTAAGAAATTCGTAATGAGAAAAACACAACTTCCTTTTTTCCCATTAAATTTTTTTTTAAATTATTTCTAAAACCAAATAGATGTTTACTTTCATGACTAAATAGGAAAGATTATTAACACTACCATTTTTCCTTTTAAATTCTTTTCTGTGTCATGTGCATTCACTCTTGTTACTGTAGCAAAAACTGATCTTATTTAAGGATTGCAATTCCTTGTAGTTTTGATGAAACAAAGATTGTCTTCCTTTGATTTCCAAATTTACCTTGCTTAATAAAGCAGAATTCAAACTTGCCTTACATTCTACATTGCATTACCTGGACAATGCATTGGTTTACACTGATTGGCAACATAGAAGAAAACAGGACATTATTCTGATCCCAATGGATTGACACCTATGTGAGTTGACCCAGTAGTCATTAAGCATAAATATATGCATTTGTAAAACTGATTTGAGTGAAATGATGTTATTTGATGCCCAAAAGATGCCTAAATACAACATTTACTGTTGCAAACAGAATATTAGTCTTATAGAATTTTTTGCAGAATAAACATTAAAAATCCATAAACAAAGGTACTGCAAAATCGGGGGATGGAATTAAAAATGAGAACACCTATAATATTTCTGCTTAGAACTTCAGTTACATAGATTGGTTTCCTGTCTTCTTTGATTTGGTTTGATAGCAATTTCTTAAAGAGGTTATAATTTTCTTATAAGTAGTTCTAGATTATTTCCAAAATATTTTGAACAGAATTTGGTTCAGAAATTTGGGAATTAGTGGACTTTGCATTTTGAGGGTTGGTTATTTTGGGTTTTGATTTGGATTTTCCGAGTTTGTTTGTTTTTTTCCTAGTCTGCTTCAAAATAACTAATATGACTAAATTTTTCTCAACAAACATTTTAGAGGTATGTGAAATCTGCAGTGTATTTCTTAGCTGCCTGAAGCAGGAAGTGGCTATAGCACTTGCTAGATTTCTTCTGTATTTAATATCCACGGTTCTGACATAAACAGAATCTTTTCCCTTTGCTGTCTCACAGCTAAGTAATGCTCAAGTTCAATGTCTCAAGTCTCACTTCTAACTTTGCTTTAGCTGCATGGCCAATTAGTAACCACTCTGCATGTTTGCTATGCCCAATGCACATTATTGCCCTTTGCCCAGCACTGGACCCAGAGCATTTGACCTGTCCTTGGTTTTCAAAGCCTATCACCTCCGTCGGGAAGAAACAGATTGGTTTGACAAGCCCAGAGAGCCTCGTTTGGAGAACGGACACATCCTTGACAGAAGGCTGCCAGAGAAGCTGTCACACTCTCGACCACTAAGTCAACACCAAGATCAAGTAAGCTGTCAAATAAGATGTGCCTCTAGTTTTATAAATTATTGATAATTTAATCATAGAGTCCAACGGTTCCCACAGGACCTACAGGATTACTCAAAATTCAGCTGTAGTACTGTTGAACCTGTATTCATCATCAACATTTGATGATGAAATTAGATTAACTTTCCTCTACAATTCAATATTAATTTTGCAGGTTGTCTTTTGACTTTTGAAATATAACTGAAAATATCTATACCTTAAGTATTCCTACTGGTGGGGGGAAAAAAAAAGAAAGAAAACAATTAGTCTAATTTTCCCTTACCAGCTCTATCCCATCCAAATTCATGTGCCTTCTTTTAGTAGTTGAAGGAAAATAATTCCTTTATCTTGTTGACATTTTTTATACTTTCAGTTGGTAAATATAATCCCAGAAGTCTGTGATTAATTATTGATAATAATACTTAGAATATTTCATGTATTAGAGAGAAAAAGAAAAATACCACAGCCTGCTTTTCAAGCTTGCCAACTTGGAAATCTAGTTTACGTTAGTGTATCATCCCATTTCCACTATTTATGAGCAAAGTTTATGTTTTTCAAATCATTAAGGTCTTCAGTTGCTTGTTTAAATTGTCATTTTTACTGATTGATTTAGGTTATATCTGTATATATTCTTATGTTTTGATTTAGATTACATTTTTACATGAGACCCAATGAATGCAATGAGTGCATTTCCTCAAGACAAGAGGAAATAACCTCAAATTGCTCCAGAGGAGGTTTAGATTAGATATTAGTAAAAATGTCTTCATGGAAAGGGTGGTCAAGCATTGGAACAGGCTGCCCAGGGCAATGGTGGAGTCATCATCCCTGGAAGTGCTCAAGAGACATGGATATGCCACTTGAGGACATGGTTTGTGGTGAACATGGTGGTGATACTGGGTTGACAGCTGGACTTGATATTCTTAGATATCTTTCCAACCTTCACAATTCTGTGATTCTGAGAGAAGGTATTGCATGGCCCCTTTGTGATACTTAATAGCTTGTATTGCCCACGTTAATTCCTCAGTTACATATGAAGCAGGAATATCTGACTGTCATGCAGCCTTTAAAAGTCTGATGCTGGTGAGCATTTTCACTGACATTGACAATCAAATGCAAGTTTTATGAAGCAACAGTGTAGATTTACAAAGTGTTAAAATGTCTCACAATACAAGCTGTCATTTATTTTTTCCCTCCTTTTCTATCTCTAGCGTTATTGAGATTTACACACCCTAGGTTGTACTGACCCTACTAATTTCTTGTTGAGAAAAAGGTCTTTAAATTATATAATTCTTACAGCAATCTATTCAAATAAATTCAAATAGATCTATGATTCTGTGGATCAACTGAATTGCAAGATAAAGAATGTTTTTGACTCTTAACAGCTCTTAATATCACTGGCAATAGTTAAAAAAAACCTGTATCTCTGAGCACTTTAATCCTCATGAGAAACATTTATTATTCAAAGCATACATAATTGTATTTTACCACTACAGCTTTCTGAGGTAAAATTGAAAATTTTCCTTGAAAATCAGGTTTTTCCAAAAGAATTACTGCTAACCCTGAGCTTTGTGATAAGGAGGTGGTTAGTAAAAGACACTTAACTTCTAGAGTTCCAGAACTTTTGTCCTGGGAAACATTTCCAAGTCAAGGTCTTAATCACAGAGATCTGATCTTTGCTGTTTTCTCTCATATAAATATCACTAGACTAGGACTGGTTAAAAAATTTGTTCAATTTTTTTCAGCAGGAAGGTTAAAGGGCCTAAGAGTTTTTGCTTTTCTGGATATTTCCAGGAAGAAAATATGTATTTTTTCCTCCCTTTAGCTGTTCAATATCCCCATGCTTATATGGAAGTAGAGATGCAGCATTAAAATCTTCCCAAAGGCATTTTTTAAGGTTTTGTGAAATATGGGGTGTAAATTGGAGAGTTAGTATGTTCTAAACAATTCTGTCTGATGCCATATAAAGCCTCTGCAGAAGAGAAGTGATGTGTGAGGAGAAGCATTACAACAGTTCCTTCTTCTGTTTCCATCCACGGTAGCTACTGTCAGTCACACGCCAGTACAAAAAAGTATCAGTGACTCTGCAGAAAGGAGAAATGCCAGGTCTCACCAACGCCACATCCTCTACCTAATCAAAATGTTACTCAGAGCTTGTGTACATCAAGTGTCTTCTCTGAACATTTGTTTAAGCCAACTTAAAAACAAATATATTTTCAGACACATCAAGAAACTAAATTGCTTTGTGACGAGATAAAAAGGGTCAGAGATTTTTTTTTTTTTAAATATTAGTATTATGTTTTCAAGTCGTGAAGGTAAATAAACCATATCAGGCCAATGAGAGTGGTGAGGCAAAGTAACCACTCCCTAAGGGCTTTTTCAGCCTTGTATGTAACAAAAGGGTTACTGAATTCATTGTACCATGCTGTGTGTCTCCTGTACCACACCTCAGACCTGCACAGGAACCTGTAGAGTCCAAGTATAACATACCCTAGAGACAAAAATGGCAAGTCATACTCCATCCAGAACCACCTGAACATATTCACCCTTACCCAGAGCTTCCTTTGCTGCAGATGATTTCTTGAAATCAGTTAGGAGGGAAGTTTCCTGGTTAGCATAGGAATTAATCCATTACAACTCCCTTAATATCCCTTACTGAGCTCAAACCAGCCACAGAAAGAATAATTTGCATCAATAGCACCGCTACTGCTACATTACTGCATTGCTTGTAATGTATCAGTACTTCCAAATACGCTTATTGGCTCTAAATTTGCTAGTTTTATGATCTTCTGTGTCAAAAAATAAAAATATTTTTATGACCACTACAACATATATATTCCAGAAGATTCTGATTCACACATGTGAAACATCAGTTTTCTTACAGTTTTCAGTGCTTGATTACATCCCACAGAGCCTGTACAACCAAAGGGAATCAATAAAGCACAACCCTGACCTTTTGAAGCAAGAATGCAGTGGAGTGACAACCCTGAACCTCCAGGCTTCCATGGATTTCTTATAACCTAGCAGATTAGGCTCACACTGTATTATAAATATTAAAATAAATTTGTTTCTATAGCAACTTCTGTGGTGCTATTTAGTATTCTGAGACCACATTAAATTGAAGTTCAGTTGAATATCTTAATAGCCATTTCCCAATGTATTGATTCTGGACTGCTTCCCTGAGGAGGGTGAAACCTGATCAATGCATAATCTATCGTAGAATTGCCACTGATCGCTGTCAAGCTCAACAGTTTGCTTAGTCACTGCCAGTTCACCAGCAACTTCTTTAAACGTCCAGATATCAAGAATTTTTTTCTTATAATTTTCTGTGAAAATTATTTGCATATCCTGAACTAAACTGGTTGTTACAAACATTTTGGGAAAGAATAGTAGGAGGAGGAGCCAGGGCAGTAAAAGTTCATGACAAGGGCATGGACAATGAGAGTATATTAAGAGGCTATAAGTAGTTTTCCAGCGAGGGGTTTTAAATACTCCCAGTCACCATAGGTGGGTCTTTTTAAGACCTAAGTGAATAATAAAATCCTAAACTAATCAGCATACCATTATATTGTTGTCAGTTCACTTAGGCAACAGTTTTCTAATCATAAAAAGAAGGCAAGGGTCCTAGATATGAAACCTTTTGAATGGAATCCCCTATTTCTAAACACCCTAAAAAATTATATGCTTTTCTCTTCATTCATGGGTCACTACAATTTTCTTGAAATTTAAGTCAAGCCTTTTTAGGGGCACTTAGGTAGAAATTATGAAAAAAATTGGTCATAAGGTGAGCATTGGGGCTAAAAGGAGAAAATACCATTTATGACAGAGATGCAGAAGGCTACTTTTGTTCCACATTTTTGAAGTGCATCTACTTAGTTTTGATTGCTTTCCAACTAGCAAGGATAATTTATTTTAAATTGTAGTAAACTTCTTTTTTTTTATGACTTGGAGGGGGCATTTTATGATTGAGATTCTCTGGAAATATGATGAGAAATGGGACGTTTTCAACTTTAGTGTAATTGTTAAAATATTTAATCTATAGAGTGGATTGTTAGCCACCCCCTCACTGTAATTCACAAAGGAATTTCGCTGGCAGTGCCTCATTTCTTAGTCACTCAGAAATATTTTTCTCTCTGCATGCCAGAATGACTTCTGGAGCAAAGGTCAGTATTGAATTTACCTAATTGCAGAAGAAAATGAAACTAATTTTGCAATTTATTAATGAGCAGGAACACTGTATTTGTTAAGCTCTTTATTCAGTGTGTCTTTTGCAAATTGTCTCCATCACTGGGGATGTATCAGCAGAAAGAACTTTCCACCTTGAGAATTTCTAGAAAGCTCGACATTTGTGCTCAGCATAGAGGGAATTTAGAGGTTCAAAGGGGCAGAATTACCACGGCTGGAAAAATTCTTGGTACCAGCTTGCACAAGTCTTGTGTACACACGCAAGAACCTGTGGTATTCAGAAATTGGGATGGATACTGCCTAACCTACCACCTTGAGAATCCACCATCTTGTTCCTGGACACCTACCTCAGGTAAAGTTTCTCTCGAAAATGGTATTTCCCAGACGATAACAACCAGCTGTAGCTGCTGAGAGTCACCTTATCAGGCCCTGTCTAACACCAGTGGAAGGGGAGATGCAGCAACATTTAAAACCAGGAACAACTATGACTTTGGTGATCCAATTCAAAGGTCAGTTGATACATTATAGGTGTGGCTGTGGCCTAGAATAAATATTAAAATACAACTAATGAATTTTATTTCTTAAACTTGAATACAGCACTGCGGAATTTTTTTCTTCTTGATTATCCTCTTTAGCTTATAATATTCCTTTTTATGAGGCTTCCATAGTGTTTGTTTATCAGACAAAACACTTAAAGACAACGGGAAATTAAAGGCATTTTTAAACTCATCTTCTGTAGCAGTCTTAGAAAGTCTCTGAACAATTATTTCCCATTCATTCCATTTTTGGAGGTCCTTTGAGCTGACTCATAACATGAAACACATGACCAGAGCTTATATTTCCTGAGGAAGAGGATGATATGCCAGTTCTGAACAACAAATCAAGTGTATTGAATGCTCCCAAAGAGGTGAGGAAGGATCTTCATGACAGGGACAGATGGCAGAAATCTCTGAGGTTTGTAAAAGATAAGTGGGATCAAGTCAACTTTTGCCCTGTGACCTAAATCTGGGCTTGTGGACTTAATGTTCTCCACTCCTGAAGCTGTGCAGTGGAAGGATGGCCCCTCTGCACCAGTTTGGATTTCCTCTGTCACAGCTGTGTGGCTTCAGTGGGGTCCCTCTCTGTCTTCACTGGGGAAACTGGGGAAAGAGTCAGCTGGAAGGGATTCCTGGCATATATTCAGGTGAAGGGAAACCAACATTAGTGGAAGTAAGATGTGAGCAATTGGAAACACAAAGTAATTTTTGTTTTGAAATATTCTAGTAAATTTCAGATAAATATGCTTACTAATGATTAAAGCAAAACATCAAGAACAGTGTAATTGTTCTCGGTATTACCTGTTTACAGCAACTACTGGTTTTTCCTATGTGTTCTGCCACTTTCAGAAAAGTACTGGTCTGAAAGTAAAAGCCTAATGACATGTTCCATTTAAGTACTGATTCCCACCAACAATAAAATAATAATATACTATCCTGGACACTAATAAAATTCAGTGCTTTTATTTAGACCTATATGAATCACGAAGATTTATTCTTCTCATAAAATTCTGGAAGTAATGAGGAAGTAATAGGCTAAAGTAAGGAGACAGTCTATATTTTCTGATAATATTTGCTAGAAGTCATGTACAATATAGCATTGAAAATTCCTGGAAATTTGTTTTGTTTTGTTTTTTGGGGTTTGTTTGTTCGTTTTGTTTTTAATTTAAAAATGAAAGAAGATAGAGCAAGTAAAACAATATGAATTGAAGTTTTGGAACTGCAGCATTCCTCAGTTAAATTGAATTGCTCCCACCAAAATGGATCTCAGCTAAGTATCTATTCAAATTTGTCAGTACACTTCTTGTAAACAGCAATATTTCATATTTTTTATTTAATTCAAAATAAAATTAGATGCATTCTTTCAGATTTTATACAGTTTCATGTAAGCTACCTGTGACAAATGCGTCACTTCTATTGTTATATAAAACTAGCTGAATTTCTGACAGTGAACATAGTACTCTCCCTATCATTAATGACTGTGGAAACCTCATGGAACTTTATACACTCCTGGTAGTATTAGACTCTATATTTTGACAAAATCTCATTATAAATTCAAATGTCTGCCTGATCTCATGTTCTGATTTATTCTGGAGTACAAATCCATTATATCCTTTATGTCTGACATTAATTACAGTCAATATTACTCTCACTGTGTTATGGGAGGATTTGAGTGTTCTAGATGCAACATCATTCACTGGATAAGTAACTGACTTATGACAGCAGATGTATAAACTCTTCTGTTTACTGTGGGACAGAGCTAAGCAAGTCCCTTGACCTCTCTGTTTCCCTTCCCATTATTTATGTATGCTATCCATTAACTTCATAAACTCTCCAGGGCAGAACTAGGTTTGAAGTGCTTGGCTCAGGAGGAGCTTAATCCCTTTAAATGCTACTTATATATAAATAATAGCAGTAAACTCTTGGCAGCAGGCTGCTGATACCCTCAAGCTGCTGCATTGCCATGCTGAGTAATGATGTCTCCTTGGCTCCTGGAGGCTGTTCCCTGAGCTCCCATCCTGGGCCAGGCACAGCCATGCTCCCTCCTCCTGTCCAGGTGCATCACCAGGAGCCACCGCTGAGGCAGAGAAGTGATGGGTTCAGCTTTGCTACCAAAAGCCCAAAACTGCAGCAAAGGGGGGCTGTGATGGTTGTGAGGGCACTGTTGCAACCAAAGCTCTGCCGAGGCATTTTGGTGTGGGCTTGGGGTGATCATCCCTGGAAGGTGGGTCAGCCCCTTAAGCTTGCCCTTCCTATGCCCAAACCATGGGCCAGGTGGGATCATTCCAGCTGGAAAACTGGTGCTTTAGACTGTGTTGTAGGGTGCATTGCTTTCAGCTTTGACATGGTCTAAGATCAGCCCCAGTAAATGTTGCACATTTTCATACAGAGTGTAGTCCTATGACTTTTAGTTTGGGTCTTTCAAATGCCTTTTGGAATTTGAAGACAAGAGGTACATTGGACCGTGTGGTTTTGCTGAAACTAAAGCAGTAACTCATGGATAGTAACACATTAAACTAACATTTTGTTTACTTGTCTAAGAAAAGAATTTTATAAAAAAATACAGGAATCATGGTTTGTTTCTTTCTTCTGATAAACAGTGCTTGAATAAAGGATTAAGGTTAAAAGAAGCTTCAGAATAGCGACCACATTCTAGTCACTCAGAAAAATCAGATCTAATACCATATTTGAAATTAATCTGGAGTTATGGAAGAAATTATTCATTACCCCACAGAAGGAATTTGCAGTCTGACAAATGTTTTCAAACTTGGGAGAGTTTTTGAATTGAGAAGCTGTGATATTTTCCTGGATGAAATAAGTTTGCTTGTTTCTGTTTCAACTGTCTGAAATTATTGATGCAATTGTTATTGATTTATCTTTTTATGACATGCATATTTGTGTTCCTCAGATAAATGGGAAGCCCCTGCAGTACATTTTCCCTCATACAAGGCTCAAACTACTGAGAGACCCAAAGGATCACACAGTTTCAGGTAAAAAACCCTCTACCAGACATGGTAATTAATTTGATTAGCATGAATTATACAAAAGATTTCAAGTATTAAAAAATAGTTCCTGTGTCTATGCAGCAGGAAATTCATTGGTCATTTTAAATCTTGCTCTTTGGCTATAACAGAAAGCAGCAGTGCATAAAAAAGGTCACGACATCTGTTCAAAATACATAAGCTGTACAGACGTTAAAAACAGAGGAAAATCTGTTGTGTTATCCATATGAACAGTCTGTTTTGCTGTTGCTTTTTATGTAACTCTATATTCTCTGCACGAGTCCTTATAAAATAAGCTTGCGTAGGTGTTTAACATGTACAGAACTGAGAATTTTATTATTTCTGTTCTGGAACTCTACCCTCCCCCCCAGCCCCACTACCCCCATAGAGGGGGTTAGCAGAGCAATCAGATTCCATTTTTATGTGATATCTTCACATGGATACATGTATCATAGTACTTCAGATTCATTCTCTTTTTCCCTGACACTGACACAAATGTTCATGTAAGTCAGAGTCTGCCTGCCAAGGAGATGAAAGTGGCAGAGGTTATATTCATTCACCTCCCAGCATGAGAACTGCAATGCAGTGCGATATTTTCATGTGTCAAACCATAAAAGGCTGCCAGTTACAGGACCTGGCACAGGTAAGGTCTCTGTCTGAGCTTCTGGAATTGCACCCTTTCTCACATCTAATACTAATATGGAAGTCAAAGTTATTTCAAGACGCTGTTTTTGTTCTTTCAGAGGTAGATGCTTTAAGAAGTTTTGTTGTGAAACCATCAGACTTTCTTTCAACTTGCTTAAAAAATTCTAGTAGTGTGTGTCAAACTCTGTTTCTGCACAGAAGTAATTACCAACTGCCAACCCTGGTGTTCCCTCGAGCATTAAGTAGAAAGTGGCATGAACTTACTTGAATTGCTAAATATTGTTTTCACAGGTTTTCTGGCAGTAAAGTCTTTATAATTTCCATCCTCAGTACCCACCTCATACTTAGGGTGTTAAATGAATGTTCTGTATGCATTATGAGGTATTTTCTTGTTAGTCAGCGTAACACTCACTGATGATTTCAGGCTGCAGAAAGACCCCTCCACCCACACAGCCCAGTCTGAAAGGAGCTGCCAGCTCTGCTGCGTGTCATCCTGTGCTGCTCCAGGCCCTCCCAGTCCACAGGAGCTCCTTGGCATCCTCGTAGGGATCTTTGCCCTACAGGCTGATGAGTAATGCTGTGATCCAAGCTGCTCTGTTACTCAAAAATAAGAGGAATTACAACCACACAGCTGTAAAGCTCGTGATTTAGTGCTGCTGAAGCCTGCTCTCCTATGTAAAATTAATTACCCTTATGCAGTGGGAAATGCCTGTTTCAAATTCTTGGCTAACTCTCCTGCTGACAATAACAGCAACACATTGTGCCTCAGGGAAAAATGCCTTGTGAGCAGTGATGTCTAAACCCAAGGTGTAGATACTGACATCTCATGCCTATGCACAAATGAGGTCACATAGGATCAAAAATGTGCTCAGGGTCCTGCTAAAGTTATATAGCCCACACTGGGATTGCTTACTGCTATAGCTATATAATAATGTGCTTAAATTCTAATTGGAGAAAGCAAGCTTGGCTCTGTCTACAAGCTAGAGTCATACTTTTGTGTTTCAGTCCAGATACATGCTTGGAGACCTGCACAGATACATTTCTGTATGATACATACATAGATTTCCTTACAAATATTTAAAGGCCTAAATGCAAATTGTACAGAAAAGAGCCAAAGGTAGAATAGGGTAGCCTCGAAACAGAAGAATTAGTTGTAGTTTTCACTATTTATACATCTTTGAAGTACAGTAACTTCTTGACTATGCACCTCCCTTCCTTCCCTCTTCTCGAATGTCTGAATGACTTCAGTACATGAAAACCCTCTTCAAATGTGCAGTGTGTTTTGCTTAGCCTTCAGCTTTCCAAATGATCTTTACCAGAGATAGGCACATGGCTTTAAAAATAATTAAATTTTATTAAACTGCAAACTAATAGTAAACATCTGTGTTTGTTAACCAGACAATGATTATGAACCAGAGGAAGACACAGAAGTCTATTATGAAGCAAAAGTTACTTAAAATATTGGAAAATTTAAAAATACATACTTTTATATCATCACAGTTATCTCACTACAAGAGTTTTGGATATTCATTTAGATTCCATGTCTGATTGCTTCGCTGGCTGGTTTCTTTCTCTTTGTTTGCTTTTATTTTTCCCTTTGTCTCTTTTTTCTCTTCCTTTTTCCCTGCCCTCCTTTCTTATGAAAAGTACCAAAATGAAGTGTTGACTCATTTTGTCTGCATTTATACTTGTTGCATAAACAGAAAGTGTGTATGCTAAAAACCACAATCCTCAGTAAAGCTCACATGGGGAGTCAAATCTCTCCAAGAAACAGTCCCTGTTGAAACCACCCTTTCAGTAGCATCTTTAGCTGAACTTCTGTGTTGCTGGATTCTTACAAGCCAGCTGGCCTGTGTTCCTGGGTGACCACAACAGCAGATGCACCATCCATTGTCTCTGATTTCCTCACAGTATGTACAAAACATCCTCTGTCTTGGCTATGCACAAAAGCCTCTCCTATGTGACCATTTCTGCACATGCAAGAGCAGTTTATGCTTATATTTTAAATGATCTATGTGCAGTTTGCTCAGTTCTGAAGCAGAAGCTGCCAGGAGAGATGCCTGAAACTGACATTCTCCTCAGGAGATTCATGAGCACACCTTCAATGTACAATTAATGTATCTTAACTGGAGTGTGCACAGCAGGAGTTGCATAGGGAAATGTCCTAAACTGTACAAAATTCCCACTTGGAGAATTCCTGTGACTGTTGACCAGCTGCTTTGCTGGGAAACTGGCCAGTGCTTCAGCTGATTATCTCATCTCACTGGAGTTCTTGGGCCAACCTGGCCATTAATGATTCATTGTGCTAGGTTAGCTCAGATAACCAACTCCACCACACCAGCTGTAATTGTAGGACAAGATTTCATCCTAACATCACCATTATAAGTTGAATTCCACAGGTCTCATCATAATCTTACCACAGTAGATGTTACTGCCTGATTATGAATCCAAAAATTGTCACATTCTGAATATCAATAATAAGACTAGTCCCAAATATTTTAAAATTCAGGCTTTTTCACCACATATTATGTACACGTGTTTGGTTTATTTGCTTTCTTGATTAATGAAAACTGACTCTGAGGTACAGATGCCTTTGATGCCTCTTACATAACCTGGCATAATTTTGCACGCAGAAGCATATAATGTGAATTTTGGCGTGTGAATGAGGTGTTTGAGGATTGAGGAACTGAGCCAAAATTATGATGGGAAGAGAATAGTAGTGCTGAATGAAAAATAAATGTATATGCGCTTACTAGCTAGTCTCTTGAATGTTCTTGTTTCTTCATTATATGCCATAATCTAGAGCATACAGATCTACTTTTCAAGATACACAGTCCACTCCTCAGACAGTGCTGAGACATGCGAAGGAATTTCCAAGAATTTACTTTGCAAAGACTGATTAATAATTTGCAAATAAAATCAAAAAAATTTTAAAAATTAAAAAAAAAATAAAGAATAAGAAAAATTGGCATTATGGTTATACTAAGGTGCCAAAGCAATGACAGCAGTGATCAGAGAATGATAACATAGCAGTGTTTAATGCTCCAGAAACTCACTGTTTGTTTTCACTGAGAGTCCCTTGTTCCTTTTGGATCCTTTAGCAGAGCAGCATAAGCACTGTTTTATACTGACAGAGTTTTCTCTTCTGTTTTTTGTCATGTCATCTTTATATTTGAAAAAGTGAATTAAGGATATGGCTACTGAAGGTAATGAAAGCACTGGCAATACCTTTATAAATGGTGCAAAGATAATTTACATTTTGTTATTCCTGATCAGGAAGGTGTTAAGGCACACTCAGGGGGGAAAATCCAACCAGGAAGACACATCTCAGTAGGTCTATAGGTACAATGAGTGCACTCAGTCAAAGGTAATTTTTATTCCTTTACCTCACATAGGCTGAGTCAGAAGTAATTCTTTCTTTTGAAAGGAGAGATGTTCTGTGTTTCCAGGAAACACAGGAGCAGCCAGACTGTCCGTACAAGACTGCATCCCTAATCTCCACTTCAGCAGTGATGTCAATGAAACTGCAAGTAGAATTACAGGGTAGCTGTAATGCTGTACACACGTCAGACATGCCTCATACTTACCATAAGGGTTGCTAGTTCCTGCAAACAATTTCTCTGCTAATTCCTACATTTCTGCAGCATGCCAGCTCAGGCAGTGCTTATCCAGATGGAGACAAAGGGAATTCGAAGAGTTATCAAGACCACACTGCAATAGTTAGTGTCTAAATAAACGACCCTATATATTTAGGATTCTTTCACCTGCAAGTTCAGCAAAATTAGTTCTTACAGCAAAATACTAAAGTGCAATGGATATGTGATTAGTAATTAATTAAAAACATGTTAAATATAGTCACAGTCTGTGTTCAATGTGAGAAGTCAGAGTGAAAACTGCAACGCACCTTCTGTCCTCATACTCCTAGAGGATTACTTATCCTACTTCTTTCATTTAATGTTGTGAAGAACTGAGATAATACTTTGCACAAAAGAGTAATACCCTCCTCTAACATTTCCTTGTCCCTGGGGAAGGGTTTAATCCCTTATCAATGGCCATCATCCCTCAAACCCTTACTCCTTATCAGAGACAGGGTACAGAAGGTAAAACCCATAAACAGAAAGGGACTGAGCTGTTACACTCAGGTTACATTAGAGATTTTCCTGGGAAGTCATATGGCAGTAAATGAGAACAGGACTGGAAATAAAAGGAGAAAGAGATGTCTGGTTTTATCTTAATATCAATTTTTGAAATAACTCAGTACCATTAAACTTTTCTAAATAAAAACAAACAAATTATTCTGTGTGTTAGAAGCACGTTGAAGAGGTACTGACCATATATTCCATATTTATGTCTCTTGTCTCCAAATTATTGTAATTTGAAAAGCACTAGTGTCTGTATTTAAAATACTTTTCCATGAAAATTTTTGGCAGCTCAATTGTTTATGCATTTTTCAGTATATGAACACTTGTTGAAATCTTGAGTGGATGTAATTGAGAGGGCAGTGCATCTGCTGGCTATGAAGAGTCCATTTGCTTTCATAGCTGCCACACAGAAAAGGCTGCATAAACAGATCAGTACAACACTGAATGTTAAGAGTTCAGTCAAGCCCCCAGATTTCCATGGAGGTTCAGCTGTCAGTCAGTGGCATCTATTGAGCCGTTGGTGTCTATCAGTAAACACAAATGAAACTCAGTACCTACAAGGAATTTTATAGATTTAAATCTGCAGTCTACCATAGATGGCACCATAGATTCTGATGTGACAGATTGTCCAAAAAGAAGAGACTTTTATCTTCTTTTCAAGTAGATGTGATAAATGCTTCAAGACGCTAATTCATAAAACACTTTGTGATCCTTCAAGATGATAACCAGTGTGCATATCAGCATGAAGCAGATTTGCAGCTGATATAAATCAGTGCTATGCTATTAAAACAACTGCAATATATTTGAATGTCATCAACTTGTGATTTGACTTCATGTGTATTTTATGCCTTAATTGCCAATGGCCAAGAAATGCAATAGCTGAGTAGATATAATCATGTTTCTAGGAAACAACTTCAATTAAGCTAATTTTGTTAGAAACACCAAAGCAATTCTCCTGAGGACACTCTTGAAAATGTACCTATATAGACAACCAATCTCTGATACAAGTCATCATGTTATGTATTCCAGAGAATTGCATAAGAATAACAATGCAAATAAAAATTTAGGTTCGATTTTATTATACACATAATTTTTCCTGCTGTTTTTAAGTTCCTGAGTTAACTTGTTTTTGTTTGCTTTATCATGCTTCTTTCCTCTCTGTCTCTTCAGACTTAAGAGATTGCTTTATCACAATTACAGTGTCTAAATAAATAGCTTGCATTTCTTCATGGTACTTGTAACTGTGATCACTCCAAGAGAAGTCATTGATGTCTTTAATGTGTTTGAGCCTTCTTTTCCATACAGACAATGGAACAGGGTATAAAATTGTTCAGGCAGATAAGAGCCTACTAGTACCCTAGCATATGTCTGGTCTAGATAAGGCTGGAGGAGAAATGAGGAGATAATGTCTAGTAAATGAACACAGGAGGAAGGCATGTTCTGTCTCCATTCACAGCCAAATAGTGTTGAAATGCTTCATATTGTTTAATTTGATGGATATGTTCTCATTGCTATAACATGGTACGTTGGCACGTTACAAAGTCTTTCATGCCTAATGTCTCATTTGCATGCTTTCTTCTCGTGCATTTGCTACCATTGAACTTGACCAAAAAAGATCACCCTTGTGCTTCCTTGCCATAATTCACCATTATGGTTTTGTTCTGGTTTGGGGGATTTTTAATATTATTAGAAAGTGGTGAAAAACATATTTGGACAAGTCTGTGCATTGGCTCCTGGATCTGAAACACAACACTTAATCTCTACTTTGAAATTTAAGCATATATCCCATTTCAGCCTACTCAGAATATGTGTTGTAGCCCTGCATTTTGTTGTTTAAGTCCATTTCAATTTTTCCCATTTTACTTCTGTATAGTTTCAACTTCAAAGCACACAAAATCCAAAGGTGTTAAAATGACCATGGATTTACTGAAATAGTGAGTGTCAGCTACCATCTTGAAGGCTTAAGATGGCTCTTTAAGACTCTTAGAAATCAAAATCAATAGCATTTTTAAAATATCTTTCTTAAAGTTCACTCACTTAAAAGTCTACTAAAATTCATACAGGTCTATTTCTAGCTGTGAGAAAAGTCAGATTGCTGCTGACTTACAGTTTCCTATGCCAATTCACACAAACACATGTGATTACTGATCTGTCGTACATTCTAATTACTTTCCTTGTTCATATAATTAGACAGACAAATGGTTTCATACTTTCGGAAATTAGCCCAGAGGAAATATTTGCTTGAGTTAACACATGAACAATGTTTGCACAGAGCTTCTGCCAGCATTCTCTTGCATGTGTTGAAGTTGTTGCTACTGCATAGGACATATAAGGTGATTAAACATAATCAGTCCTTGCCTTTGCTGCTGAAATGCTATTTAATTTCATAAGAGAAACCATCCCTGGAAAATTAATTTTCATTTTTGTGTAAAATCAGGCCCATCAACACCAGCAAACTGCTGGGCCTTGAGTTGTTCAGTTTTTCACTGCTCTTTTTTTTTATTTCTTTCCTTTAACCTTTAACTTATGTAAGGGGTTATCAACATTTATTTGAAAAGGCAAGTCTAATAATTGCTTGTATGCTGAAATGGTTCCAGGAAATCTAGACTGTTTATACTCTAATGGCTATAATGGAGCTGCTCAGCAAAGCAGTGAAAAGGTGCTAAGATTTCTTGATCATCCCTGTGACCTGAGAGCAACAGCTACAAATTGGCAACAGCCTGATCTTTATTATCTCCATAAGGGACAAAAAAGACTAAATTGTAATTGCAGAGTTCAGGTTATAGTCAGCATATTCCAGTAAAGTAAATTACAGTATTTCTGCCTTGTTGCTACTGTGACACAATGAAGTATACAAGGAGATAGGATTTCATTGTGTCTGAGACACATTGAGCTACAGAAGTGCAGAATAAATGTATCTAAAGGGACAGAAAGTACCTCTGGACTGGTGGAAATAAGGAAAGAAAGAGTGATGAATTTTGAAAATACATTTGCAGTAATGCTTACCAGGTCACCAGTGACAGAATTAGTGCCAGGTTATTGTTGGTTATGATTATATATATATATATATATATATGGGTTTTTTTATACATGTAATGAATATGCATCACTGAAACAGTACATGGTGCCTGGAAGGATATGAAATGACAAGTGAAATGTCCTTTTGAAAGTCACAGAGTTGTTGCCAAAAAGCAAAAAAGGCTATTCAATATTTTTCTTCCAAATATGGATTTCTCACAAAAATAACTCTGCAGGTATTAAGCACTTGAAGTCTGTGCTAACATGGAATGGGATGGAATGGAAGACTAGAGTAGAGTAGAGTAAATGAATAGAATAGAATAGAATAGAATAGAATAGAATAGAATAGAATAGAATAGAATAGAACAAAATGCAATTAAATACAATATTTCAGTCAGAAGCTACCTAGAAAAATCTTATAGTCTAGCTACTGACCAATTCAGTGTGGAAGAAAAGAAAACGTAGTAAAGGACATTGTTTTAAAGCCTCTTAAACTCTGACAGGTGTGGAGCATTGAGCACCTCTCACAGAATCCTGTTCCAGTCTTTGACCACCTTCTCAGTCTAAACCTCTCCTGGTACAGCTTTGAACTATTCCCACAAGGTCTATTACTGGATACCAGAGAGAAGAGCTCAGCACTTCCCCTCCTCAGGAACCTCTAGACGGCAATGAGGTTGCCCCTCACAGCCTTTTCCCAAACTTGACAAACACAAAGCCTTCAGACTCTCCTCAGAGAACATTTCTTCCAGCCCTTTCACCAGCCTTGTTGCCTTCCTTCAGACATTTTCAAGGACCTTGACAATCTTTTCAAATCATGGGGCCCAGACCTGTACACGGTACTCAAGATGAGCTGAACCAGTGCTGGACACAGTGGAACAGTCAGCTCTTCTGACTGTCTGGGGATGCAGTGTTTGATGCCACCCAGGACAGGGCTTGTCCCCTTGGCTGACACTGCTGACTCACATGGAGCTGCTGCTGATCCCTCTCTGATCTACAGCCATTGCTCTTCCCGCTTATACTTGTGCCCAGTGTCATAGGTCCAGTATCCAGCATTTCCACCTGCTAAATTTCATTCCATTAATCATAGCCAATGTTCCAATCTATCTAGATTCCTCTCAAAGGCCTCTTGTTCATCAAGGGCGTCAACAGCACCTCCCAGTTTTTGTCATGAGCAAATGTACTAGTGATGCATTCAATTCCTGCATCCAGGAGTAAATATTTGACACACATATTGAACAAATCTGGCTGTAGAATTGATCCCTGAGGAGCGCTGCTGGTGTCTAGTCCCCAGCCAGATGTCATTCCATTCATTACAATCCTTTTACCTCTGCCCTTCAGCCAGTTCTTCACCAAGAATAATGTGAACCCACTCATCCCACATCTGGACAGCTCATCCATAAGGATGCTGTGAGAACCAGCATCAAAAGGCATAGTAAAATCCAGAAAAACGACATCTAGCACCTTCCCATCATCCCCTGGGCAGGTGACCTAAAGCTTCAAATTCAAATCATTCATATATTTTATATATGTTTATGTATGTAAGCTGTCTTAATCAGTGGCTTACAGCTAACTGTAGTGCTTTAGTATCCATTTTTTTGTTTGTTTATCAAAGTGTAAAAGCAATTTAGTTGCATGATCAACCTTGTCAAAGTTTAGCTTTATATATTTTATTATATGTTTTGGTTTGGGTGAGATAGGGTTTTGGGGTGGCTTTTTAGCTTAGCATGCTCCATCTTAAAGCTTTAGTTAAAGATTAGATGGGATCACAGCCTTGGGAGATCAGTAAAAACAGTTTTAATTAATTATCAGTCTTCTCACTTGGAAGCATCCTGTTAAGGATGGGATTTCTAGGTGGAAAATTCCCTTTGAAGAGATGTTTCCCTGAATATATTTTCCATGGAAATCAATACTCATAATTCCGAAAGGTACCTTCTCTTATTCAAATCACAGTGATTTGCTTTCTGACGGTTTACTGGTCCTGTGTTTTCTAAAGAAAACAGAAGTTCATTAATCTGAAAACCTAAATGAGGAAGATGAATATATGGTTATAGCAAAATAGCCTGAGAAATGGAATTAAGACTCAAAATTTAAAAAATAAGAACAACAGCAAAATCAAGGGGAAAAGAGATCTGAGAAAGCATATGATAGGTATTCTTAAACTATCTGCATTCAAGGTTATAAATGGGCAATGACATTTCAAACAAAAGCAGTAAGCTCAATATTTTCAATAGAATAAAATAAAAATAGGGTTGAAATCCTATCCTTACACAAGAAAATACAGCAAGATCCAAGCAATATTTCTTTATCAAGCAGAACACAGCACTTAGAGCTCATTGGGTGAAAAATAGCTCGTTCATTCTGACTACCAGGAATGAAGGTTTTGTAACTAACCTTAAATTAAATTTAAATTGTAATTTAAATATTTTTCCAGTAGTGTTTTTGCAACAAACACACACACATTCACATACTCATCAACTCCTGTGATTGTCCCTTAGCAAGCATACCTCTACTTTATATATAATGTCAGTCATACATTTGACTTGCAAGAATAAAACTACAAGTCCTTTCAAAGTGTCTAGGAATAAAAAATCATTATATATTAGCATGGAAAGTTTCTTTTATTAGTGGTAATATGGACAAAACCCTCCAAAAACTAAACAAATATATCAGCCAAGTTTTTCAGTTCTCTAGCGTAGGTATCCATGTGAGTGCCTCTGAAATCAATTGTACACTCATTTATATGACAAACTACTTCTCTGCCATTTTGTCACAATAAGGTGTGAGAGGTAGAAAAACTAATCCTGTGTGTCATGATAAAATCCTGACTGTGAGTTCTCCTCTCTATGATGAAAAGCAGCCAGTCCTACAGATATATTGAAAATTCCATGTGTTAATTGTGTGAGTTAAGATACTGTGTCCTTATTTGTGTGTGTTTTATATGAATAGTTGTTTCTTGGATTTGCTGAACTTAATAGTTCCCAGTTGTGAGCTTCAGACCTATAAACATATTAATGACTCTTTCCATACTGCTTGATCAGAAGTTCTCTGTGCAGAGCAACCCACATGAAATTCTAAGTCCTCAGGATGGATTTATGTTTAAATGTTTTTATGGATTCACTTTATTCAGTGAGGTACTTATTTTTTAAAAAAACGTATTGTCTAATTTTTTAAAGGACATTTAGACTCATCCTTAGAATGGTGATTTTGCTTTCTTACAGAGTTAGGAAAAATAAACTTTACCTACCAGTCCAAAATTTCAAATTTGCACTGAAATAAGGTAGCTAACTCAAAATATTAATGTAGTTTGTTCCAATTACACTTAAAAATCACTCTCCTAAAAAAAAAAAAAATTGGAAAATTTCTAATTATGAGGAAAGCTGAGTCAAAAAGTATATAGATTTAGCTAAACTGGGATAGAAAAACTAGTGAAACTTTTATGGTCAGAAACACAATGTGGCAATCCTTGCACTGAAACAAACTCAGGGCTGACTTACAAAACACTAATAGCATTATGAGAAAAAGCCTTAATCTAAAAAGACAAAGCTTTGCAAAGAGGTGGTGTGGTGACCTTTCTACAGCTGGTTAATCTAATCACTCAGCAGATTTGGCTTATGAAATCAATAAATTAAAAAATAATTGTTTAGCCATTAAAATAAAGGTGGGTAAATCAGCTTTTTGATTCCCAGACCAAGGTGTGAATCATCTCATACAGAATTTTCTTCAAAGAAAAAACATTGTTTAACTAGTATAGGAAGTTGTTTGTTTTTGTTCTTTCTTTCTTTCTTTCTTTCTTTCTTTCTTTCTTTCTTTCTTTCTTTCTTTCTTTTAAAGCTAAATAAGATGAAAAATTGGCAATGCATAAGATTATTTTATTTTATTACTTTGTATTTTAACCTTTTGTTTTCACTCTCATTATTTTGTACATATGGGAAGTTAGTTATCTGCTTTTCTCCAGCCAAAATAATGAGTGATGAAAATGTTTTTATCTCTGTACTTTTTTAAAAAAGGAAGAAAATATGTGATTTAATGATGCTTTACAAAGAATTATTGTATGCTTTTCCCACCATTAATTTGCACATCCTTTGATGTGAAAGATGTCAATTAAAAGCAAATATTTTAGAAAAAAAATAGCATCTGCCAAGTATAGGTTCATGTAAATGTACATGCTTTGCTGCTCAGAAGAGCAAGCTCAAGGATCTCTGTCAACATCTCCATAATTTTGTGATTCTAAAAGCTCAGATATTATAATTTGTCAGCTGAATTGCATGCATGTTGGAGGCATATGATGATATCCTTTGAATCCACACTTGATTTCTAGCACTTTAATTCAATTTATTAATACTTCAAATCGATTGTCAGAAGAAGATAGGATTAGCTTCAATTAAATTTTTAGTGACTCAATAGTTTGTGTTATGTCAGTCGTGCAATAGCTGCTCAAGAATATCTTCCCAAAGTTAAGTCTTTAGAAGAGCATCAGATGTGACTGCAGTTAACCCTGATCTTCCAGCCACAGACAGAAGTTATTTGGGACATTTTCAGTAACCTCTGATGACGTGTTCTCTTCCTTTCTTTCTGCTGAATTATTCATTGCTTCATTTCTGTTCAAAGTTTTCTCTTTCTTTTGATCACAGGCAATGGACTGGGAATCCGAGTTGTAGGTGGGAAAGAAATTCCAGGAAGCAGTGGGGAAATAGGAGCTTACATTGCCAAGATCTTGCCTGGGGGCAATGCAGAGCAGACGGGGAAGCTTATAGAAGGTAAGATAAATCCATTATTAAAATATGGAGTCATGAGACTGTTGGGAGTTTGTTACAATTATTTATAGCACTCATTTTCTCTCGTGCAATGGATGCAATCTTGTGCAAGGAATGAGATCTAAACCTCCATGATGCTTAAAGCAGAAAAGACCTGATAGAAAGTGATTTTATGACTTTTATTGCCAAGAAGAGTTGCCACCATGAGCATTATTAGGGCATGTTTTCAGTAATATGTGTCAACATGCTGTCTACATGGTCACATATCATCAGCATATATCATGGACATGGTTTTTGAAGATCTTGAACTTGTCTTGATCATCTAAATGTCCATGTTTGAAATTACTTATATTTCTTAGTTGCACAGGTAAAACAGATCCAGTTGTCTCCCAGTTACATGCACTAACCTTTTTTTCTAGCTCCCTAAAGTCATACCTAATGTTGCATGTTCAATTTAATGTAACCATCCGACCTGACCCAACAGGCAACAGAGAAAAAGAAGTATCCACAGAAAAGCAGTTATTTCATCTAACTTAGACTTCTGTTTCAAGAACTGAAAGTGTCTTCCTCCTTTAATTGGCTTTAAAAAAACTGCATTAAACTTCACATCATCCTTTAGGCTACCAAAAGCTAGGTGGAATGAATTTGACTTCATTATCAATACATTTTCTAGGATAATTGCAATGTGATCATTCTTTCTAATAATTTATTTCTGTGATGGCATGGTGCCACCTTCTTTTTATAACTTTCTCTTTTTATAGCTATTTTCTAGTTCTCTTTTACATATCTCTATCCACCTGAAGTGTCAATCTATCCATGGACAAAAATAGAGTGCATTTGTTTCTAGTTCATTCAACTATCATTTTTTTTCTTAAATAAAAGCATGTACAGAGGGAAAAATAACAAAATAAGATAAGTAGGAAGAATACTTCTTCCAGGAAGAATTCAATTCACATGTTTTCTGAATGGTAAACAAGCAAATGATTAAATCAAAAGCACTTTGCAGGCAGAAAAACTGAGTAAAAATGATTAAAGAATGTATTTACAAAGGATAGTTTAATTTTTCTGTTTTTACAAAACAGTGTCACCTGCATTCACCCCACAGTTTTTTACATCTTTGGTGTTTCCTTTGCCAATATTTTAATGATATATAACAACAAAAAAAAGGCACAAAAACCCCAATGTCAATGAAAATGAATAGAAAATTAAATAAATATTTTTGCCTGTAGAGTTGATTCTGATATTCATTTTTAATGGGTAGCATCTTACTCATCAAATGATAGAATATTGGGGTTTTTTTGGGCATGAATGAAGAAAGAATTGACCTAAATTTTATGTTTTTTGAAGCAAATATTTGTTTTGGCTCCCTCCATACAAATAAGTAGGTCTTTCATAATTGTGCTAGATCACGCATACATTGTTTCAGTACTGAGCAAGTAAAGAGGAAAATGTGGTTATTCGACATTTGAAGAAAGAGAATGAGCAATTATAGATTGAAATTATCTGTGATCTTTTGGTTTATTTTGCCAGGAATTTTTTTGGAAATTGAAGTTTAAAACAGTTCTTTACTCACCATATAGATTCATCTCAGCAGTGATCAAGAACATCTTGGATTTACAATAACTACAGGAGAAATCTGACATAGAAATTGACTTTGTAATCTGTTCTCATTATATATTTTGAATGTTTATTCCTATTTTATAGGAAGATGAATGTGACAGTGAAATATTTATTCCTTCATTTCATTCTCTCCTCATATGTTCATTCATGTTTCTGATCCAACCTTTATAAAAAATATCCTAGATTTGGATAAATTGGCATAAATCAACTCCATCAAAATCCCAGTATTTCATCTGTAGAATTTGTCCACACAATGCCTCAGAATATGTTTCAGTATTGATGTGTTAAAATATTCTCTCAGAGAGAAAAAACACTTCCTGCAGAATGCACTTTGACTATGACATACAAAACAAAACATTTTCTCTCACTGTCATTTATCTTTAGGTCTTGCCTTCATATCTTGTTTACTTTTTATGTTATTTTAGGTGGCTATGAGAGATCAACAAAGAATATTTTCTACTTCACTGTGAGTTGTAGCTGGCTTAGTGGAAATATGGCTGGTGCCAATTTGACCTCTACCCTTCAGGAGTGCTAAAATCCACTGAGGTCTTCAATCATTCTCATATTGATCTGTGTAAATCCAGCCAGACTGCTAATCTTACCAACATGGCTGATATTGCTATCTCTGAAAATAGAGGCAGGCCTTTTTTACTTTTTCCAGTTATTTGCTGTCTCTCACACCACAGAGGGAAAATATAAAGAAAACTTTGTATGTCGTTATCTGTAAATGCAATTACTTTTCTTTCTTCCAGTAATCATGAGTCACTTTTCCTGATAAAATGCTGTGTGACTACAAGTTAGAGTATAAACTGAGTCATCAAGTAAACGTATACTAATGTCATTACAAGTTAATGTCTTGACTTATTAGCCTTTCTAAGAACATGAATCACTGTGAAAAATCTCATCAACTTAATTAATTCCTCTAATTCTTAAAACACTGGGTCAAGTCTGAAAATCCTACCAACAGCATAAGAAACAAGGATGGATTTATTGTGGTTATGGAGGAAGACAAACTCCTACCTGCTCTCTGTATGACTGCATATAAAGAAATGACACAGAGAGCATTCCTATCCTTAGGGAATAACATAAAATTTTAGCCTGTTTAAAATGCCTTGGAGGAGTCTTAGTGCTGAAAAAGTTATTTATAGTTCTGACTGGCAAATACCAGTCTTCTCAGTTCTCTCACCTTGAATTGCTTTCAAATGTCAAAAATATCTCTGATTCATCACTCATTGGCGTAGCAAAAAGTGGAGGTGGAATACTCATTCCATGGAGCTCATCAAGTGCAAGGATTGTGTCAATTTGATAGATGTGTCTGTGCTCCCCCTCGTGTTGACAGAAACAGTTCAGTTATCTTCCACCTGGTGAATCTACTGAGTGGCATCTCAGCCAGCATTTTTCAGAAACAGAAGAACATAGAGTAAAGAGCAGAAATAAAACGTTTATGTGTGTTAGCTACTCTTACAAATTTGCTGGCTGCCCTCAGCATTCCAGTTTTCTTATTGGACCATTTTGATAGACTGAGTCTCCCAGGAACTGATGAACAACAGGTGTCTTTATTTCAAGTTTGCATCAGCCAGACAAGCTGTGTCGCAATAGTTAGGTCATCTGATGTTCACTGAGGTGAAGATATTCCCTGAATTTCCAGTCTCCTAGAAATTCTTGTAAACTAGCATGGTAAAAAACTAATGGTGAACTTTATTTGTGGTGATCTTACTGCCTTTGCTTATACCTCACTCAGCAACCCTGACACTAGTCAGACTTCTGTTCACCTTATGTGTGCATGTCTATTTTTAATATCTATGGATCATTTAAATTGTATCTTCCCAAGCTTAAAAACAGGAAAATTATATATAGTGAAAACAAAAACTCCTATGATGAAAAATAGTGGAATAGAACTTCCTAAAAGAAAGACTACTTGATAGACATACTGATAATGAAAGAAAATGACTCTTGTTAAAGCTGTTAAGTAGGTCTGAGCAGAGAACTCCACTGCTGTTGGAGAATTCCATCTTAGATGTGATCTAAGTTAATGGTGCTCTCCCCTCAGTACAATCATTTAGCACTTGTTTTTTTCTAGATTAATAATTACTCTTCTCAGGATGCAGGAAATATTGCTCATGAAAATGCTGTGAGGGTCCTCTCAGAGCCACCTGCCTTCGAGAGTGGGTAAAAGCACATCCAGTGTCCTCAGCATCAAAGTCTAAATATTGACAATAACTTCTTAAATGTACTCAGTACCTTTTAGACTTGGATTCACCTGCTAAGAAAGAGATGGTCAGCTTTTCTAAATTCCCTGATTGACTTTAATTGTGCTGAATGTTTCCCAGGATACATGGCTGGTTCCCCTCAGGAAAGTTTTTAAATTGGTGAGTCTTTGTGAATGCCAGAGATCTCTTTAATCTTTAGAAAACTGCAATCTCAGAACTTTAAGATGCCTTCAGGAAATGAAATTGAGGTCTCCCTATTTCCTCTTATCCCTATTTATTTATGTTTCTTTTTCCCTCACATATAAAGTCTTACATATTCTTATACATTCAATTCTCACGGTTTTCTTCCATAAGAAGACTTTTGATACAGAGGTCACTCTCTTTAATGTCTAATATGAGGTTAAATAGCATTGGTATCATTCCTCAGACTGAGACTTAGAGCCTTCCTTTGGACTTTCATGGGATGGCACAGCTTATGACCTCTTGGATCCACAGACCATAGCCAGAGTGTCAACAAGAATACTTTCTCACAAATCTGGAGCCAGTAGAGAGCACATGTTCACTGCTCGTCAGCAAGCAACTTTCCACACCAAACTGATGTATGAGACGAACAGGATGTGCCAAGCAACATGCTGTTATTGGCAAAAAAAAGCCTCATCTAGACCAGTGGGAAGCGATTTCCACCCAAAGCAAATTATGATAGGGGAAAGGAGAGAAGAGTATTTGGATACCCTCCATCAGAGAGCAGCCTAGCTCCTCACTTTCAGTTCACAGAAGAAGGAGGCAGACCCAGGAAGCCCTGTCAGAAGCCTGCCTTAACCAAAATGCTCTACAGCTCCCACCCATGGTATGGACTTTGGCTTCTGACTCTAAATCCATTCAAGCATCAGTCTTCATAATGGAGAGAGATTCTTCAAAGGCAGAGAAGAAAAAGTCAGGGTTCAGTGGGACTCTTATCTATATGTGTCCAAGTATGGTTAGCACAGCTCTTCATTATTTCCAGAACTGGCAGTTAATTAAAGGAAAATTATGATAAAGGCATAAGGACTTATATATGATAATCAAGAGAATAGCTGCATTGTTAGGTGAAAATCTACTACAAAATACCAATAATTTGACCACTCAAAAATGAGAATGACATATGAGAGACTGAGAAATATGAGAGCCCTTGGTAGCAATTTTGAATCTGGGGATGGCTGCAAATGAAAGCTGAAAGACAGCCAACATGTTCATGGTGTTTAAACAGTTCCTCGTGCTCAAAGAAGTTTACATTAAATGGAAAAGAAGAGTATTTATATTACATTACATTCTTCTGCTGAGGAGAATGTAAGTAAGGCTGATGATCAAACTAGAGAGCAGATGGCCAATATGGAGAGATGTTTAACTGTACTTTGGTTGTCTAGTATAAATAAGATGAATCTGGCCATAATCAATATTGGGTAGAGGCTATTGGAATATTAGGATCATTGTTTAAAGATTTTCCTGAGTTCTGGACAATGAAATCTTTGAATACAAGTACCTTTCTCACTCCTCCAGTTAAAGGTGCCAACTAGGTAGCTTCCAGAATCTGTTTCACTTCAGTCATGCCCTGGGAATGTGTCCCTTTGTGTGTTTTCAGACCATAAATTTTCAATCATAGCTTTTCAAATTTTTAAGTCCTTGTGATCTAAAGTGTGTTATTTACTGGCATTGGAAACACATGATTTCTTCCAAGTCCTCTCAGAAGGACAGCGGGATGCAACTGGATTACTAACCAGTCCATGAAAAGATTATAAAGAAAATGTTAAGTTTTTCTACAAGTTGTTTGATGCATTTTTGGGCTACTTTGAATAGCACCAAGTGCTGAAAAACAAGTTCAGACTGTTTCAGGTGTTTTGCAAAGGCAGTACAGGTGTAATGGCTGTCCATCTTATCAAAGTTATCTTGTCGTATCGCAGATGTGCTTTGCATGTTGCTCGGAAAATGCAGAGTGACTGGAATGGTCATAGGCACCTAAATTGCTGGAAAAGCAGAACAGAAGCAGTAAGTCACTGTCCTCTCTCTCTTGTCAAACTTCCCTCCTGTCCCTGAGTTATAGATGGGCATAAATGTAACTCTGGCTGATCTTTTATCAGTCACTGGCTCATCATTTATTGGTGAGAAGTGCATCAGGTCTTCCTGAGTTTTAAAATACTGTGGTGAGCACTGCTTGCTGTTTAGACAGCTAAAATTGGAAACATTGATTGGGGCATCACAATGAAAAGAGATTTTCCAGTCCCCACGAAGCAAAGATAGTGAAAAGCCAGCATCCCTTCTTGAAGCCCTCTGGTAATTACACTTCTGGCAAAAAGTAGATAGCATGATGAAGCTGGAAAATGATGAAACAAAATTTAAAGGAACACAAGAACGGAAGGAAAAATTCTCAAAAGAAATGTGGATCAAATCTTAAATGAACAGTAATAATGTTTCTATCCTGCACTTTCATTTTGCAGTTTGGCTGCTTTAATTTATTACTGCATTGGAAAACAAAGTATTAACTTTACCCTGTTCTCTGAGTATTAGTCTTTGTGATTTATTTTGCTATCCATGCTTATTCTGCTGAGTCAGAAGAGAGCTTGCTCTTAACATATCCCCTGGGCTACAGGCTCAGGTTTCTCTGTCCCAGCAGAAACTGGCTTTATCAAAGATAATGTGCACAAAATAACAGCCGGTGCCATTCTTTGGTTGTAAGCTTTGCCCTAAAGCTCTTTAGAAAGGAATTAATCTTAAAAAAAGCCCTAAATACCCCCCTTCAGCTGTAAATCTTAAGTTACATTGTTGTGCTCCAAAATACATCCATGTAATTTGTTCTGCGTTGTACTTCTTTTTCATAAGTAACAATCAAAGGTATGGGATTATTCTTGTTAAGCCTGGAAATGGACATTCAAAGTATAAAAAAATGCCTTTAAATATTTTTAATTAATTTTAAAAGGAAATTAAATTAGTAGAAAGACTGTCCTGCCGAAGTGCATCCCTTAACATGTTGTAATTAACCTAGTATCTGCTAGAATGAAAAAAAGAAAGGCAGAAATCTTCGTCATGCTGGTTTAGCTGCTCTCTATGCTGTCCCACTGACAATGGTTTTAATTCCATTCTTAATATGGCAGGAGTTGAGTTGTTCAGAGAGTTTTGTTTGGCGTATTGCTAAGATATGAGAAAGAAATAAGGATTATCAGAAGGAATGAGAATTGTTTTAGTACTTGTTTAGCATGTACAGAAAGAAGTGAAAGAGAAATAATTGCAGTATAAACAATTGACTTGGAAATTTATTGAGAGCTGGTTACTGTAACACTGCACAAGTTTATTTACCGACTCTCTTTTGTGGTGATTGACACATGCTTAGAAAACAGCACTTTTCCCTGCTTCAGAAAATATAGAACATATAGTTTAAGGAGTTTTAGTTAAATCTTATGGTGTCAGAATGATATAACTGGGGTTTTACAAGGATACTTGATTAGAAAACCAGTTGTATACTTAAAATATCAGTTTCAATGAGATAAACCAGGTAAAATGAGTTTGTAATGTTTCTGCCCAGAATGTAATTGCTATATATTTTATTTTTCTTTAAAAGAGATGTTAGAGAGTAATTTGCATCTAGGAAGTAGTTGATCTTTTTTTTACTTAATCTAAAGCAGGAGGGAAAACTTAAGATATAAATTTTGTAAAGCTATGGGAAAGAAGCATTAAATGTAAACATATTATGACCAGTAAAGATATGTCCCCTTGTATAACACCAGCTACTGACTTTTTCACTCCTGCATTTAGTCTTGTTATGTACCACCTAAACTACTATAGTTTATGATCTTTATGATCAGCAACTCTGAAAATAACTTGAACAATTAATTATTGATGAAAATAAATTTTGCTAGAAAAGGCATATTATACAAATTGCACAAGGAATTTGGATTCTTAATAAGCAAGAAATAATTTTATTAAAACATCCCTATGGGGAGGAGTTTTTTTTAAGTCTTAAACATAAGTCTGATTTATGAAAACAAGAAAAATAACCTGGATGCTTCAATCAGAGGGAAGAGGCAAATACAGTCACTAGACGTTCCAGAGCTAATGAAATGAAGAACCATAACTCACAAAGGTCATGAGAAAAACATTTGTCAGATGGTTTATAATACAAATTATGGAAAATCACTGGTAAATTTCATTGGTGTCATAAGCAGCTTTCAATAACACTCCACTAAGATCATATTAGAAACTTGAAACTTGTTAGAATACAAACAAACAGGATTTACTTTCTTCATGCAGAAGGCCAATCTTTAATGTTACAGCCCATTTTATACAGTTTTCAAGACCTCATGTATAATTCTAATTGGTTCATAATTTTCTATGCACTCAATTCATGTAAATGGCATTTTACATGTCCATCAAATCTCTCTATTCCTAGATACTTTACATATTTTGTTCACTGACTCCCATGGCACAGATTTCTTGTTTTTTACAGGTGCAGACTGTTTTTCTCTACAAGAATAGTTAGTTGTGCTAACTGCTTCTCATTCCTCTCATTGTTACTTACAGGCTAGCTGGTAATTCAGCAGAACAAGGTCTGATTTTATAAGGCCTTTCTTTTATCAGATATTACCTATATGCAACAACTACTAGCTATTGTAAAGTACTTACGTGGAGCTATGCAATTAGTAATTTTCAGATGCACAGCTTTTGGCAGCAGTTATTTTTCAGGACCTTGATGAACAGTTCCTGTTAGAAAGAATATCCAGGTGCTTCTTGGAAAGAGCCCTCCATGCTTCCAGAAAATGTGTCTGAAGCCCTGTTTCTCTGAGCACAGCAGGTACAGCAGCAGGCAGCACTGCCATCAGGATGCCCACAAAGCTTTCTTTGCTCCTGCAACTTTCTGCTGTCCTCTGGGATCACACACATCACAGGTGCTTTGTGGTTCTTCCTCTGACTTTGGCAGATATCATCCATCCACGTGCTCCCAGTTTTTCCATCGTACTCTTGAATACTTACTCTGCTTCTGCTATATTCTGACACTGTGAGTACTTTTAAGGCTCATTTGTCTCCATAGAAGAGTTTAACTCCTTCTTTCACTATTTTTAAGATACTGTATTAAAATCAAGTGGATGTGTTTTTCTCAGAAGATGCAGCAGTGTTTCCTGTGTCAGTACTCCCTGTGCTCACTGGCAGAGGTGGCAAGATGTCTGTGACTTATCTGGTTTGGGCAATGCTGGAGAGAAGATGGGTTTAGTTACTGCTTCCAAGATATTCGGGGATAAAGCTACATCTTTAGTCAAACACAGGCAGTATGTCTGGGACTGTAAGAGATAGACATTCTCTAGATCATGTTATAGCTCAAGCAGAGACACACAAACTGTGCCTGCCCCCTTTGCATAGCTGCTTACTGAGACTGATGAGAGGGACTTGAATTTCAGCCTGGAGTATCAAAGATATGTGCCTGTATTGCTTGGGTTCTTGTCTTCTTTTTTCAAGGACCAGCTTCCGTACAGCAGATTTACAAAGAAACCAGACAAATGTAAATCCTTCAAGTGCCTAAACTGAGACAAATTTGTCTCACCAGTGGAAATCATCAGACGCACCCTCCTGTCTCCATTCACATGTAGGATTTCTTTTAGGTGAACTGTCTCACTAACAACTTAAAATTCAGACACTACAGGCTTACCTTGGACATGTTGGATCAAATCTCATGAAACAAAATCAGGACATTTTCGTCTGATGTTTTTAAGAGACAGTATCTATTTGGGCTCACATACAGGGGCATTCCAGAAAAACATCTTAGTGCAGTGTGAAAAAGCCTTTTGCATAACCACTGAACTTGTTTGATAGTGACTTCCCAGTGAACTAGAAAGCTAAAAATACTCTAATTCCATTTCCTATTGTGCAGATTACTGTGGGCTCAAACTTGCAGACTAGCAGTTTGATGTGACTGTAGTGAAAAAAATCTAGTGAAATAAAAGTGAGGATCTTCTTGAAGTACAAGATAATTAAAGCTATGTTCTTATGGACAATTTTTCCTGTCACTGGGTTCCAAAATGTGTATTAAAACATTTTGTGTTTACATGCAGCAATTTTAACCTTCAATCACATTACTCAAATCTGGATCTGCAGGAATATTAGGCCAGTCTGGCCACTTTGGAATGCTATATTTATGTAAAACACAGCAAAGATTCAGGGCCCAAGGTGAATTGTCCCCACTTTTTTCTTTGTTTTGCTGAAAGTCAGGTGAAGAGATATCCCCTGACTCTCAGGGGTGGGCTCTGGGTTGTTTGCAAGCCTCAGTTCTCAGCAGCAAAGAGGATTAAACATAGCACACTTTTCTGCCTATGAAACTGGGTAATGCGGCAAGCAGGATTTCTTTAGTCACTTGTTATTTCAAAGTACTTTCTAGGTTGGTGTGTGAAATTCTTCCAAGACCACAAGAATCATTATGAAGAGCTGTTAATAATTTACTGTTAAAAAAGAAGAACTGATGGAAGTGGGTTTTCTCATAGAAGAACATTATCTGTCTTTTAGATGGCTTGGACACCAGTTTGGAATGGTTTGTCACAGAGCTTCACTGCAGTGGTTTAGAAAGTGACATGGGCACCTAGATAAAGCCTCTCTTTTCTCCAAGTATTGGTTAACACAGGAAGAGGAAATAGAGAAACAAAATATTTCCTAATTTACTTAAATTAAATCAACCAATCTCTTGAGGTAGTTAGGTAAAAAATATAGTTGTGTAATCAAATTATTCAAGATTTCCAAGGTTTTCTAAACAACTTCTGAAGCATCTGGTATCAACTGTTTTCAGAGGAGATCCTGAACTGTGTTGTACTTTGCTCTGACCTAATCTGATCTGACACTTTGATTTTCTTATTCAATTGAAAGGGTAAAGAAACTCAAAGAACTAAACAATAATTTTTTGTTATTAGTTTTGCAATATAGTAAATTTTAAAAATGGAAATATGTGAATTAATACAGGAAAAGTTTTAGATGTCAGCTTAAGGAAAGAAAAACACTATGAGGACTCTCAAAAAATTGCATAAGGACTTTATTTCAAATTTCTTGAAGCATGTTCGATTTCAAAAACCTAATTAGACTGGGAAAATCTTGTATGGGAATATTCAGGTTTCTCTGAGAAAAAATAAGCAGGTGATTGTAATATATGACATTAAATAGAGAAAAATGTTGTTTAAAAATTATTAGTCTTTATCCAGGTTTATAATTCTGATGTTTGAGGATTACCATGCAAAATGAGGTACATACAACTTCACATTTCTGTACGAAAAGTCTGAAAAAAGCTACATTAACTGTACTTGTACTGTGAAAATGCAAATTAAAATTTAACTGAAATTGAAGATATTGAATTGCAAATTATCTAATTTATTATTGACTAAAGCGTGAAAACATTTCATCAAGCAGAAATTGAGTCTTAAGTCCTTATTTTTTCTCCACACTCCAACAAAATAAAAACATTTTTGAAAAAAAATCAAAAATTTTGGGGATTCCTTTAAACCTTGGTAAACTGACAAAAGACCTCTTTGAACGGTTTCTAATTAAAAAAAAAAAATTGTTGCCTGAAATATTGCTTGAAAATTAGGAAGATGTGTTGTGGGGTTTTTTTTGGTTTTTTTTTCTATTCAGACCCTACACTGTTTGAGCCAAAACTCATTGGGATCTGTATTATTTCTCCTTGATTGTGATGGAGTCATTCAGATACAAAATAGGCATAGAACTGTTTGATATCTCTCTAAATACAACAACAAGTGGAATTCTATTAAGATCTTTAGATTTTATGGTCCATTTGAAAACTTATGAAATTATCTTATAGGCACATTATTATGTTCTAGGCAACTTTTTAAACTGTTTTTTAGGTACTTAAATATTATAACTTCTGGAAAACAGACTCAGTCATTATTTGGGTGGTTTGGGGGATCCAGTTGAATAGAAAATGCAAGGATTTGCAGAGAGTTACATTCAATTCAGTAAGATGACAATAATCTTATAGTATAGCTATTTCCTCTACATACTGGAGATCAGATTTTATGAATGATATTTGGTAGAATGAGCCATTTTTAGGTCAGCATGTACTGACTTTTTTTTCACTGAATCAAACCAGAATATAAAATGTGAAACATTTGAAGGCACAGAGATTTCAGATAGCCAGCCTTGGTGTCTGGCAGGCATGGGCAGGTAGCACCTATGTTCTCCAGGGTCTGAGATCTGCTGAAGTCTCTAAAAGGACACAGCATCTGTGAAGTGGTTCACACTGCATTTGAAACATGGAGAATATTTCCAAGTCATGATATATATGCTGTAGCTGATCCTGACTGCTTTTGTGTGAAAAGGCAGTGGTTCAGTACCTGCCAAGGGAACAAGAAGCCTCAGTTCTGGGCCTTCCCCAACACAGATGATGTTGGGTTGCTTAGATACTTCTGATTCTAAGGAGAGCTGTGTCTGAAATGGTCCTTACTATTGAATTCCATTTAAAAAAAAGTGGTTGGGAACATTTTGTTTTTACTTGGAACTTGCTTTCTGATTTTCAGCTAGTCCATCTTCCAAATTATAAGACCGAAGTTATTATTTAGTGTGGTAATTCAGGTACTTTCTGGGAAAACTGTGCTTTTTTTGTCTTAATAGAATGCAGAAGTGCAACACAGTTACATTTTCTTGATCTCATGTACATTTTCTCCTGGCATTATTGTACATGTACATTCCCCAAACCATGTAGATATGAAACAGAAGCTTTCTTAAGAATTATTTCCAATGAAACCATGAAATGCTCCAGTCACAGCACTGTGATCCTCATTCCAACTGATTTTTCTTTTTTAGGTGTATTACATTGACTTTAACAAAAAGGATTGTTCATTAGTGTATTGCTATGTCACAAACCTTTTATGCCAAGTAAGTTCCTTATTCTGATGTTTATAACATGTTAATCTTTCTTCTCTTTGGATGTCGGCCAAAAGAAAATGTGTAGAAGACCTCTATACTTTCAGTCAGATTGAAATTGGATTTTTTGGGTAATAGTAAGACTTCACATGGAAAAGATGGGAGAAAAATGTATGCCTTCTGATACTATGGAAGTAAAGAAAAATATTTGCAATTTTAGTGAAGTTTGTACAAAGATATGGAATATTGAGGCTACAGCTCTATGTCTGTTTCTGAATGCCAAGAAGAAATCCACTGAACATCCACTTACCTATGTAATATTATGCATATACCTATGCATTTTGACTGTAAGGGACCTTCCCCTGGAGACTCATTGCTGCCAAACCAAAAGGGCGTGCTAATAACCAAGAAGTATTAAACCTTTAAAAGTCCATAAGGCCTTAAAGATGACATAGGTAATTTGATGATAAAGAACAATCATCCTGTAGTGCTTATACTAGTGTGGTTCCTAAGTCTTTGGAAGAGTAAAGGATTTTCTGTTGGCTTGATTTGTTTTTCTTTCCTTTTCATCAATTTATTGCTAAGATGCCAGTAAGGACAGAGTAGAGAGGCAGTGATATACATCTACAAAAAGAAGCTCAAATTAAAGACACAGGGAAAATATTTGGAATCCTTTTCTTGCTCATGTGCTAACTTTCTGTTTCCTCCCCATTCCAAAACAGCTAGTGTCAGGAGGAAGCATGTCTGGAATAGCCTTTAAGATACCCAGACAAGCAGGGTTAGTTTTGGTACTGCCCACAAGCTCTATGTTCTAAAGGGTTCAACTTTCAGAGGCAATTCCTCTTTCTGAGCACTTCTTACAGAGCCAGAAGACTGCTAACAGCTGCTGTATTGCCCAGCAGCACCCAAGTTGCTTTAACCCAAGCCTGTGAACTTGTATACTGCTCATGTGCAGTCAGTCTGCATTACAAAAGCACAATAAATATGGGACAGGCTTGTGTTGGAAGGTTAGGCTGCACTTTATGGCAGGCACAAGGTAAAAAAGAGCAAAAAGGAGGGAAAAAAGGGCATTTTGATGATCTGCTTAGAGGAAAGGAAAGATGAAAACAGGAAAGTAGTGTGGTGAAAAACAAACTCCCATGTTCATAATTTATATTCGTGATATGCTTTCAATATTAGAATCTATTTTCATGGGAAAGATGAGAGCCATTTACCTGCCCATGTGCACAGACAGGGCCATTTGCAGGTGCTGACCAGTCACCCCAATGAACAGGTTTCATTATTTCTTAGTTACTAGATAATGTGCTGAACAGCACCCCATGAAATTAACCTTTAAGATGACAGTAAAAGGAAATGAGTCATTCCAGGCAATGCTCATCATGGTGTGAGCTTTACACTTGCTAAATGAGTTCTGTCATCGTGTGGGTGAAGTGGAATCAATCCATATAATTCATACATTTTCTGCTCATACAGTTTTGGAACAGCTAAGTAGAAATAAGCATTGACTTATGTCTTACTAAAGCAAAGTTATGTATTACATTACCTGATTATGCTTTTCAGATGGGTCTGAAGTAACTGAATAGAAAGAACTGAGAGTTCCTGTGTGTGAAAGAAAGAATAAAAGAAAGGAATCAAAATTGTTGGAAAGTACTTTCATGACTGGTGCTAATGGAGAAGTAGAAACAGTTTTAGTCTTTGACAGTACTAAAGAAAAGATTTCTTCATTTTATTCACAGACGACTGTAATATTCTTAGAAGTATCAGACTATCTCAGTGATAGTAATACCTCTGCAATTCACACAGTAGAAGCTGACTAATTAGTTTGCAAAGCAGGAGCTTTCTTCTGATTAAATAGCTGTAGAGAGCACGAGACAAGAAAAACTCTTCCCACTGTTTTGGAAGGAGTGAAGATCCAAAGAAGGAACTGAAAATACCTTCAAGCATGACAGTGATCCTTGATGGATATGATGCAGGCAGACTGGTAGATATGATAAAAGCTTTACAGCAGATGAGCATGAAGCATACACTGCTCTATCTGGATGAATATCCTTCGATGGTGCACATGGATGGACTGCAACACTGCCTCAGAGGTTCTGTCTGTGAATGGAGACTCGCTAGGAGAGCACCTGACAGCTACAGCAGATAAACACTTCTCTGTAGCCTACACTTTCCATAGATACAGAAAAATTTGGTGCCACCTAATGGACAACCCCCAGCTCCTGAACTCTGAATGTGTTTTACAGGAATGCTTATGCAAGGCATCTAGAAAGGGATCTACCTATATTTGTTAATGCTTCACATGAAGAATTTGTCATTCAGTATCCCTAATCACATATTTTTGGATTCAATATGCATTGTTTAAATGTGAAGACACTTAATAAGCCCCATGGTTAATACAAAGATTTCTGTATTTGCTGGCTTTAAATTTATGAACTGGGGTCATCTCACAGCTTCCTCAACTGCGGCAATATAGCAACATATAAAATTAAATTACTGCACCTAAGTGTTCTGATCTCTTTATGGGTGAAATTTT
This sequence comes from Toxostoma redivivum, assembly GCA_013397375.1. Classification (NCBI taxonomy): domain Eukaryota; kingdom Metazoa; phylum Chordata; class Aves; order Passeriformes; family Mimidae; genus Toxostoma; species Toxostoma redivivum. Next base: position 1,292,949 of record VXBI01003376.1, read on the forward strand.
AAGTAGCTGTTCTGTCAGTCACAAAAATTATTCTAGACCATCCTAAAGCAAGTTTACTGCTACAGCTGCATGGACATAGCTATCTCTTTCAGTAGAAATCGTGACTATGCCCACAAAATGTTTAGCCCAAGGGGTTTGTATCAGGATGTGTACACTTGCAGAGTATATTAGCCAAAAGGAGTTGGACTATAGACTGTTACAATGACTGCCATAATGAGTAATACTGCAAACAATTGTTATTTCTGAAAAAGCTGTTAGTGATGACCTGACTGCATGTCATGTACTTCAGGAAGCAACAGAGGTAAGAAAACATGAGTATATATCTTTGATCAGATGAGCCACCAGTTGCCATAAATTAAACATATCTATCTGTGATATCTGTATAGATGTATTACGTTTATATATGTTGTAAGATGCAGCATCTCCTCCTGCTCTTTTGAGCCTGCCTTCCCAGTAGCATCATCTCTAGCTGGAACATGAGCATTAATGTTAGAATTGCAATTTAAACATCATACTTTGTTCTCAGCTGCCACTGAATTCAGTGGTACAAGTAAAATCATGGTCAGTTTGATGAATTCCAATCTGTGAGGCTACATGCTTTGAAAAGATGCATCTCTAAATAAAACCAATTTTCCATCTGCAGTTTACATTTATGTATTTTCAGGATGCATTATGGGTTTGGTTATTTTCATTTGCCTGTGAAGAGAGACAGTAGAATTAGGAGTGTTCATGAAGGCCTCAAAGAAAAGGACAAAGAAGGAAAAAATTGGAAATTGTATTCCTGTTGCTTCCATTCACTGGAATGAACTGGGGAAAAGGGATTGGACTTTTATTATTTTCTTTAAAATTTATTGTATATGTATCAAGGTCAGTTTGGATGGGGCTTTGAGCAAGCTGGCCCAGTGGGAGATGTCCCTGCCCATGGCAGGAGGTTGGGAACTAGGTTATCTTAAAGGTCCCTTCCTACTGAAACCACTCTAAGGTATTATAATTCAATAATTCAATACAGTATTTATTTTCATCCATTAAAAAAAAAATCAAATTAGTTAAATCTGTTTTGTTACTTTTAGAGAAAGTAGTTATTAGTTTTGGTGAAGATAAAGAATGCCTTTGAAATGGGATGAGTTCATGGCAATTTAGCATTTCCTTGGATACTTTTCACCAAAGAAGAATTGCTCAAAGTCTTTCATCTCTAAAGGATACTACATCATTTGTGACTCACTCTTTTATTGTCTTCAGTGTGTTTGGGGGATCTGCAGTTTCAGTTGGCATTTTTTTACTTCTTGCATATATTTCTGCCTTATTTTTACCTATTGTTGCATAACTAATTCCCAATATTTTACATGTGCAGTTGCTCAGCTTTGAGTGGAGGCTCCTTTGACCTAAATTTTCTGTAGAATAAAGAAAATATGTAATTTTTCTTCTGTTAAATACAGCAGCTATTTTTCCTCATTTTGCCTGGGAAAGAATATTAGTGGTTTGATGTAAAAAAAGCAGAGAGGATTTTTTTACTTTTGTATGCTGCTTGACACTAATTTTGACACCTGGAAAAAAGACTCAGACATGTTTGATAGCTTTGGTGAAATGAAAGAAATCTTAAAAGATTAAGTAGTGAAATGATCAAACTCCTTTGTCCTTGTTGACCCATAATATCCATTTGAGCTTGAGTCTACAGATTAAATGTCAGTTTAACATTTATGTTTGGCCATTTAAAAACAATGCTCGATATCTCACTTGGGCATATATTTGGAGGAGAATAAGCTGCTGCAATATTCACTGAAGTCAATGTGACGATGCCGTGCTGGGAATTCGGTAACAGGTCAGTGTTTAGATGTGGTTTTGATATGTAATTAAAACACATAAGTTTGAAGAAATAAGGGCAGAGTTTATCTTAGGGCCAGCTGCTAAGTGGAGACTATAAAAGCATCAGAGTAGACAGGCTATTGCTGCTGTTGTTACAGGACAAGGGGTTGCCTGCTTGGGCAGCAGTTTCTGGTTGCTGTGCAGTAGCAGGAGCAGTGGGTCGAGTACCTGCACCACACCATTGTCACAGAGCACTCAGTCTGGGGACATCTTTCCAGCACCTTTCCTACCTGTAGCTGCCACAGTTCCATCAAGCCCAACTCTCATCTTTTGACCCATCTCAAAACCATAAGCCACATCTCATAGGCTGCCTTATTTTTTATGAGTTTTGAAGCCATTGCTTCAGTAGAAAAGCTTCTGTGTGCCTTCAAGAGGTTTGAAAATGAACCCTGAGCCACCAGCCCTGTTCTCCTCTCAGCTATCATCAGCTGCAAGCAGAGCCTTGCAGGGCATCCTTGTGTTTGCTGTCAGGCTTGGGGTAACAGTGACTTCTCCCATGAGGAAACTGCTTTCCCTGGAGTGGCACAAATTTAATTTTTACAACTATAGCTATCAGCCAAGGAATGGGGTTTGTTTTGCTTGTCTTTGGGTGCTTACACGATGAATTCAGTACATTAATTGTGATCGTAAGAAACACATAAACACACAGGAACTGGCTGGTAAGAGATCATTTGTTTTAGTGTAGATAATGAGAAGAAAAAGCAGCTGCTGCTAATCAGTATGCATATGAGTATTCATAAAATTGATTAGGTATATAGCTGCCAGATAATCACCATGGGATTTTGCATGTACAGAATAGTTTCAGTACTTGTGCATTCAAATTTCTTTTAAAGAACCCTGCAGAGAGTGACAAAACTATAGGTGTAGTCCTGCATAATTTATTTGCAATGCTTTTTCATCATGCATGAATTCTACATTTATTACAATGAACTTATTGGTAAGAATTATGCTACTTCTTTGATCAAGTACTGCAGATCAAATTTGTATAAAGAGACGTTACTAAAAAAAATGCAGCTGACAGTAACAAGTATGTTGAAGTTCTGTAAACGTTCAACAGAATTACATTTTAAGGCAGTGAGAAGAATAATAATAATTTTAAATTATTTAATTTGAAATTAAACTAAAAATTTTTATATTATTATTGATGAGATCTCTCTGATTCTACTCATAAAATCTACTCACAAACTACGTTTAACCAAATCAGATTTTGATTCTTAGTTCCTAACTCAGATTGTGCAAGACAATGCTTGAGCTTCCAGGAAAGACTACTTTGAGATCTCTGATCTTGGCTGAGCCAAGCAGCCTTAGCATCATGAGGGGACTTTTTTGTTCTGAAGCCAGCACCGAAATTGGATCATCATTAATTTTGTTAATCAGATGTTCCTAAAAATGAGCTTTGTGTCTACATTTATCATTGAACTTGGAAGAACAAGTAATTATTGAAAACTGAAATCCTGCTGTTTTCCAACTTTCTATTAAAATGACAGCTAGTTCTAACAGGTAATTATTAGTGTCTCATTTTTCTAGCACCTATGGAACCTGTACTTCTTAAAGTTGAATAAACCTAACATTTATCACTAAATTCCTTTATGAATGAGTTATAGGGATACAGAAGTTGAAGAGTTAATACCCAGCTCTTACTACTTCAGAAGTAATACCTCCTACAACTATTGTTAGTAAGATTTCTGATGCACTTAGCTTTACTAATTGCACTTGTCACTTGGACAGCTCAAAGTTAATGTACAATAACATTATCTTTTAATGTATCATAACTTTATCTGTGCCTTTTAACACATAAAGAAACTGAGGCATAAAGAGACTAATAGGCGTGCTTGTGCTGCTTACCTGGCTGGTTGTAGCAGAAGCAGAACAGCTCAGTCTCTGATGGTTCCCCATTAATTCCCTTCACCTGAGGTTCACTCTATTTCAGTTCCTTCTTCTCATTGATAAGGTGCAGCTGTTGGTTTGCTAAACTGAGAAAAAAAAAAAAAAAGTCGTTTTAATTTTCTAGGACAGATTTATCACTATAGATGACAAAGAAGGGAATCAATACATATATTTTTAGGTGTCTGAAAAGTAAATACCTTGCCTCACCTTGTATTATGGGCTTTTTTTCTAAGGATACCCAAGAGATGTAATTCTTCTCATTCTAAACAGTGCCAGTTGAGATGAGCTATCCTAAGAGGAACCTGCCTCTCTTCATTCATTAACTACTCAAAACCTGTCGACAGCTACAGAGGCAAGACATGTACCTTTGTACAGCCAAAAATTGGTACATTGACTCTATGCCCAAAAGTAGGTAAAACCAAAGCAGCTGTATGCATGTGTGCATGACAGTTGTTCCCTGCAGACATACATACTGCTTTCCATGGTCTTTTCTTTATTGTTCTAAATCTGTTCAAAATTAAATGAAGAATTTTAAAAAAAGATAATTTTATGCATTTTCACTTGTGGTTAACTTGTGGTCTGTAGAAACCAGGCAATAATCAAACAAATTTTTTCTGCATACTTTCCACAGCTATGGACAGGTATGTGTCAGGAATTTGTACAAACATACATTTAGCTTCTACAGGAGAAACATAAAACATTCATTTAAATAAAGTCATTCCGATGACAGAAAAATTTTGCTCAACTTGATTTAGAACACAAACAAGTTGATTCAGAGACAATATTATGGATTTACCTTATCTTGTATTAATGTCCAAAAAACGTTTCTTAAAAGGAGAATTATATGCATTGTATGAAAAATAGATGCATACAGGAGTTGAGAACTTCATAGCTTTAGCCAGAAATTTGTATTCACTTTCCTTAGCTTTCAGGTTACATGACTCTCACAAATGAGATAATAGTGAGTAAATTCTACTTTATATTTGAATAATCACACAGTGTCAGAACCGTAAAATTACTCCCAGGGTACAGAGGATGATTATCGACAGAGTGACCCCTATTAGAACACATCAAGTAAAGATATTGCTCTATTCCATGTGACAGACTGGCATTTTAAGGTCTTCAGCCATTCTCATTAAGACTTGACTTTGCTTAAACAGTGGTGTTTGCTTACTGTGAGTCACAAAAACTTTCTGTTCTTTTTTCTGTATGACCTTAAGTAGCATTGGCATGCGATGCATAACCATGGCCTTTGCTCATTCCTATCACACTTTCAGTATTTAAATTATCCTAATAATTCCTCTATTTTCTGAACTGGCTTCTGTAGTCCCTTAGTGGTGACATTGCTGGAGACCAGCCTGGAATTCACCAAGCAAGGGTCTGACCCCCCCCATCTGTGTGAGGAAACCCTCTTCAGGAAGCCCCAGGAGACTCAGCATGTTGAGGGTCCTCATTTAAGAGCGACTTTTCTTTGGCATTAGTTCTTTCTCTGTTGTACTTTTCAAATATACCCATTCTCTCCCAAGCACCAGGATGTGTATATGCAGGTGGTATGCCCAGAGAGTAAGGGATGCCAACTGCTGAGTCTACTTCTCACCCTCTGGGTTTGTAAGTTGATAACTGTGTGATGGTCTCAGAGATGTGTCTTTTGCACACTTTCAGAAGCTGATTTATCTTTTCAGAAGCTGAAGTTATCTTTTGTCTCTCTACATCATATCCCAGTGAGACACTGGAAAATGTTTCTGGGTTACTCTTTGTTCCTTTCTTCTGTATCTCAGGGTATTTGCCTTGTTCTTTAGCTTCCTGGCAGTCTTTTTATATTCTCAGGCTACACTTTGATTTAGTCAGTGCTTTGCTAAAGTTTGGTTCTGCCTTGTCTTTTTAAAGCTGCTTTTCCTTACCTGAGCAAAGTCTCCTGTGAAACCGAATTTTAATGAGTTAGGATCTTGATGATTTGCTAACCTATGTGCCATGAATCACTCTTTTCTTACATACTTAAATTCCCACTCATATTTCATTCATAGACTCATAGAATATAATCTTAGAACATCCTGAGCTGGAAGGAGCCCAGAAGGATCATCAAGTCCGATGCCTGCCCCTGCACAGGGCAGTCCATAGCATCACACCATGTGCCTCAGAGCCCTGTCCAAGTGCTCCTGGCAATCTTGCTGCTGTAACCACTTCCATGAGAAGCCTGTTCCTTTTCCTAATATCCAGCCTGACAGAGACTCATGCCATTTGCTATCACTGGTCACCAGAGAGATCAGTACCCCTCCATTTCCCCTTGTGAGGAAGCTCTAGACCATGATTGGAGCTCCCCTCCATCACCTCTTCTGTAGGCAGAGCAAACCAAGTGACCTCAGACTTCCAAGACCATTGAAAAATCTTTGAGGAAAGTCTCATGATGATGATAAAACAGTGTTTTATATAGACTTTGTCTGACATGTTTGCTGTCATAATTTATATTCTTGGGCAGAATAGAAACTAACTAATAAAGAGAGACTGGTTCTTTAGGCATATACTGTAACTTCCACAAGAACTGTTTGTTTGCATCTTATGACGTGATTCTTGCCCCTGAAAAGGAAAATTTCAATCCCAACTATCAGTCCATTCACAGATGTAACTGAGAGAAGTAAGAGTAACAGAACTGCATTTGTGTAAAGAATAAATTGTTGCTCAAAAAGGAAAATTGAAATAAACTTCCCTGAATTTGGAGTCAACAAATATAAATATATAATGCAGGCAGGAATATACTAGTCTAAATTCATATCTGGCTATGAACTCCCAGGAAAATAATGGTTTTAGCTATTTACTATCCATGAAAATGATAGCAAAGAGAAATTCCTGCAGCCTCGTTGTTCACTGATCTTTAGGTGAATTTTACAGTGACTTAGAATTAACAGAATTTTTCATTCTACCATATATTATTACATAATTTCTAAAAGGTTTGAATTCATAGTATACTGCTTTTAAAAGTAGAGATGGGGTTTTTTTTGAGCAGAGCCTAATAATGAAATATTTAAGACTTTCAAGTCAATTAGAGCATTTTACAGGAAACTCATTTCTGTGGCAAAATCATTATAATCTCTTATATGATGTTACTAAAAATAAAGTAAATACACTATGCTCTATAGCTTCAGTGAACACTATGCTGCAAAAAAAAACCCACTTGTTTTTCTAAAACACTGAATAATTGCAATGCACCACAACATTTTGTTCAGCATGGTATAACTGATCATCTGTCTGCAATTCTAATGTAAACTAATCTTTGAGTATATAGTAATGGCGAAAGCACTATAAACTTTTAATTTATATCATACTTATTTTCATAAACAGTAAATATAAGCATCATTTAATTTGCCAGAACTTGAGTTTGGTCACACAAATACAAGCAGATCATCACTTGTTGCTCAAGCATAGTTCAGACTGAAGGGTGATCCTATGGAATCATGGGCTCGTATGTATCTAAATCTGAAGGCAGTGGTGGTGTGTATAGCTGCCAAAAAATGCCAAGTACACCTCAAATGCAAGGTTGACTTGCTCTGGCCATACTTTTATAAATGTCATTTTATAGTAGTATATAACCCATGAGGCATAGGAGGATCCATTATATAATTTCTACTCGGGAAACCTATCCATTTTTAAGAATTATGATTGTTGTCTATAATAATTATTTTAACAAGTGGAAAATATTCAGTCTGTGTGAATGACAAATGGAAGAGGAAGTTAAGTTGTCAACAGAAAATAATGAGTTTTGGTGTGATTCATGCCCAGCAGTTTGGGTAAACACATTAACATTGACTTTCACCAACCTATTTTAAACCATCAAAAAGATTTAGAAATAAAAGAAAAATAACTGGAGAGCATAGGCCACAAAATAATTTAGTGTTGAATGTGAGACTGCAAGTTTATATTGTTTCTTTTATTCTGAGTGCACATTTAACTTTTATAACGCTTTCTGGGATTTCAAACTAATGTTTCTGAATTTTAATTCTTACATGATATAGAAAGATTCTAATATTCATATTTTACTGATTAAAGTTGCTAGTCTCTGGAGTCCAATTTCATTTTCCTCTGTGAGCATTAGATCAGTGAAAAATGGAATTCAAACTGACATGTTTGTTATGCATACAAATAAACAATACAAACTATGAAGAAGCAGAGAATGAACCCCAGCAATCTGTGGGTATAACTATGGTGCAACCAAAATCAGAGGCTGTTTTCTAAGACTGTAATATTTCGATATTTTTAAATTCCAGTAGGGCAGCAATTCTGAGACTTAAAGTGAGTGGAAAACTAGTAGGTTTTATACCCAAGTAGAGTTGGAAATAATTACAAACTCTTAATGACACAGCAAACAAAAGTTTTTCCACTTCTTGGGTGCCTTGGGTATACTGAATAAGGGAGGCTGCAGTATAATAATGTATTCAAAGTGACTGAGATTAACTTTATAATAGTGTACATTATGTTACACAGGGGAATAAAATTCAAGAGATGTTCAGTTTAATATTGCTGTATTTGAATTCAACTATGTCAAGACTCATATTTAGAGAAATCAAATCCTTGGATGATTTTCAGATTCCTTTCAATTTCAACTTTAATCATGCAGCTAGCTTATCTCTGAAAGGTGAGTCTGAAGATGAGAGAAAATATTAGAAATTATGTAAAATGGGTGAAAACAGAGATAAATATTGTGCCTTCCAGTTGACGGAAACACTAATACAAAGACCTATTCTATCTGCATATTTTGTAATTTGTTTTTGTGCTGTTTTATCAATAGGAACGTTACATCTACAACCACAAAGTTAAACAGTACAGATTTATCACCCTGGTGATGGAATGAAGGATATATTTATTGAGAATGTGGGGAACTAATATTACTAAAAATAAGTTGTTGCTGACCCAAAAAAATAATAATGAAAGAAAGATGTTAGAAGAAATTATGTATTTGATTATCAGTGCAATTACTCATACTTCCTCACTCAGCAGAGTTTTCATGGAACCATGCAAGAATTCTCATCTTCGTTTTGTGTTTGGTTTTTTTTTTACCTACTAAACTGGTGACTTGAAGCATACAAACTTTTTGAAATGTAACTATCATATCCTGATTACAAAAGACCAGTGACAGAATGTGATTGGTTCTAGGAAAAAAAACTTATCACAAGTCTCTTGTGACTTCTAATACCTTTTTTCTGTTTTTGTTAATTAGACTTGAATTCCTTCTAAAGGTTTTCTTTGTAACATTACCCTTTTTTTTGAACAAAATGTATATAGCAGTTACATGCTGAGAAAAGAGAAATCAGCTTCTTGCCTACATTTTTTTTTTTCTAAGACCCCAGGGCTATCAGTCTGATCAGTTCAGTCGTGTTTAAATTGCTTGATTTTAAACATTCATGGATTCACAAGGCACACAATAAAAAGAAAATACCCCATACTGACAGCCTAAATAGATCTCTGTGTTAGCTAAGGCTGTTGAAATTCCATTTCCTTTCAGTTTTTTGCTTTGTTCATGTGTTTGTGGCCCTTCTGACCAAGTCAGTGACTGCAGTGCTGATGTGCACACTGTTGAAACTCTCACCACTGGAAATCACATTTGGTTTCCAAATCCTGTCACTGCAATGGTGCTCAGCTAGGCTCTTCCTGCTTAGTCTTTTAAAGTCAGTTGTTGATGATAGCCTTACTGCTCCCTTGGTAAATTTTCTTCTGAAGCCATACCAGCAGGCTGTGATTAACCCAGGACTGTAGCTCAAGAAGCTGATAGTATTTTGTTGATAAAGCTTTTTTTGCCTTTTTTTTTTTTAATAAAAGTATGTTAACTGCTCTCTCAAATATCTAAATCTTTCAACTTTTGTTCTTGCTCCTTGCCACTACATGGAAGTGGTGGTTTTGCTTGTCTTAATCATGAGGTTCATAATTGCACATATTACATCATAAGCCATATAGCATTATGAGGGCACACATTTAAAAAAACCAACCAAACAAAACAAACTCACCCACAAAAAAAAAACCCAAAGCAAAAAAAAAAACAAAACAAAAACAAACAAACAAACAAAACAAAACAAAGAAAAAACCAAACAAAAAAAAACAAACAAAAAAACCCAAACCAAAACAAACCAAAACAAAATAAAACAAGCAAACAAACAAACCCCCCCCAAAAACAAAACAAAACAAAAAATAAAACAAAACAAAACAAAACAAAAAATATTCCACCAAAAAACTTCAGTTCCTTCCTTTCTAGAAGCCTAAAGACCAAGCTCAAGCTATTATATTTGTATGACTGGAAATCAGGGGGAAATGAATTTCCTCGTAATTACTGTTGCTTTATTCCAGAGGAACTGAGTTTAAAATCACATCTGCTTTAATAAGCAAGAGCAAGATTGAGTTTTTGAATCATGGCTGGCAAATGAAAGGGGCTAAATTTTAGGAAAAGTCAAATCTATTTTGACATTAGGCATCTGGCTTTACTGCCATCTGAGCATCACTTTATATTCATTCTTCACAGTTTGTTTTTCTGTAAACTTCTACAAACAAAATGATAAATTCTGGCTGACGGCAGTTATGAGCAATTCTGATATTTCAACTCCTAATTCATGGACTCCTATGGGAAATTTTGGAATATAAATGTGTATATTTATTTCTCATATTCTTTCATTGTCAAATAATTTGGTCTGATTTATTCCATGAAAATTTTTCATTATATTTTATTTAGCAGCATGCTTTTCTTTGCTTTTCTATGAGTTTATCTCCACGGTTCACTTCATTATTTTTCCCATTTGTCATATGCAACAGCACAGGATTATGAGATTAAAATATGACCCAGGTGAAGACTTGATTTATCTGTGTAAGTGGTAGCAAGCTAAATGTTTGTGGTTTTCTTTGCTGTGTGAGTGATGTGGTTTTCAGATGTTTTCTAATGCATTGCTTTTAGTGGACTATTAATAATTCAGCATCTTGTCCCATTAAGCAATTTTTTCCCACTAGAGCCAGAGGCCTGGATTTTGACATTTGTACATTGGTGAGAAGTTAATCTGTTTGGAGTCATCCTTATGACTAATTAATTCCAAATACAAATTCTCAGAACCTCAGTTGTAAGTCCCAGATACAAATCTAGAGTTTGCTTTGTGTAGTATTTCACCTTAACCAAAAGATTTCTCATCAGAATATACATCACATGATTTATAGAGGGATTGACTCTGCAAATACTGAGCATAAAACTTCCTTATACAAATACTTTGAACCATACTAAGTCTCCTGACTCAGTCCTGGGACACTTGGAAGACAGAGCAGATTAGATCAGTATTCAGTATTTTTCAGCCTGATTAATATAGTTCTGTTTATATCCTCCACAATGTATTTTATGCATCTGTTTTGTCAATATTTTAATGAGAAAAGATATGGAAGTAAAATTTAAACCTGAATACTACCAGGCTGATGTTTGAAATGTGGAAGCACAACAGCTTTCATTTTTTTGCATTTTTGTAACTGACAAAGTGAAGAAAATTAATTTGAATTATCTATTCACATTCACAAATTAATTCCATTTTGAAGCTCAGCTTCTTAGTGCAATTTGTCACTGTAGGAAGCAGTTATCTTCCAAGACCATGGCTGGCCAGGAAATGTCTGATATATAGAATGTTTTTGTTTCTTGCCATGCAGGTAGGTGTGCATGTTTTTGATACTGGAAAAATTTTTTGATGTCATGCAACCCAGACTGTGGAGAGTGCATGTATACTTTGAATCAGTGAGAATTAATCTCCCGTCTTGTTTCAGCAGGTAAGTTATAGCTGAAGGGACAATAACATTCAACGTTCTAATCTGCGTGACGTGAAAGGGCTTTGCTAATGGCTTGTGCCATTTGAACAACATTCACTGAATGTCACATCAAATTGTCTTGTCAAAGCAGGGCAAGAAGGATCTAACTGATGCCTTTGTCAAAATCTGAGCCCTTGACCTCTTGTTGTTTTGCCTTCTTAGGAATGCAGGTGCTGGAATGGAATGGCATCCCCTTGACTGGGAAAACTTATGAAGAGGTCCAGAGCATTATTATTCAACAGAGTGGGGAAGCAGAAATATGTGTAAGACTGTGAGTTTTTCCCCATCTTTCTGTTTCCATTTCTTTTTGGCTTTTCATGGCTTTTATTTTTTTTATTTTTTTTTTTATTTTAATGTACAATTGTTAAGGTGGAACCTTTGTTAGCACAAAGCATCAATGTAATGATAAGCAAGAGTTCACTGTGACTGTGGGAGATGTTTTTGTTCTGTTTTTCTCTTAAAGTAAGAAGGAAAGATAAACTGAATTAGATGCTAGTAATTATGCTTTTATAAACAATGATAGCTCCATTGTCAGGCCACAATCTCCTCTCATGACAAACATGCAATTCACTGAATTTATTGGTGTTAGAAAAAGAAGGTAGTTTAGTAATAACTTGACTTTTAGTGAAATTTGTATCCTTTAGATGAAAGTCATTTAATCATGAGAAATGCATACACTTGCATTAAATCCATTAAAGATTTCACCTTAAAAGAAACTTTTCTTCTCAGCTCTTTAACAGCATTGCAATTATATATCAGCTAAGAAGGGACCATGCTTGGGAGCTGCTTTCTGTCATGAACCACTCTATTCATTTACCTACTTAATATAATATTGAGGGTATGAGGAAAGAGTTTCTTTTGTCTCAGGCTTCTAAATGCTTTCTTTAGGGACCTGAACATGCTCTCGGACTCTGAGAATCCCCAGCACCTGGAGCTGCAAGAGCCAGTAAGGGCAGGTGAGAGTCAAGAAGTTGCTTTGATATTGTAGGACTGGATAGCAACTGAAAATTGGATGTGATACAAGGTAGTATGTTAGTATTGTAAGCTCTGCTGCTGCATCCCAAGTATTGCCATGGGGAGAAAGGGGACCACACCTTATATAAAAAGGCAAGATGAGGGGATTGAATGCACCCTCAATGAGTTTGCAGACACTGCCAATTGGGGCAGGAGTGTTGATCTTCTGGAGGGTAGGAAGGCTCTGCAGAGGAATCTGAGCAGGCTGGATTGATGGGCCAAGGCCATGTGCATGAGATTCATCAAGACAAAATGTCACTCCTGCACTGGGTCACGGCAACCCCAGGCAGCCCTGCAGGCTGGGGCAGAGTGGCTGGAAAGGTGCCCAGAGGAAAAGTACCTGTGGGTGCTGGGTACTGTAAATTTACATGTGAGATGTTGTCCTTTTTCCTTCTGTTGCCCCTAAGGTTTACTCTGCCCAGCCCCTGGGTTTGCACAAGTGTCAGTACCTGGCCAGTGAGTTGCTGGTGTCCCCAGGGCCTCATCTGCCATCCTGTGTCCAACCCTTGCAGCACTCTGCTGTCACCCCAGGCCTCTGCTCCTATAAACTGGGATATTAATCTGGAGTCATAAATACTTCAGTTTGCTCAGTGCAATTACAGCTGTGCCTTTCTACATTAAAATAATTAAGAATGGGCACTATACCACACCACTATACAAGGTGAATTGTAACTCAGACAAATTTAGGTCATAGCCATCCAGTCATTAGACAATTGCTGTTGCAGCCAGAGACTGAAACAAAGCTCCCAGCAAACTGCAGCAAGTCCAGATTACACACAGGTCCTAAGGCCTGTCTTCATAGAACCATGGAATTGTCAATGTTGGAAAAGACATCGATGACAATACCTGTTAGCTTAATACAAGGTTTGTGGCCAGCTATAAGTGATGAAAAAACAGTATTTACTGGATATAGGGATGCAATAGCAAGTAGTCAGTTTTGCTATGAGTTCTAAGATGGCAGTGCTTTTGGGGGGATTTCCTGATGTTTAGTCAATACCAAAACTGCAGGCTTCAGTCATTGTATCAGTCACATCTAAGCTAACTTTGAATCAACATCCACAATCTTACTAGTAATGCAGCCCCTCAGCAAGCTCAGTGCAGATTAATATTGCTTCACTCACCATTCTGTGGGTCTACTCTGGGTTCTGTGGTTTTGTCAATAAGTATCTAAATTATCTGGATTGAATCCTCCATTTTCTAATCATGTGAAATTTCATAGCTATTAATATACCATCAACCTACCTTTAGTTGAAAATTGATGTTATTGATAATAATTGAAAGCAGAGACTAAGTATGATAGAGATTTGAAGCAGAGCTACCCACATGTTTTTTATTTGTGAGTAGATCAAAACCCCAAAAGCATTGAAAGACACTGAAGTCTGTCAGTTCTGGAAAGGACAAAAACTATAATAAAACAGCTTTTTTATTAATAAAGAAAACACAAGAAGGAACAGAAATATAAGAAAATTGTTCCATTCTTGCAGGCATGCTTCTTCCTAGTCTGGCATTCTTCTAGTGGTTTCTAAATTGGAACTCTGTAGAGTTCTTGCCATTACCTCTGAGATTTGGCAGACTGTGCTTTAGAAAGAGCAATCTCCATTCTTGCTGAAAGAAAAATTGATTAGCTAAGCAGGGAGGATAAGGCTAAAGTTTGTTTTAAACCTCTCATATTTCTGAGAACCTGGGAACCAAGCTGTGCCTAGCATCCTTTTAACTCTATTCAGTCTAGCATATATGGAACTTACTTGTTTTCTGTGTTGAATAGAAATTGCTATCTCCAAAGGGTAAATTCCTCCCACTCATTTCTGGGCAGCAGGGAGGGCAATCAGACTCCTACTACAGATGTCTCACAAAGGTGTGAGTAATAAAGAAAGATGAATCAGGGCTTCTAGCCTTCATTTGTTTGCATTTTTTCTTCTTTGATTAATTTGTGGTAGTAAATTCTTGAGGCTTTTTTCTCTTTATTTTGTATAAATTATCTCAGGAACAGTTCTGTTCAGTGTCCAGTTCATTTTTAAAAAGTTGAAATGAGATTTAAACCTTTTACAAGAAAGTTCAGATACTTAGTGAAACTGGACCAGTTTCAAACAATGAATGATAGTACAGGCCAGTCTATAAAACTGTAATTTGCTCCAGTTTGATTCAACATGATCAGCAAAGCCTGTTTTTCTTCACCTAGAAGTACCTTTTCAGTAATGTTTCTAAGTAAAGAGAACTAGTAAGTAGCACTGGCACAGAAAGATTGGAATTGAGATGTCAGTATTGTGGGAGAGGTGTCTATTTTTCATGAGATGCCTTTTGCATCTTCAAGGTATACAGGCAGATGACATGAAAACTTGTAAGGATTGTATGCTGTCCCTGTACCATGGCATGATGGATTTGGCAATTATGAAAACAGAGCTCTCTTGCTTTAATCCAGTAGATAAAGCGAAGTCCCCAGGGGTTGATCCCAAGCAGCTGGCTGCAGAGCTCCAAAAGGTTTCTCTACAGCAGTCGCCTCTGGTTGCTTCTTCAGGAGTGGAAAAGGGATCTCATGTCCACTCTGGAACCACTTCTGCCACCTCCAGTGCTGTTCCTAGCCCTGGTCAGCCTGGTTCTCCCTCAGTGAGCAAAAAGCGGCACAGCAGCAAGGTAAGAAATTTCCAAGTTATGGAGCAAGAACATTATGATAGGAAGAAACTGCCTTTTTACCTTCTTTAGTGTAGCAAGAAATTCCAGCACGTGTTGGAAAACTAATTTTCTGGATAACAATGAATATTACTGTTAAGATATTAAATCTGGAGGTAAAGAAAGATTACATGACTTATCCAAGAGATTTATCCCTCTAATTTCTTTTTTTACTTAATATTATTATTTTTAAACAAAATAAGTGCCCTTTACAGTCTTTGTTGCTCTTGCTTTTTAAGTGCATTCTACATGGTGGTGAGGTACTATTTCCACTGAAGAAGCTGATAATAATAAGACCATCAATTCCCCCTCTGTATTAAACTATTGCTTGAAGTAATACAAGCTGTGAATAATCATAGCAATACTAAGTTAGTCTCTGAAATTCAAGGAAAGATTGAAAACAAAACTCACCATTAAAATGTGTTTTGTCACTAGCTTATTCCTGTGAACTTGCCAAGCATAATTTCTCATTTTCCTTTCCACATCTTGTCCATTCCTCAGCTGAAGTTCTTCTTGTGCATCCGCACACCCAAAAAGGGAAGAGTGGGAATTTTGTAGCATTTTTTCACAGTCAAAACTGAGAACTAGATCATAAAGTCATCTGTCATATTTTTTCATTTTATGTCAAGAAAGTCAAGACCTGAAATGAAGCTCAATTCTGTGAAGACTGCATTTACTTAAGTAATTTGCAGGAGTGCTGATTGCTGTCCTGAATATCCAGCTTCTGACACACTCACAATGCTTCACATTGCAAACAAAGTGCTTTCTAAACATTTATTACTCTACACTTTTATTCCTTTTTGGGACCGTCAGGTTCCTAATGTGTTATAGTTGTGTTTGTATTTTTGTGCTGTTGGAACTATGATTTGAACAGATGAGTTAGGTACTGCACAAACCAGAACCAGCAAATGGTGTCTGCTCATTTCAGACAGCTCTTCGATAAACCAATATAACTTTCACGTGAGAGGAAACACAAAAATCTTTTTTCATGCAGCAATTTAGGACAAAATGGGAAGATATTTATTGATCAGTTTGGTTTGAATTGTAATTCTGTCTTGCCACATTGCCCATAGACTTTCTGCAAGTTATTTCAGGTCTGTGATACAGAAGTTAAAACCATATACCAGTATTTACTAGATCTAACTTCAGGGATGTGGCAGAGTTGCTTAATCCTTAGGTCAATAGTGAGATTCACTACAGCATACTCTGGATATTGTATACATTTACATATGAACTATTTTGCAATTGCATGATTTTTGCCACTGAGAATAATACTGAAGTACAGTTCCTGAGGCTGGGTGAAACTTGCCATCATGGTGCAGGCACTGCATGCAGAGAGCAGGACTTTTAGTGCACATGCCACCATCTACACTGAAATGCAGCTCTCACATTTGGTGAGGTGAGTCACACTCCTAAATTCACAGCGTATGGAGATCCATAAGTCCTTGCTGTGCAGTATATCCTGGAGAGGTGCCCCATTCTGTCCACTTGAGGAGACTGAGTTCCCAGCTTTGGCACTGTAGCAGGTCACCTAAAGTTAGATGCATAAATTTAATTTCCTGCTTTACAAAAGATTTAGGATTCTTTTATGAAAATTCAGCTGTAGGCTTATCAACAAAAAAAAATATTAGAACTAATGCCCTTATGTAGGAGATGCAAAAGTCAGAACTAGTCAGGTAAATATTTTAAACATTCTTTGCTTATTTGTGAAAATCATGTTGAGAGGCATTTCTTTCATAACAAGCATAGCTCTTGTTGACTTGTATAGTTTCTGTTCATTGACTTCAGGCCAAGTTTATAATGGTGTTGAGCTCTGTTAGAAGAGAAAGCTTATCCTTTCTGGGACTGCTCTTTGCCTTGGGCTGACAGCATTTCTAGGCAGGCTGCAGCCCTGCCAAAGTATCATGACAGACTAAATATCCAAACGGCCTAGATCTTGTTTTTGCAACTGTTTTTATTTTTAGACAGTTTTAAAAGATTTTTGTATAGAATATACACTCTAGAAATGTTGTAGTCTCTGCTATATTCTGCAGTGCCAATTTTCTCATATTTAATGTTACTACAGAAGGTAATGGTGCTTAGTGCATCAAAGCCTGGCATTCACCAGTTTTACCACAGGGTTATCACAACCTGCTTGAGCAGGTGTGACGGCCTTACAAAACACCATCTCTTACACAGGGTGTGTGAGTGCATGTGGGAGTATCAAAAGTAATTAGACTGAAATTAGATTAGCCATCACAGTAGAGATTTAACCCTTGGAAGACTTTGCTGACGTCATCTTGTACAGACCTGTTTCTTTTGTAGTGTAAATGCATGATCATTCTGTGCTGAAGATTACATCCAAGATATAAATAACCTACAGAAACATTTAATATGAAGAATGGGTTGCTTTTTCTTCTAAATCCTCAGATCCTTCAGCTCCTAAAAGTCAACTGTGAAATACTTTCTGTCTTTACAAATTAATCCTCACTGAGTCCATGATAAAGAAAGAGTTATTTGCATGTCTACCTCTCAATACAGAACCAGATTCAAAGCTGGCCCAGCTCTGAGCTGGGAGTTAGACCAGATGGCCTTGAGAGGTCTTTTCCAGCCTAAATTATTCATGTTTCTTTAAAATATATGGGGAATTTTTCATGATCAGTTTTAGATCTGCTGACATCAGGGAAAACAGAATATTTAATGTATTGAATTTCAGCCTTGTAAATTATACTGAGATTCAACAGTTATATAGAAACATAAAAGTGCACATTTATTTTTACAGACTCCACTTTACAAACCACACCTTAATCACCTTTGGAAGTCTCAATACAAATTCATCATGCCCATTCCCTTCTCTATGAACTCCTCCTACATTATCCATACTCATACATTCCATATTACATGACATTCAGAGAGAACAAACTCACTATTCTTGCTATTCCAACTCATGAAAAATGGAAGCATTTAGACTATCTGGTAGTGATTTTGTAGCTCCATGTTAATTTTGGTGTTGTCAGTATTGTCAGTGCTAGTACAGCCTGAGATCAGAACTATTAAGTATAATGAAATCTATTTGTACAGGTAAAGTATGAGAAATATAAGCCATTTATGCTCTATTTTGAAAAATTGCATGATGCTTAGGTAGCTCCTTGTCTTTGTCAAATGAAGTGAAGTTCACTCTCTGAATGGTCTTGTCAAGGACCTAACAAGTTTTAGGAGTATTTTGCTGTCAATCTAAAATTCATTTCCGATTCAGAACATTTTATAACTATTGATGACTTATTTTAGCTGTTGGATGAATTAAAATTCTTGTAAAGCTTTGTGAGGTACCAAGAGCAGCTGATAATAAAGCTTTTCATGAGAATTATTTTTCGGATGCAAATGCATTTACAGACAAATCAAGTTTGATTTGGTTTGGGTTTTTTATATTTAAATCCTACTACTGGAACAGAGCTTTCTTGCTTGACTGATGGCTTGTAGATTAGAAGTTGTTCCAGAGTGGCTCAAGGCCACCAACATTTAACAGAACAGCATATTTTTGTGAGTTCAGGATTCTAAGCAAGTGGTGATATTTTCTACCAACAAACAGGAGGAAAAAAAAGGCAGAGAGAAACATCAAAATCTTCTTGTCAAAAATCTAGACAAGTTTGATGAAAAAGGAGAGAGAAAAGCAAGGACAGAAAATTTAAATTTTGTGTCACAGAAAGTGTGGGGAGGAATTTGAAGATGAAGTATTGTAGCTGAATTGACTATCAGAAAACACAGAATAAAGTAAGAGACATTATAAGAGGTGGCTTGCTATTGTGTAATCCACTTATACACATCACTTAGTTTTAGTACCATTTCAACTCTTTCTACCCACTTTCACCTAAACTGAGTTTAAATAAGAAGAACTTTTGCCTCTCTCTGCCTTTCTCATATTGATAGAAATATACAGCTGTGTATAGTTGGCATGTATATTTTCTTTCTCTTGGAAGCATTCATGTTTGTTAGACAAGGTTAATGCTATGTGTTTTTTTCTCCCCATGCCTCCTTATCTGCTCAGACTGTAAAGATTTGGTGTTGAAATTGTTTGATTCCATCCCTGGCTGATCAAAATGGCTGGGCTGGACTTTAAGTGCTGTTGAAATACATAACCATGAGTTTTGACTGTAACAACTGGAGACAGTTTTTAAAAATTTTCAGCAATACAGCAG
Organism: Toxostoma redivivum; assembly: GCA_013397375.1. Lineage (NCBI taxonomy): Eukaryota > Metazoa > Chordata > Aves > Passeriformes > Mimidae > Toxostoma > Toxostoma redivivum. The sequence continues at coordinate 1,312,367 of VXBI01003376.1, forward strand.
TAAACTACACCTGTTAAAAAAGTTAACTTTGAAAATGTATGTATTTTTAATCTGCAGCCAACAGAAACTACAAAGTCTGCTTCCCATCCAATCACTGGAGAAATACAGGTAATATGTAGTTTTTGCTGTGTAAATTGTTGTTGATACTGGCTGTGTTTTTCTGTGAAATAATTTTGCAGAAAACTATCTCCATCAATTTATTTCTTATTCAACTCTAACCCTTAAAATGTCACTAATGTAAGTCAATGCTTGATTTTTGCACCCGTCTTTAATGCTAGATTATTAAATACAACCAGAAGAATGGAAAATACTGCTGTTCCCAAAAGGACTAAAAGGATAGTTAAATTCATTCTAATCCTTAATGCTGTGGGTTTCTTATAGTGCAGTGTATTTATTTCCATGCCATACCAAGTTTATGGTTATCCCTTAAGTAAATTTACCTTAGCCTTTTAAATCACTCAAAAAGAGGACAGCAGAACAACTGAAGCCTAACTTCCTATAGATTTCTGGGTTCCCCCCCCCCCCTTGATTAATCTCTCTCTTTTATATTAGTACTAAGATTCTTTCCATACTTTTATAACATCCTTGTCAGACTTGGCCTCCAGGTAGATAGGAGGCGTGTAATTAACACTCAATAAACTGGCTACTGTTCAGAATTATATCAAGAGTTTAAATTTCCTTTGCTTTTTTTCCTGACTGGAATATGGGAGTTTCTCTTTTTCAAGGTCCAATGCGATGATCTAGCATCTCATTCTAGTCAGGAGAGAGAGATAGAAACTTCTGAAATGTGTTTATTTGGAGGGAACATAGATGTCTAAAACTCATTTTATTCAAAGGGTTTAGGAGATACTGAATTACTCAGAAAGTAAAAGTAACAAATAATGCTACTGTGTTTTAATGCATTCACTAGCTTCAAATCAACTATGACAAACACCTTGGCAACCTTATCATCCACATCCTTCAGGCGAGAAACCTTGCTCCCAGAGACAACAATGGCTATTCGGACCCGTTTGTTAAAGTTTATCTTCTTCCAGGGAGAGGGTAAGTGTAGGACAAATTTTAACTTTCTTTTAGTTTAGGTTTGATATGTGTCATTAATAAACAGAACTAAGAGTTATTGCTCTAGAAAATCCAGGTGCAACATCAGCAAAAATGGTGGATTTTAAATACAGAGGTGGATCCTATTCCCAGGAGAATATATATACTTTGCTAATGACTTTAGGAACATTATGATCATTCTTGTAGATATATGGGGAAGTTTTTTGTGTTTTCTTTCTAAAATTACAATACCTGTAAAAATATTTAAAATAAGAACAGTCTCAATGGAAATGTAATAAATAGATTTAATACTTTCTGTATTACAAAAAGCTGCATGTTAAGTTTAGCATAGAATGTTTGCTTCAGCTCAAGACAATCTGAATTTAGGATTAATTTGCAAAGAAGCAAAAATCTCTCCATATATATTTTATGGCACTTTTTTTAAGAGTGAATATATGGTTTTAGAAATACTGCTAATTTTGTATCTAATGACTATACAAGTCACTAATCACTTTTTCCCAGATCGTTGACTTTTTGCCCTAATATTACAGAATGTCATATGTATATGGAGAATGATGAGAATATATGGTTATAATAATGCTGCTGATTTCAGTGACACAATAATATATTTAAAATTAAGCTGATGGATCAGACTCTATATTGCAAAGACAGACTCCTGCAAACTCCCCTGCCTGTGTGATAATACTCATACTAAGAGACTTTTGGGATAGAACAATGCAAATAAAAATCTATGTTTCTGTTCTACTCAGACTAACAGGAACGTGGATGCTCAGGTCACAGTTCACCATTTGGCATATGAGCAAGCACCACTAAATGCATGAGTGGTACAAATCAAGGCATGCACTTTCTGTTGTGGCTTGCTAATTGCAGTGATACAATATTCAGTACTGTTCAGTAGCACTGCACCCAAAACTATTACTGAATGTAAGGGAAAGAGGTGCTAAAGCTTGAGAGGTTTTTAAATGTGCCTAAGACTCTTGTAAAATATTTGTCAAATCAGTCTTGGCGGGAATTTTGCAGGTACATTCAATGATATGGAAATAACACTTTTAACTAAAGGCATGTTCATCCTATAACACATCAGTTTAAACTTGTTGTCAAGTTATGAGGAATTGGATTTAAGATTTACTTGAGCTTGTTATTTTTAAACATGCCACTGTTATAGTTTTGCATGTAACTTTAGGGAATAATGAAAATTAAGAGCTTCATAAGAGTCCCAGACTTGTTTCTGAAACTTGTTTCTGGGTTGCTACTGAATAACTTTTATTTGTAGTTCAGTCCATGCTAGACTTCTTATTCTTCCTAATGCCTCTATTTCCTTTGATGCTGATACTAGAAACTACCCATTTTTCATGTTTTCTTCCATCTCTGTTCTCATTTTCTCTTACACTGCTTCCTCTATATTCCTAACTGTAAATTCTGGATATGCAGACAAGTCATGGTTGTCCAAAATGCCAGGTAGAGTGTACTATCTTCCAACTTTATTCTTTCATTTTTTGTGTGCATGAATGAGACAATGAGCCTGTACATTGAACTACAGATTTCTCTTGAGTTCTATTGGCATGAAACTGTGGGGGTTTTTTATCATTTACTAATTAGGTCATTTCCAGGTTGGAAACAAGTAGTTAATGCTCCTTGGTGCAGTATTATTCTAAGGCCAAACTCTGACAACAACCAAAATATCTTTTGAAGTCTGGAAGAATTTAGTTCACAGACATCTAAAACTTCATTCTCACTCACTGAAAGTTGAAAAATAATTAACTGTGAACCTGTATCAAGATTTTGAATGGTGTTACTGCCAAGAAAAACAGGCTCTGTTTGGTAAAGAAATTGAATATTTTTCTATATTTACCTTGACAGTAAAGCCAGGTATAATTCTAGATAATTGCCCAAATGGACAATTAAATCTGCTTGACCATATAAGTGGTTATTTGTGGTAAAAAAATTTAAAATTTAATTATTGAAATTAGGAGTTCTTTGTTTGTCCCAGAAACATAAGGCAAAGATCAAATCTCAAGATATGCTAATATCAGCCCTGGCCAAGCACATAAGAAGTATTCCAAACCCAATTTTATATTTGTTTAAAAGTAATAATACCCTGATTAAACAAATGAGCAGATTCATTCCAATAAACCGATTTCTATCATCTGTCTCTTTTTTAATTACTAAAATTATTCAATGAATGTGTTAAAATTACACATTTCATATGTATATTCTATTACATTTTTAAACACAATTATTCTATCGTGCTTTTTTCATTGTACTTAATACATTGTATTATATATTAATAAATTATAATTAAGGAATCAGAGAGAAAATATCAATAAAAGAATGTCTTGGTTTGAAAAAGCAAGCGAAGACAAAGAGATATGCAGAGATATCTTTTCACACAGTATACTCTTTGAATTTCAAATGCAAATTATTTAATATTAAGTGACATACCAGTGACCTGTTTAATGAATGCATTTTATTAAAGCATCTTCATCTGTGAATCTGTTAATTGTTAATCTGTTAATTGTTGGAGGGAAGGTGCATCAGGGGCATGCACTTACTGTGTTTGCCAGATCCTTCCCTTCATAGGCCTAGAAAGCTTCATCTGCCATCCAGCTTAGCTTGGTTCTGCACTTCCCTAGAAGAGGTCAAGGTCCCCTGCCTCCCTCTGTAACAGATACCATAGATTACATGGATGTGGGCTCAGCTCACCCTTCCAGCTTAGACCCAAATGTTCCATAGACTTCACTGGAAATATTTCAGAGCTCCCATGTTAGCAACAATTCATCTTTTGCAAGCTCTGGAACTCAACATTGCATGAATCACCTTCTCACATACTTCAAAAAGAATCAGAAACTTTGAAAAGGTGATGAAATTCTGTTACTGCAAAAGGAGATCCAAGAAAGGAAAGGGAATGTTGGTATCATCTTCTTGGCAGAGTGTGCAAAGGATTCTTTCCCACTTTCTTCAAGAAATGAAAGTATATCAGTTCCCTAAAACTAGTTGGTCATAGGACATCTAAACAAGATGTTCTAGGCAGGGGATATTTTTCTCATACCAGAGAGTGGGAAAAGAAGGCTACTGAGGTGCTTTAAAATTTTAACTGCATTACTTAATGCTATTTGCCATCAAAATCTGATTTCGAAATGGATTCAGATTTTGTATTTCAGCTTTCTTTCCAAGATATGCAAAGAAATAGCTTTGTGTGAGTTTCTTTTTGATATGCTCTAGATTTTAAATCACCCTTGCCATTCTGTGCTGTGGCTGATAGAACTCAGTGAGCTCTGGAGAGCTGCTGCTTTTTTCTCATAAACAGAGGTGGACAGGTACTTTGTTTCACAGGTCCCAAAAGCCTTCACATTTTTCAATAAACTGAAAGACAGTGAATAGCAAGATTTTCAAGAAAATAAGTGGAAATACATAGAATGACTAGAGAAAAAAATTGAGAGGAATAAAAGCTGCAAATCTCTTTCACTTTGAGATATCAGGGTAGTAGGTAGCTTGGATAGAGCCACCTCATTTTGGAGAATAAAGCCACTCTGCAATGCAGATTAATTAGATGGGATCACTGCAAAGCAGAATTAAGAGTGAAACTGTTGGTACTGAAGTCACAATATTGACATATGTGTGCCAGTAAAGCACAGGTATCTTTCAATAACCATAAATCAGAACTGCTCCAACCTGGTATCAGGTATGGTACATAATTTTTGACTGGCTGATTAAATGTGTTCCTGAGTGATCCTTCTCAGCTAATCTCTTATGAGAGGAATTAGTACATGCCACAGTGTGAACCAAAACAGTTAAATCAAAAGTGAGAGTAGTGCACTACCAAAAGTTATTGTAGAGGAACCATGAAAGAGTCTAATATGGCATATACAAGTTATTTTGTGCCATTTTATCTTAGTGCAGGAGAACAGTCCTTGCAACATTTTGTTTAGTAATAGATGTAACTTGCAGATTGACAAAAAGAGTTTCTTTACCTTAAATCTTGTAGGTTTTTCAAGGTATTAAAAGATTCTCATGTTCTCCTGCTCAGCTTTTTTGAGTTGTCCACTAAAATTTATGTTAAATTAAAATTGGAATGAAAGCAAATCTAACATCAAAGCTCACAAAGCTAGATTAATCCATATTCTGTTTAAGATTAGTGTATTGCTTTCTCTCCACTCAGGAAATGTAAAGTACAACATAAAGCATTAATGAATCTTTTTAAAAACAGATTATGCAGCCAAACCTTTGTTCTTGGCTATTGACAAAATAAAAAAAAAAAAAAATTAAAAAAAAAAAAAAGGTGATCCAGATGCACTTTTATGTTTCTTTCCAGTTAGAGGGGTAGGCAGAGAGCACAATCAATAAGAAATTAGTGTTTCAATCATTAACAGGATATTAGTTACTTTATGGCATTCATTAAATTTGTTTGTGAGATGGGATTCCTGTAATTAGAGATTGCAACTATAAATATAATGAATTTGTGCTTCTTTAAAGTGCTAATGGGATGGTCTTGGAAAAGGAATCAATGCATTATCACCTCAGTTTAGAATCAGAGCCCAATACCTACAATAACAGGACAAAGTCTATGTGCATGTGCATGTGCTGACTGATGCTTTATCTTGAAATGGTTTTAGGCAGAGCAAGCCTGCTGAAGAGTCAGGAGATGTTTTAAAAGACTATCTCATAAAAGCATACCAAAGAAAACATCCCAAAGGCTGTCATTGTCCTCTTGTAACCCTGAATTGTTGCGGAAATGGAAGATACAGCTCTTTTCTTTTTCTGGGTTTTGGTTTGTGGGTGTTTTGGGGTTTTGGGGTTTTTTTTATTTGTTTGTTTGGTTTTTTTTTTTGTTTGTTTGGTTGGGTTTTTTTTTGTATTAGAGCTGAAAGAAACAAAAGATTGCTAATGTAATGTTTTGTTCTTTTATTCAAATTTAGTGCTGAGTACAAGCGGAGAACTAAGTACATACAGAAAAGCTTGAATCCTGAGTGGAATCAGACAGTCATTTATAAAAATATCTCCATGGAGCAGGTGCGTGACTGGTGCTGCTCTTCAGTGCTATTTGCTGCTTTATTATTTGCACAGTCTGCAGTGCTCAATGTGAAGGGAGCAGTGCTACTGGCAATTCTCTAACCTCCTGTAAGATCTTGCCAGATTTAGGAGAAATTCAGAATTCTTTCCTTGCCTCTGATAGAGCTTACTACAGAAATACTCTTTTCTTGCCCTTCTACTCACTAAAATGGTAATCTGTGGGGATTACACTCATAATCATGGTGTAAGTACAGATGTGGCAATTAAAAAAATTACAATGGAATAAATTAATAAGAGAATAAATTGACATAAGTTTCTGAAGTAGATGCAGAAATCATAGTCACTCTTTGTTCCTAAAGCCATGCATGCTGAACACAAAACACAGTTTCTATAATTTTTTTAAAATATTTATAAAATGTAGATATAAATTTTTAGATTTATTAGCAATTTATATCAAGAACTTGAGATATGAATCACATGAAAAAAGTATAAGATATTTGATTTCCTTGTCATAGAAAGATTTAACTCACTTCTGGGAAGGATGTCTGCAGAGTCTCCTCTGTTTCTTGGTGGCTTCCTAACGCCAACTGTGCTTCTGAAGCAGTATGAAGCAATTGAGTCCTCTACTCCTCCATCTGTCCTCATAAAGGACTTTTTACCAACTTGAAAAAAATAAAATGGGCAAAATAATGATCAGTTCGCTTTTTAAAATTATGAAGTATGTTTTATAGAGTACTGGATTTCCATGCAATCCTGAATCTTTTTGCCTTTCTTTGTTTTGCTCTTGATACTTTCAACTTCACTTTACTATGCCATTTAATCTTTCTGTACTTTTTAAAAAGCCCAGACTAACCAGGCTCTTTAGTGAATAGATTTCCCAATGCTTTTAATATTCTTCTCCGTCACAACCCCAAGACCTCAATGCAATCTTCCCAATTTAAAATTTCATTTTTCTTTCTTCTCGTTCATTGAGAGGAACATAGATTAAGATGCTCATTTTTGCAAGGAACAAAACCCTTCCCACTGAGGGATTTGCCTTATTGCTCATGTAATCTACACTTGTGGACTTAACAGGCAGTAGCTCAGGTGTACTTCAGTGGTGTCGTGTTGTAGGTAGTGGTTTGATGGGGTTTTCTCACTGCTTCATGCAGGCTTTTATAAATGGTACCTATTTGACAATTAAAACATCAGAATAAAACAACACTGATGTTTGCCTAGAGCCAGTATAAACCCTAAGTCTTCTTGGTTTGGCAAAAGGGTTTGGTTAGTCTTTACAATATTTCCAAATTCAGCTTTTCATCCAAGAAAGATTCTTCATTTTTCTTAATTTTCTTGGGAGTTCTGCTGTGACATTTCACAGGGCTGTTACTGAGTGCTGGGATGTTGTAAATTTGATGGCTGTTTGGTGCTTTTGCAAACAGATAATGATATTAATCTAGGATTCCTCTGACACTGATTCTAATGACAAAATAAAATAGTGTATCTTGATGTCAGTTTTTGGACCATTATTTGATGAAATTTGCCTTTAGTTTGCATGTTGAATGCTTTGCACTTCTGCTTTCCATTTGCAAATCCCCTCTTTTTCCCTTCCTCTGAGATGGGTTTGCAGTGTTTATGGTTTTAAGTGTGTGAACTTCATTTGAACACCACATATCTTTTATATTTTGGTGTCTTGTCACACAGAACTGTGTGCAGAGAACACGGTTTCCTTCCATACCTTTCCATGGCTTGTATCTACTGCTAAGATACCCATGTGTGTGACATTTGTCCTACAAAATTCCCTGGCTTAGAGAATCTACAGTGAAGCACATTTCTAAATACCAAATAATTCAGTGCTGATGATAAGTATCCTCTACAGTCTGAAGAACTCTCACCATGTAAGAGGCCATCATTTGTACTCATAACCCTCACAGATCTATCTTTCAAAATAGTTACAGATATAAATAGAAATACAAGACAATAATTGCATTAGGCTGAGAATGTGTTCTGTTCACCCAACAAGCAAAACTGCATCACACATTGTTAAACAGAGCTAGCAGTCACATTCAAACATAAATACATGAATTTTTATAAACAGTATTTCTTCAAAGAAATATTTCCTTTCCCCCATGCTTTTTTCTCTCCATCAAAGCATGTGTTCCTTGCAGACAGCAAATAAGTATTATTAAATATTTCCTAATATAGTTCTTTTAACGTCACTGTCTAGACTTTAGCAGTTTGTTCAATTTTCTATTTTCCTTTTCTCTTTCATAAAATAGCTGAAATTAAACTGAAAATAACTGTGGGAAATAGATCACTCTTTGAAATGAAACAGACTTTTTCAAGGTCGGAATGATTAGTTTTATCATATTTATAGCAAATTTTACTTTGACACTGGAGAAAAAATAAATTAAACTGTGAATATTTAGTAATTTAAGGGTTTTGTTAAGTAATAAAGTGGAAATAATTACAATTTGAAGGAAGACTGAGTACACAAATATTACGAATGCTGTGCAGTAATTGCTAACTCAAGTCCATTACCTACAAAGAGCAAGAAAGAAAGCATTAGAATAATTTAAGGCAAAGATGATAAAAGATGTAAGTTCTCTTGCTGGGGAGGCCATTGGTATACTCTATGACCACACTGTAAGGTGTGGCTTTCTTTGCCTCATTTTCTTACTTGCCAAAAAGCAAATAAAAGCATTTACTTATATGAAATAATTCCATAAAACAAATAGTTTTACTGTAATTTACGTCTGTAATTTGAAGGTGATATATTTAGAAAGAGTAATATTTTCAAAATCCTTGAGTGATGTGGAAGCCTATTATTTCCAAAAGTAAAGAAATTTTTTGTAAGAGTCAGTAAGGTGTTGGTATTTAAATCTTATTTAATATCTAGGACAAAAGAAAGTAAATTCCTAAGTGACCTATAAAAAGTCTTTTTGTCCTCCTCCAAATTCCATGAATATAGAGAAAAGAACAATAAAATATTAAACATGAATGTAAACAAAAATTACTGTAATGGATTACCTAATACGTTAATTTCTACTCATCAAACATCCTGACTGAAATGACAATATTTTGTATTATTTCTGAAGGAATTGTATTAATATGCTTTTAACATATAGGAAAAACAAGCTACATTAAAATTATTTCTTTCCTAATGCAAATCCTAGTATGAAATTTTCAAGGAATATATGGTAAATATTTTAAGTAGTGCATATTTAGCTACGAAGGCAGACACTATCCATAACATCCAGACATTTAAAATGAGAAACCAGCCCTTCTGTACCTGTGGGATTGGTTATGGCTTCCATAAGTTACAATATTTTTCACATTTTCTGTTTCTGCAAATTCCTTCATTTTCTTTAAAATATGGCTGTCTATAAACAGCCTAAAGCTAACTGGAGTTCACATGCAGTAATGTGCTTCTAGATGGATTTTTATTTATTTTATTTTATTNCAGGGTATGTTTGTAACTCAGATGACATTCACAATACGCGGAAACTGTGTTCCTTCTTTTTGTGACACTCATTCTCCTGTTGGTACATTGCCCACTTGCAGAAAGCCATGGTCACACAGATAGAGGGTTCCTCCAACCCATTTCACTGTTGCTGTCTGTTATACTCCTGACGAGCCTCTGAGTTTCAGGATTCACAACCTAAAACTGATTGATGTAAGGCAGAACCTTACATTGCTGGGATGGGGAAATGGCTGCTTTTAAAATTAGCAGCCATTTAGTGCTCTTTGCCACCATGGTGGTACATAGATATATCTTCAAAAAAGCAAATTTTCCTCTGCTTTGAAATCATTTCATGCAGTCTGCCTAATAAAGATCTTTCCATGGTTCATCGGCATAATATTTTATAAAAGCTTTATTAAACTAAAAGGCTTAAAATAGACTGTGCAAGGAACGATAGAGTACTGTAAGTTTTCATCACTTTTATTATCACTCTATTGCAAAGAAGATGGCAAAGTATGGGTGCAGTTTCTTGAAAATCTTTTCTATTTTCCCCTTTCTACCAAAAATTCTTCAAACCTTAGGGGTTTTTTTCCCATTTCCTGGATCTATACATTCTTCTCTCTGTCCTTGAACAGTCATAAAGAAGAAATCTCCTCTCAAAATAGCAACAACTGTGACAATACATTTCTGAAAAGTATTTGTGCTAACCCTTTTTAAAATGGTAGAAATACATGTACTTAATATAGCACCTAGTAGAAAATTGTATCATCCAGGAAGCTAAAAGCATCATGGACCAATGGGTGCTCAGCTCAGTTTTTCATGTTATTTTTCATGTTGCAGTTTCAGTACTGTCTTGGAACAGCAAAGAAAAGGTATTTTATTCAGCCAAGGAAATCAGCTTTAGAAATATTCTGTAAGCAATGTTCAAAAAATTATCTTTCTGTTCAAATTTTACTTTCATTTTTTGCAGGATATTTTTTAAAAGAATGCTTAAGAGGAATATTGCTTAATTATGTAAGAATAAAACAGATTAAAGAATTGCTCTCAAATATTTAAAAAAAAAATCTTAGGTTTCAAGTTGTGCTGTTGCTGCTTAAAGAGTACATTGTTGATGCTAAAGATAGTTTAATTCCCCTTTGTGTGGGTTTTCCAGGATATGCTGATTTAAATTTTCTTTTCATAGACATTGGCTTTGCATAGTTGTACATTTTTCTATAGTTGGCTGGGAGCAGATGATATTCTGAATACATTTTAATGAGATGAAATTATCACTTAAAGGCAATTGCAGGTTATTAGGAACTGTCTTAGTCTGTGCTGCATTAAATCAAGGAGCAATGAAGAGAAACTGATGAGATCATGGTGCTAATAACTCCAATGTTGTGGGCTCAATCCTGGATGTACAGACCATCCACTTAAGAGTTGCACTTGATGAGCCTTGTGAGTCACTCCCAACTCAATATTCTGTGGTTCTGCAAATAGCCAAGAGTGCTTTCATTGCAAGGATATGCAATATGTACAATAATTGGTGTAGCTTATCATTTTGAGCAATGGCTTGATCCTTTGCTGTCCCTCTGTGCCCAGCAGCCAATTAATAGAGCAGTGAGTGACAGGTTGCTTCTGTTAGGATGACAACCTCAACTATCATGTAAAAATTCTTCTTCTGAATTGTTTTATTCAAGTATGTGAAGAGTCCTCTTTTCCTCAGTAATGCTTACATTCTTCATTTATAACTTCTCAGCCTGACTTTGCAGACACCCTACAACCCACAGGATTTTGTCTTTCTCTCTTTCAAGCCATGTGAATTTATTGCTGCCTTTCTAGCCACCTGATAGTGTTTTGCCCTAGCACACAAAATCAGTAATCCATCCTGCCCTACATGTCCTCAGAGACCCCTGGAAAAACACTCAGATCAGACCTTACAATAAGATCAACTGCTTTGGTCAACAGTTTCTCTGTCTTGTGCTCTTGTCATATAAAATATTACTTTTTTCTTACTGCGGCCTATAGAAGAGTGCTTGACACAGCTATCATGCTTAACAAGATCTGCAGATAATGGGTTTTGACAGCTGTCATTAATACCCAACAGTACAACGTGTCCATATGCCTGGATCACTTGCAGACTCTCACTGACTACACTGAATTCTGCAGGCATTAAAGCCTGGTCTTCACAGATGAGGTTATGTAAATAGGGTGTTTGTTATAATAATTTGAAATTCACATTCAAACGCACTTCAGGCAGATGTCTGAGTTCAGACAGTTCTGATGATGAGAAAAGCTGCAGGAACAAAATTGGGGCCTTAAAAATAAGTTTGATTCTTTTAGTGGACATAAATTCTATCCAAAACAACTTGTGGAAATTCCTAAAACAGGGCCAAGCACAAGCCCTTCTGGCTTGATAACAAATAATAGCACCAAATTGTTTTTCTCAGAACAAGGTTGATGAGAGGGTGAAAATTGCCCACCTGTCACTATGAAAAGGATACATGGAGGAAATATTCTATAGAAACCACCATAAAGAATTGATCTGAAATTTATGAGGTTAATTTTCCTTTTACTTGAATTGCAGCTGAAAAAGAAAACACTGGAAGTGACTGTCTGGGATTATGATAGATTCTCCTCAAATGACTTCCTCGGTGAAGTAAGTATATTATTTCTTCCTCTCTACTAGTAAAAACTACAGGCTATTTGGAGACTGGGCTGTTTCAAGGTATGGTACATGTATTAACTAAATTTTTTTTACATCCCCATTTCACTGTTGTCTTCATAACAAACGGTCATGATTTCTTTGATTTAGACATGAAAAATATATCCCTTTTATTTTGATTAACTAGGGGCAAGCTAATTTAGGACCCGACAAAATGTTAATTTGCTGAAAATGAATACTTTTTTGAGTGTGAGATAGTAACAACGTTCACTGTGACTCCAGGGGAAATTCTTGTTATGACTGAAAACTGTCTGACTTGATTTTACCACAACATAGGATGGCTGAGGAGGTATTAGTCTTTGTAAATGATTAAAGGATGAAATTCTGCCATCAAGTCATATTTTAACACATGCTCAAGTATCTTCAAGTATGAGCAATTTAGTCTTGCTGATCAGTCTCATTTTTAACATTCTGAAATAGTAATATTATTACCGAAGTATGACTGAAGGCAAAATCTAATCTTGTAATTAATAATAAATAAGATGAGTGCTTATGGAAAGAAGGTTTTCTCTTTAAAAAAATAAACAAACAAACATATGCATATATAATGCAGAATTACCAGCAATAACTATGATATAAAAATAATTAAAGATGTAATTGCAAATAAAGATTATAATTAGAAACAGAAGCACAGGAAAATCGATCACTCATACAGAGTAACTGAGAGTATCTGGGCTCATTCTAAATTTGAATTCTGCAAAAAAGCCACACAGTTCAGCTCCAGTTCCCCTTTGTGTAACTACCAAACGGAGCAATCAGTGTCACTATTCGAACAATTACTAAAATAAATGTATAGGAAGCTGCTACATGATTACTTATTTCCTGCATACTGTGACCATATTCTTATTGAGTTCAGCATGTTTGTCCAAATGCAGGGCTTTACTGAATATTTACATCCTTTTTTTTATGTCATTTAGAAAATGGATGCTTCAGTAACTACTTCTGCATGAAGATTTAAAGTTTTCCCCTTCAAATTTTCTTCAACTTCTAGAACTACTTTTTTTTTTTTTAGTTGTGAAAGCAGTTATTCAGAGAAACAAACAGAAAAGACTATCCAGTGTATCTCAGCATCAGGATGTCCTGATCCTGAGGGATCCTGCACCATAACATCAGATGTGGGATATCCAAATTGTGCCCCAAAGACTTGCTTGAATAGAGCCAGCAGCACGTGTGTGCCCCAGAAGAAAAGTGGCACATCATGGTCCATATCCATGGAGAGTGACACCTCTCCTCTTACAAAGCAGAGCCCCCAGCCTACATTGCCTGTTGGCAACAATCCTCAGCCATGCTATCTTCCCAGTCATTTTCAAAGCTTGACTAAAAACCACAACAGGGAGTATGCTAAATAGTTCATCTGTTAAAATTAATTATAGGCCTAACCAGAAAGACCAAGCCAGATCATAGACAGCCTATAAAACTAAAAGGAAAAAATGAAAGAGATTTTTAATCTAGAAACCATCAGTTGTTAGGAGACTTCCCCATTCCTAAACTTGAAGAGGCTTTCTCTAATTCAAGGTCTTGTAATTAAGTGACAAACACATTTTTCCCTAAGGTAGTTGCACTGTTTATTTGTCTAGCAGTTTTAAAACTCCCCTACCTGACATTAGTTTTAACCCTGTCACTTTAGAGCCACACACAGAGCTATTTTTGACCTTCCTTCCTTCAAGACTCTCTGATGAACTTCAGTACTTTATATCCCTTAGCCCTCTCAACTACAAGCTTATTAAGGGAGGAAAAGACTTTATAAGTGTCAATGCTCTTTTTGTTTTACTTCTGTTTTTTTAAAGAAATTTCACAGAAGTCCTGCTAAAAATGAAGGTGGCTTAGAGCAGATTTAATCTACAGTGTTTGGGGGGGGGTTTAGCCAGTTTATTTGTTTCATTCCCACATTACCATTGCTCTTCCCTTTTTTTTTTTCAGTAATGTTTAGATGCCTAAATGGTCTGTTGAATTCTATTATTTTAGTGAAGTGCAAGAGTAACCCTGTTTTTGTCTTTTTATTGCTATTTCTGCATATGTGGAATTTTTAAACAGTCAAGAAGCATAAGTCTCATATTACTGAAGACCTTAATAAAAACAAATATGAAACTTCCTCCCCCCACCCCCCTTTAAAAACACTGATAAAAGGGAGAAAGTTATACTGTTTGGTTATCCTATTAGAATATGTCTGTACAGAAGCAGAATGGCTGGATGTCTTTTTAATGTCTTTTTACTCTAGCTGTCAAGCTAGTGCTCACAAGCTGCCCTGTAAACTGCCCAGTCATCTTTGTATGGAGCCATGCCTTAGTCAAAGGACTCAGCTCACAGTCCTTACTGAGGTCCTGGTGTGAATACATGTTGGTTCAGACACATCAATATGCTACTGAATCTGAGTTTGGGGTCACAGCATGCTCAGAGAGCCCTGAATCTGTCAGCACACAGACTTATACCCTTCACTCTTACACCTGATTGCAACTTCTGACAACACAACTCTAATGTCTTCTGCTGTATGCAATCATTAACAGGTCAGATACAGGCCATATATTATACTTTGATTTATTTGTAGGTATTGATTGAGTTATCCAGCATCTCTCAGCTTGACAACACTCCTCGGTGGTATCCTCTTAAAGAACAGAGTGAAAACATAGATCATGGGAAATCTCATTCTGAAAAGAGTAGCCAGCAATCTCCAAAACCATCTGTCATCAAGAGCAGAAGTCATGGAATCTTCCCGGACCCCTCCAAGGGTAGGAATGACTTGGTGCACCTGATATGAAATATTTTCCCAGATGATGTGTAAACCTTTGCTATGTGTAAGTTCTAATAGAAAAATAAAGATAATGGTATGAAGTTTGTATACATTTTTATTAAAAATGCATTTATCTCTGTGATTAATTAGTTGGAGACAAGGCTTAAATTGTCTCAATCTTGCCAGCCACCTTACTCAGTAATTATGTCCTTAAATCAGCAGCATGCAGACTCTATGTGCTTTCCTCATCTGCTATAGATTCTGTGCCCTTTTCATTTTTTTGATAGCCTTGGGCAAACTCAATACATATTTAGCTTTTTATTTTTTATGTTCCTTAAATATTCTACGAAATCTTTTTCTTTTGAAAATGCCATGTTAATATTTTATAGAACAACAATTATGCTGCAATAGTGCATATTCATTTCCAGTCAATGATAATGGATTGCAGCACATCTCAGTTGTTTTGGAAATCAGTGGAGTTGATACAGTAGAAATATACTAATGTTTACAAAAGCAGAATTGATCTCAGTGTCTCCTGCTCCAATAAATTTATCTCTAATTCTTTTTTTTTACTGAGTAGTCAGTGGATAGGTGCTCTCTTAAAACACATTATGTGTCCTACCAAAGCAAAAAATCATTCCATCTACAATCCAGATGAGAGCCCCAGAGGGACAAGACTCTGCTCCATCTCCCCTCTATTTCTCTATGTAACGTTTTGCCAGGGACTGGTGTCTTTATAAGATGTCTGTCTGAATTAGAGGTAAGTATAGAAGATATTGTAAATTAGGCTGTGATTTTCCTGATGGCATTATTCAGGATAAAATTACTTACATTTGCTAAGTGTTTGGTACTGGTGCAGGTGATGCTGCTTAGCCTTGACATACTAGAGAATAGAAAGTGGAAAACACTATGCCATCATTCCACCACTCTTGAACCAGCACAGGAGGTCTAATTCACATGTGACAAAAAACCAATACCAAATAAATTAGTCCCTGGGCCAGGTAGCAGCGAGGAAGTAGAAAAAAATGCTTCATAAGAGTTTCATAATCATGATACTTTAAATGGAAAGGCACAGATTAATCTTTATTCCTTGTTCTGGAATTCATCTAGAAAGACCCGTCAAGAGAAAGAGAATGAAATTGTTTGTTTTTAATAAATGCAAGAGTTGTGCTTCTTCATTTTCCTGGTAGACATGCAGGTGCCCACCATTGAGAAATCCCACAGCAGCCCAGGGAGCTCCAAATCCTCTTCAGAAGGACACCTGCGCTCTCACGGTCCGTCCCGCAGCCAAAGCAAAACCAGCGTCACTCAAACTCACCTTGAGGACGCTGGGGCAGCCATCGCCGCTGCTGAAGCAGCTGTGCAGCAGCTTCGCCTTCAACCAAGTAAAAGACGCAAATAAATTCCTCAGCATGGCAGCTTAATGTTCATCTGTTGCCTTTTTCCCTGCTGTCCTTCCCTTTTTGGCTATTTATTTTTTTCTGTTCTAGGCACACTGTGCTCACTCTGTTCAATGTCTTTCTTTGTGTGCCTGTGTGTGAATACATATAATTACAATATACTCTTGTATTTAGAAGTCTTTTATTTATTTATTTATTTGGTTTTTTTATAAAGACTGCAGTGAAACTGGCTGTTTCTCCATCAGTCCCTTCACTCATGGTCCATGATGTTCCATGGTTGTGCATGACTCAGAGAAGTCTATTGTGTTTTGATGTCACTAAATACCTACCAATGAAATAATCAAAACCTGCAGAGATGCAACCGCCAGCTCTTCAAATTGCACATAAGACTGAGATCACATTAATAACAGGATGTATCTATAAGTAGTAATCATGAAGGACAGTACTATACACACATAAGATTTGAAGTCAAAGAAACTTTTTTTTAACTACACAGCTGAGATTTCTATTTTTGAAACATGACTGTAAATATCTATTTTATTTTTTTTTTGAAAGGAAATATAAGGCAAGCTTCTTTATATCTCAGATAAGATTGCGTTAGTGATGAGCAGAACAGAAATACAGTAAAAACATTAAACACAATAAATGCAAAACCATTAAACATACAGAGCCAGTAACAAAAACAGATTTCAGACAGTTGTCAAGTTAGCAAACTCAAAGGGAGTTGAGACCTAAGTCAGGTGTCACAGTTCAATTTTTCAAGTAATTTTTTACCATGGATTGATTAAGGGTCAAGATGGATTTCATCTGACAACTTCAAATAGGTTAATGAATAAAACTACTCCATTCGAAAGGATTACTCTCCAGAGTACACTTCAGACCAGTATCATCTGATTGCTAGCTGAGGGTTTAGTTGATAGTTAATTAAATCTCTCTGACTGTGAAGTCATTGTGTTTGTCTTTAGGATTTGTTGGTATGCCATAAACTCACCATGGTATAATGCAAAACTGGGGGGAAATTATTTCCCTTGTCTTCACTGTCATTAATACAGAAACAGCCAGTTTTGATACTCTTTAATGCTGTGCATGTGGTGTCTCTTTGGTGTTTGAAAACACTACTTACTTAAATACAGAAAAAAACCACTTCTGTTTGCATGAATAACATTTAAGCTGGTTCCATCTGAGGATACATACTCTGGGTTTCCATTTCACCCACACTGCCACAGCAGCACATAAAAGCGGTCAGTCTAATCATGCCAGGAAGCAGCACAGACACAGCATAGCAGGAGTCCTCCCTATTCAAAGAACTCAGTCTGACAATCTGCCTCCACCAGCCAATGACAACAAAGACCAAAGCCAACTAGCCCTCAGGAAAGTGATGTCTGATGGACCAGTCAAGCCTGAAGGAGGTGAGCAGAAAGACATGGTTAAGAAACCAACTACATCCCAAATACTTCTTGCCATGTCAACTAATTCATTGCGATATTCAATTTTTTATTTTACCCCTCCATTAAGTGCTGTAAATGTTAACATGAATCAAGAACTCTGCTTGATTTTTCCACCTATCAGCGCATAAATCCATAATGAAAAACTGTGCTAAGAAGCATTATGAAACAACTAATGTGTGCACTTCCATTCCACTGGAGTACCTGGAATTCTGTTGAAAAGTAGTATAGCTTTGCTCATGTTGTTGCCTAATAAAAAGCATGCATCCAAGCTGGTCTGCTTAAGCATGATTGGACATTTCTTGTACTGTGACAAAAACCTAACTGCACATTTTTGTTTCTGAAAATGTAATTTGGACAATAACAATTCCTGTTTCCTCTTCCAACACAATTATCATGTCAACAGTCATTAGCATAGATAATTTTTCAAACCACCAGTGGAAAGGAAAGGAGTTTTGATCCATGTATAGCTCAATCTCTTGAGAATTTTCCTATCAGCATATTTAAAAATTATTTTCTACTTGAAGGCACCTGTAATACCACATATCACCAATTTATTCCCTCATCACAAATAAAGAGCCAGAATCTTAATCAGTTCAAATTGCCACTGTTCTTTTGACTTCTGGATCATCTTGTTTATTTCCGTGGAATCCAAGGGATAATCCAAATAAATGTTCTAACTGAACTCCCAGATGTTCTCTTGTGCTGTAATCCCTTCCTAAGCGCTCAAGATTCATTGAAGGTTTTTCTGTCAACACCATTGCACACATTGGACAATATAAGCTGGCTGAGAGGGGTGCAGGAGAGAAAGAGAAAATGGTACTTCAGACAATATATTCTAAAGGCATTCAGACAACTAGTGTGATGTTAGAACAACTAATTAACAGGGCAAAAGTAACTGATCTTTTCAAACATATTTAGAAATGACAAGTTTTTCTTAGGAGAGCCTTTAGAATCCTTCTATAAATCCATATATTTACACAAACACGCGCACACACACACTACAGCTCAAGTCTAGACATTCAGCTCAGGCAAAACCAGAGAATGTCATGGTATGAGCTCAGACATCATGTCTGAAAGCTGCATACCACTCTGGGGGGATAAACCATTCAAATCTCAAATCTGCATGACTCTTACGATCTTTTGTTGTGTCTGTTGAGTTTTATCACAGACTCGTAGCCCTGTGGTGATGCCTTTTCACATAGACATGTAATGCAAAACATTTGCTTGTGCTATAAGGTTGAATTAAGGTTCAGATACACTTTTATAGTAAGGAAATAATGAATCTGTTGGCTTCAAGTACCTGTGCCAACAAACTGTTATTCCATCTTTTAAAATTACAAAAAGAATATATACTGATATGTACATGGCTCAGCAATATTGGAAGCATCATAGAGAGTTATGGGAATAAGAGTCCACATTATAAATAATAAAGGTCCACATTATAATAATAAGAGTCCACAATAATATATAAAAAAGGTCAGAATTGTTGTGAAGAGATGTAGTACTTTGGTCTTTTTACTTCTGACAAATAAACACAATGCATGGTCACCTACAAAATGTTTACAAGTCTGGTTTCAGACCTGTGGGATGTTTTGGCTTCTCTTTATTGTACCAAGGATAGTTTGTCCATATTTATTCATATAAGGTGGCCAGTAGTTACTTTTAGGTTAATGACTCTCATGACTTTTAGCAGGAATGAAAAGCAAGATGATTTCACTGTAGTTTTGTGCAGTATGAAAGTAAAATGAGATGAGTCTATTACCTCAAATGGAAAAAGCACCAAAGATACTCAAAACAGCTTCCAACTTAGGGACTTCTTTGTGAGATGAAGAGATGATAAAGGAAGGAAAGACTTCCCCTGCATTGTGAGCTATGAATAATAGGGCATCATCAATTTCCAAGTTCACTCCTAAAGGGATGTTGCATGTTTGTGATACCCACCTCCATTATAGCCTACTTCATTGGTACCTGGAAAAGGAAACATTAGGAACTGGTTTTAATAACTAGAACAGTCAAGTTGTCAAGTTAGTAACTTTTTGTTACTATGTCTCAAATTCCTTTACTAAGGAAGCAGTACAGGTAATCCACAACATTATTATTATTTTTTTACCACAGCTATTTCTCTGTGCGTTTATTAAACAACAGCACCTTTTAGAGGAGTTGTTTGGGTATTTTCAGCCCGAGTACACAACGGTGATGATAATGATTCTATGCTGTGAAGTCCTTTTATGCTGAAAATAACCCTCAGAAAGAGTTTCCTCCTTTGATCTGGTCTCTCAATAGCTTCATTTTTTTTCTCTTGAATTGAACTGGCTCTATAAAAGACAACAAACCAAGCAACGCAAGAATCCTCAGTCATTCTGAGAGTGGCTCAGAGAAATCCTTCTCTGTTTCTGATTCCTGGGACACTTTCTATTGGGTCTTCTTTGTCACTTATTAATTCTGTGTCTGTTGAGAAGTAACAAGGAAATTATAAACAAAACCAGCACCGATAGTATAAATAGCAAATTTTGTGAATACAAAGGTCTTTCATCAGCTTTCTGTTGAACTGAATTGTTTCTGTATTTCTTTTAAAGAGTAAAAATGTATTTAAATCAATCTGATTTAAAATCAAGGTGAAGATGCAACAAAAAACATTGGCTTTTGTTCAGAACCTTTGTAAAATCCAACATTCAGCTACAGCAGTTAATTAAAAATAAACCCTGAAGTATAATTTTGTCAGTGCCCATGAGAGATAAGAGTATGATCTGCAAAGAAACCACCTGCATGCTACCCTTTTCATTCACATCCCTCAGAGAGGAACAATAACATTTCAGAGCCAACTGTTTGAAGCCAGAAGTTGCAAGGGATCCAAGTCAGAGGAAGAGAGCAGTACCTAGGCTTGAGTTAATTAGATTTAGGTTTTGTGCGATATATGAATCCTTTCCAATTACACATTCACATAAAATTAAGCACATTCCCTTCAACATAAATCTATGTATTAGAGTTTATCCACCAGATGAGTCAGTTTTAGACACAGTGTAAATCAGTCCACCACCTTTTCAGTCAGTAATTTATCCCACAGAAGAATCTTCTCATTGTATGAAAATTTCTTCCTAGGTCAGTTATGTTTTTATTAAATTATTTTAGGGTTCTTCAGATACTTGAAGAGTTGGAGATGTTCTAATGATTATCACCAGTTCTCTAGATACATGCATATGAAAGAGTAGGTGTATTTGGAATATAATTTTTACTGCTTTTATACAAAAAAATATTCAAATCTAGCTTATAAATTTAAAGGAATTAATAACTTGCTTTAGTTTTAATACCTTCCAGTAAAGTGAATAAGAAAGACAAGGAACAGGAAAAAACTTCAGCATCTGTGTTAAGCAGAGATGTGCACCACCTCTTCCTTACCATGGTAAAAATTGTAGCTTTCAGGGAAGTAAGTTCAGAGTAAAAATCAAAAGATATTGTGCATCATATAGTCAACATTTATCTACATAACTGCTCATTTTTTTAATTATATACTTTTACAGGGACTTGTACTCTCTACAGGGATGTAGTTTAATGGGTAAAATTTGATGGGCTTATCCTTATTTGCACAGAAAAATATGCCACATTTTCCCCTAAAGGACAATAATTGTACAATGAAAAATCAATTCCTTTATTACATTAGAATATCCAGGGGTGAACAAAAAACCCCATTATTTTATGACCAAATAAGAGAATTTCTAGACATTTATTTTTAATCTTCCTAGCATCATTGAAGAACAGTAAATTAATATTTAAATAATACCTAGCTCAGTGAATTTAATTCTGAGCATCATTGTAGCCCTATACATTTTTTATTCTTTCCAACAGACACTCCTGAAAGAGAAGCTACAAGTCAATATGCTATTGCTTGTATATTATTTGTTGATGGATGCCATAGGCAACTCCTCTTCTATTTGGCTCACATTAACCCAACCAAATAAACAAGCAACCTGTCAAGATAAAAACACTGCTATACTCCTGACCTGAATTAGTTAGCAAATGTTAAAGATCTAGAGAAACTGCCATTCAGTGTTTCAGTTAAAAATCCAAACTTACCTGTAATTTAAAATTAAAGGTAATACCAACATTATAATTCTACAGAAATTTCTGTCTAATTTTCAATAATGGAAATGTTTTTTTCAAGATCAAACCTCCAGCCATTTAAAATCACAAAATTTCCTTGAAACATCCTTTGACACATGTACCTGGTATTATTATTTTTTTTTAGTCCCTGAAAATGGTGGGGGGAGGCGGGGGTGAAGAGGAGGGGAGAAAATTCAGCACTACAGCATTTCATAGAGAACATTTCATCTTTTATGTTACACATTTTCCATCATGGCACAACAGCTTTTCCAAACAGTGTCAATTGGTTTTACTGGTCAGGGGGTGATTTACTAAGAGCTGGTACTGTTAGCTAGAATACCTACAGTAGAAAAACTCTACATCAGTGTTTTCAGAATTGTACCCTATTAAACCTATCAATTTTAACATCTCAAAGAATGCCAGTTTAAAACACTTTAGTTCAAAAGGTAGCACATCTGCTTATAACTGCCTTGAACCAACAACTTTGGCATGTGTTCACTTAAGTGCCAACATAAGAGGCTAAAGCTACACAGAAATGTGATGTGATGCATCAAGACATTGCCATCACTGTACAACCCATGATACAAGTCTGAGCCAGCACTGTGTATTTTCTAGCCACTTAGCTGCAAGAAATTAAAATTGACATGAATTTTCCTTATCACTAAGTTCTATTTACTGGCTTTAGCAACAATGGAGTGAAAGGAAATTGATTCCTAGGTTATATAAATCTTCTGAATTGGATATGATTGTGGTTTTGAATACCTACTTATTTGGGATCCCTTTTGGTCTATATATATTTTCACACATTTAATTGGCGGTGCCATGTTTTAATTTCCTACATTATTTTAGGATATTTCCTTCACACTTAAATTTATCCCAAAGCTGTTTAGTGACTCATGTCACTAGTTTCTTAATTTCCAAGTTAAATGGGCCTTATTGCTACAAATATCACATTCCCAAAAATCATTTCCAAACAAGAACAGTTTGTCCCCACTCTCTGTAGATAGCAGTAATCGAAGTCTGTCTTTTCAGCCTTGTTTCAATCTAATAGTTGGCCCATTTTGCTTTGGTTATTCCTGCTATTTACTCTTCCACCATTTTAAGATGACATGTAATTTCAGAGAATTGCTCAGATTCTTCATTTGATAACTCTTATTTCAAAAGTTATTTTCCAAAATTCTGTACAGTAGACTAACCCTACAGAGTGCATGGAAAGTTATTTCATCTGAATTGCTTTCCTGGGAAAAGAAATTACTTCAGCACAGTTTAAGAAGTGTG
Organism: Toxostoma redivivum; assembly: GCA_013397375.1. Taxonomy (NCBI): domain Eukaryota; kingdom Metazoa; phylum Chordata; class Aves; order Passeriformes; family Mimidae; genus Toxostoma; species Toxostoma redivivum. The sequence continues at coordinate 1,335,534 of VXBI01003376.1, forward strand.
TTGTTCTTCTGTTACTCAGTTCAAATGGTAAATTTCTCTGTAAAGGGTTGTCTTGACATTTCAGAAAATATCCCTGCTCCGTGTGCAGTCAAATCCATGTCTGATATACAGCTGTGGCTATGGTGAGATATGGCTTAAAGTCCTGTTCAGTGTGAGGAAGCATTAGGAAAAGAAACTATCTGGGCTGATCTGAGGTAGATGTGTTTGATCACCAGTTGTTTCTCCATTCTCTTGCCTGTTCACAAAAGATGCAACAAGCAGTCCCAACAACAGTTTTACTCTGTAGAGCCTAGCAGAGCAAGCTGGAGCAGCTCTTGCTTTTAATGCTAGCAAACACTTCATAAAACCAGGAAAATTGGCATTTGGGGCACTTTGAGGTTGGAGCACTTGAAACACAAGGCTACTGAGAGTGGAGTGCAGCCAAGCTTCTGCCAAAAGACACTGAGATGCCCAGTCTGTTGATCATCAGAAAATTACACCCAGCAGATTGATGCTTTTACCTTCTCCCATGAGTTTGTATCTCTTTGAGAAGACTCAGCTTAATGCTTTCAGCCTTTTTTGCCACCCAGAGTTTCTCAGAAGATGAATAGTTAAAAGAACAATTATTTTCAACTACTTAGAGGCCAATTGTGGAAACTTAATCCTGAATCTTGAAGGCATTTTTCCCTCCTCCTGTTTGATTCACAAACAGAACTCTCATTCCCAATGCTTTTTGACAGAGTATTTCTGTTTCTAAACAGAAACTGGAAAAGGGGAACATCTATTATTTATTCATCAGGAGAAATTGCTGGTTGAATCTGTTCTTTCCTCCAAAAGAAACAGAGAAATTTTGACTATACATTTCTGACTATACATTTTTTTAAAATTTAAGTCTTAAAAAGAACATCCATTCACTGTAGAAGAATGGCTGGAGTGGCTGAGAGTGCTGAATTGTTTCCATTTTCCTGCTGACTGATAGTTCCTGGTTATAGGTCTTGTGTGAATGATCTATCTTCCCTATATTAAGTTTTAACAAAGCATCTTCTCTGTTGTCTGTTGAAAACAGTCTCTTCTGAAAGATTAAATGAAATCATATGCCTTCCAAGTTTTCCTCCCTTAATGATTTTAATATGATATTTTCTTCATACTAAGGCATGACTTACACATTTTCCTTGGTCCTAAAAGTTTATTTTCTAACTGGGTCTGTAAGCCAAAGCATAAGCAAATACATATTTTTGCCCTACCAATAACAATTAAAAAAAAATAGAAATAAAATATGGAGCTGAAAGGTCAGTGCTAACCTACATTTTATTGATTCAGCAATTCTTTCTCAAGAAGACATAAGGGAATACATGTCCAAACATCATTCTGGTGAATTTTTTCTTCTTCCTGTACACCACACAGAGTACAAAAGATACCCATCTAACCAGTATAATTTTTTCTTGGGAAACCCTGTTCCTACACCAGGTATAGAATTATCATCCACTTTCTTGGAATCTGAAATTATTACTGTAAGCAGTTGAGAACTTTTTAATATATTTATATATATAAACTCATTTATATATTATTCACTAGAATGATTGAACCGAAACTTTTTCTCATGCCAGAGCCTGTAAAACAGGCAGTTTAACAGAATCACTCAGAGGCAGCATTAACACCACATTTCAAACTACTAAATGTGACATATGTACCCATTAACACCCTTTCCAAGTAGAGAACATTTCATCTCATCAAGGGAACTACCAGCCAAAATAGGATTAACAGATGAAAATGAAATCAAACCACAACAATAGCTTTGCATAATAGGAAAATCTGTGCCCTGTTTCAGAGAAAGCAGCTCATAGTAGAGTTTTAAACTTTAATTTCATATTTTTATTCTTCATAGTTTAATGGCTGGGCAGCCCAGACATCAAAATATTGCAGTCCATATAAAGTGCCAAGCACCTGATTAACTATGTAAAGAGTTTACAGAAAAAGGGCTGGAGGGGGTGAAGGACTACCTGTTTTCTTCCAGAGAGAGGCCAAATAAAGGTGCATAATGACCTTCAGTTAAGCTTTGTCTCTTCCATCTGCTGAGTCTTTTCTCTAAAAATGTAAGGCTTTAAGAATCACATGTAATTGGCAGGAAGACCTTGCCTATGACAAATATTTTAAATTTTTTTTAAGTTTTCTAAGAGTTTCTAAGAGTTTCTTTTTGGGTTGGTTGGGTTTTGGGGTGGGGTGGATGGGGTGTTGCTTAACAGCCAGGGAATAATTTGTGAAAACAAAGGGCAAAGAAGCAATGAAACACAGCTCTTCCACACTCTGGATACTTAATATTCAAATGATGGAAATTGCCTTCAGCTGAGTTCCTATTCAGATAAACATTGTAGATTTCAGTAAAGCAAGACCTTGTAGCTTCAGGCACCTGTGTGATACCAGATGACAATATCTAATCTTTGGACCCAAGTGAATCCCTACGAAATGTTTGATGTTCAAATGCTACAGACCAAAGCACCTCTTGCCAGAACTTTGAAGTCAAAATCTGAGGACTAAATAATTTTCTAGCATAGGCAGCTGTAAGCAGAAGCTCTGTAACTCAGAATTAACCTGCCTAATACCATAATTGAAAGTAAAAGTAAAATTAAACCTAAATATAATGCAATAGTTGCCTGTCTTTTGTATGGATATGAATACAATTGACCAGGCAAGGTGGAAATTGTTCTGATACTTTCAGGACTTCACAGACCTTATTTGGACTGGTAAGACTAGAGGAGCAACACAGTGAACTCTGACTTTCTTGTTAAAGTTTCAAAGACAATGTTTGCATGTATTCTAAGAGAAAAGGCAAGACTGCAAGTGAGTGTGCAGACTAGTTTCTTGAACATAAGAGCATGGAAAAAGTTCTATCTTTCCACATAGAGTAGAAATATAACCATACTTATACTAACTCTCAGGGAGAATATTACATGGCAGCAAGCATTGCCACGTCACAACTCCAAAGTTTCCTATATAACCAGCAGGAACTGAGAGGTCTAGATGTATCTGTAAAAATCCCGACATGCAGAAAATGTGGGTGTCTCACAAGTTATGACATGATCTCTGTATCCAGATTCTGAATTTGTCACAAAACCAGCTGTAAATCTATTTGTGGACTTCATTTCTTGTCACAAACTGACACTGTGATTCATTACTTTCATAGAGCAGACAGGAAAAAAAAGAAGAATAACATTGAACTTTAGAATTTTCGAAATCCAGTCATGAATCTAAACTTGGATCCATTATTACCATTCACCAAGTGAAGTGAACTTATGGAAAAAAAAACCATCAATATGGAAAATTATGTGAATTAGTGAAAACTGTAGAAAAACTAAAAATACAGCATACTGAATGTGTAATCAGGATACAGCTGTTTCAAAATAAACAGCTTTGGTTTGATTATAAATAGATGAAACAAAAATTCTAATCCATTTCTAAAGGCTTAATTCAACCTTTTCTGGATTGAACTAAATTCTAGGTTCTTACTGGTTTTAGAAATCCACCAGTAAAGATGCAATAAATTACTTCAGACACTAGTTTTTACAGCAAAGTCAGTAAAAAAATAAAGCCTACATGTGGAATATCCTTTCAGGCCACATATGTTATGGTGGAGATATATGCTACACTAAGCAAATTCATGCCTAAGGGAAGGACTGAAGCTTCTTTTCTGTGCTGGCACAATACTGTTTTGGCTTATGTGGGTTTTGCAGATGTGTTGATCTCCCATTTGTACTCACCTGTGAGACATTTGTCATGCCATGGCACAAAAAATAATAAAAAGGCAACAAAACAACCTAACCTAAAGAAACCTTCAGTATTCCGAACAGAAAACATCTGGAGACATACAGGTCATGCAAAGATGAGAACTGAGATAATGAATTAGTTTGGGACAGGCATAAGAGAGCCACAATTCAGGCTGCTGAATACAGGTCAACTGGCAATAATACCCCATAATGGAGAGTTTGACCTCTTGTCAAATGTCATTCTTGCCCAGCATTTCTCAGCAGCATTTTGCTGACATGTCAGCACAGGCATAGGAATTCACACACAGCACCACCAGCTGAAAAGTGATAGAGCAACCACTGCACACAGCCATCCTGGCTGTCTCTCTGGAAAAACATGGGTGACTTTCCTCCAGGTGAGATACTGAGAGTAACAGCTAATAACTATGATTTTATTTTTTTTCCCTTTGTATTTACATCCAAGAAGGCAGCCTATGATCAATGTTTAAAATCATGGAATAGAGCTAAAGAATAATTTTATCTGAAAACAACATAGACTGATATATTCCACTTCTGGCTGTGGGCAATAGTGGAAACAAGAAAATTAATAGAGTAGAAAAGATAAAAAAGTTATGTGACAACTTGGTTTACCAGTGAAGATTTACTGTGGAGAATAAGAGTTCTGTTTTAAAGTTTGCCCAAAGATTGATGATAAAAAAATTGCTTCATTTATTGCTTCTAATTCAAATTACTCACCTGTTTTTGCATTATGTTTGAGGAGTTACACTCAGCTTCCTGGTCTCACATCAGGCAGCATGCAACATTCTTCACCAAAAATATTATTAAGTTAGTCAAACATAAAAAATATTGATTGCCATTTTAAAGAAAGACACTGTTGGGGCTCTGGCTCCTATTAAATTTCCAGTTAGATACTTGACTAATTTATTTTTAAAGAAGAATCTCTTTTTAGAGAAACTTACATAGGAGTTTCACACTTGAGCAAAATAACATAAAACCTCATTAAGACTTCACAGAAAAATAACTTTGCAAAACAGTATTTTCTATCTTCAGTATATATGCTTAGCAGGGTGAAATAGATGAAACATGACAATAGCAGATGTATTAGAGGACATTTAGCAAAAAAAATCCCCAAATCTATATTAACATTCCCAAACAATTGTGTTATTCAATATGAGAATAGCTACTCTATTGTTCCTGTATTAATTACTATGTGTAATGTCACTGTGTTCTTTTTCATTTATATTTCTCAACTTGATGAATGCCAAATACTGGATGATTTTTTTATGTAGTGCAGTAATGTCCAAAACACAAAATAAGGCAATCTGAAGCAAAAATAACATATGCTGAACTAATACCAAATGGTATTAAATTAGATTAAAGCATCTCCCATCAAAATAGGTTCATTAAAATTCTGTGCATGTAGTAAGAGACCTCCAGATGGGTAGGAGCAGTTGAGAAATATAATGCATAGCTGTGTTATGTCTGAGGAGGGTTGGGGATATTCTGTGTGACTATAGATTGTATGCTTACACATCTTTGCAAACTCATCTCCTCAAAATCACCAAATGCAAAGAACATTTCACAAGGAATATAAGGCCCACTGGGCCTTTCATCTCTAAAAGATTATCATATGAAATGTTTCAGGTGAATAACTGGTTTTCTGTTACTTCAATCAGGAAAGCAGTGTTAATCATTCTATCCTGTTCTTTTTTTTTCCTTCAGGCAGTTGATTTGAACTATTACCATGACTGGAGAAAAAAAAATATGGCAGTGTACTATTTTGTTTAGAACACTTTATCTATGTGAAAACAAACTTCACGTGCAAAATATGATAAAGCAATATTTGAATGTAAAATATAAAAGTGAAAGTGTTTGCAGCATGTGATTTTGATAAATTACATTTTTTTATTAATGTCAGTGGTACTGATGTCTTACAAGTTTTTAGTAACCACATGTTCCTGCCCTGTACAGCAAGGTCTACTAATCACCGACCTGCAGAAAGTTCTGTCTCCACTGGCTCATCAGCCAGTAGTTTTGGCAGTGGATACAGCATGGATAGCGAAGGCAGCAGCAGTGCCACGGGAGAGAATAATCTATTTCCCATCCCAAGAATGTAAGACTTTTCTGCTAATATATTGTATCCTCCATGCACAATTTATAGCATTTTCACTTGCCGGTCATCTTCTTAGTTTCCTCTGCAGATTTATGCAGTAGAATAGCAGCTAACTGGGGAGAATTCCCCAGAGTTCACACTTTTATTCCACTTTGTTGAGCATTGAATTGTTAATAACCAACCAAACCTCTGCCTCAACCTCATGAATTTCTTCCTGTCATGTAGGAGATGTGCTGGTCTCAGCCTTTGATGAAAGTGTGTAGAGATGGGCTTGGCTTATGTTTCAAAAGTACAACTATTGTAGCTTTGAGAAAGCTTAGTTTAAGTTTTCAGATTTTCCTCCGTCTGTAAAGAGATGTTACTAGTGCAAAGGGAATTTGTACCTTGGATAGAGCCCAACTTTTCCCAAGTTTTTAGGAGTTTCAGCAGAATTTCTCAGTTCTTGGCTGGAAGAAGCTTATTGGTACAGAGTCCCTGTAGGAATTCTCAAGCTACTGTCAGTGCAATGATCCTGTAAAATTATTTAATTTTCCAAATTTTTTACCCAGTTAAGTACTCCACAGAGAAACATTTTGCCAGGATTTTTTCACCTCCTCTGTCATCATGCACCATCATTTAACAATTTAATTTATATTCCCTCATAGAACAAAGTAACTTCTGATCAACTTAATGATTCCAGCCTGAAAAAAATTTATAGATTGACTGCTCTCAAAATATTAGTTGCTGGTCATTGTCCATTCATTGTCTGCAGTATTTGTTCAATATTTTCTCTAGAACAAAAAAATGTTTGCTTTTCTCTTGAAGTTGTGAACTATTAGTCACAAAGACATAAGCTTCCTAGAAAAACTTGAAGTGAAAATTCTCTAGAACTGCAATATTTCTAAGTATTTTTCATTTTCATAAATAAATCCCAATGGTATTTGTCTACATTTTTTAAAGGGAAAATAGAGATAAATCTTAGACTTCAATCTCACTTTCAGAATCTTATTATGTGAGCTTAGGTTATAGGGTGTGAATTGTTTAATTTGCATTGGACTTTTCACTCATGTTGTTCTAGGCTAAAAGTGGGAAAAAGAATATTGTCTTTGACAACATCAAAGGAAAAGAAAAATATTGGGCTGTTATTCCTAGTGAGAAAAGCAAAGATGCATAAAATCTTTGCATAACACAAGATGGAACTCTCAATAGAAATTTTCAGTTCACACATGCCAAATTTGAGTCCAAATAACATAATTTACTGTGTATTGACTAGCAATGTGACAGTACCTACAGTTACTTGCTATTTGGCTGGCACTCATTGGTCTCTTAAGCCTGAAATCAGCCCCATTTCTACTGAAAAGCAGGAGGAAGTCTCCACAGCTTCAGATTTTCTCTTATAGAAATTTGTTCTCATGAATTATACTTAATTAAATAAAATATATCCACGTCTCATTTTTTGTAAGGCTATACTTTTTTTTTATAATGGTATTTCAAAATAAGTTATTTATATGCTGATATTAGAAAGAATCTTTAAAATTACACAAGAAATTTATGCAGACAGGACCTGCTTCATTTTTCATGTTAGTCTCCAAAGCTTTACATAGCAATGTAAGGAAAACGAATGACAAAATATGTGTTTACCATCAGATCATTCATGAAGAGAATATTTAAAATATATAAATGTTTCCATTTTGAATTCTGTATAAAAAATCTTATTTATCTGAACATATGTATAATTGAAATTCTGCTCATCATTTGCATTCACACTGGCTTGATAATGACTTCAGGAACTCTGACCTTGTACTCTCAGCAAATTCAGAAGACCACAGCTTAAAATTTGGATATGAAGTATTAAGTAGGCTAAATATTTTTGAGTATCTTGGCATTTAAAAACCTTTTTGGTTATAAGTTACCTGCTTAGAATAAATTTCTGGTCTATCAAAAGAAATTGTTGGATATGCTGAATTTTAATTTTTGTTTTAGTCCAAATGCTTTTAACCACACGAACAATAAGTCTTGAAGCAAAATAAAATAATTAAATAGTGACACCATGGGAATTGTTTGATGGGGTAACTAATTAGAATACTTGCCAATATTAAGTAGCTATAACTATCAAGGGAAATTAATGATTTTATACAGTTACATAAATCTGAATATATCTTGTAAAGTCTTTCTCAATTTTATTTTTTTAAATATCCTATTATCCATTTGTAATATTCCTGAAAGATACTCATGTTCTTATCTCTGATAAAAAACAGATTCTCTATGCCTTTGTTTTGCTTAACTCTTTATAGCAGTACATTGGCTGTAAAGTAAATTTTATTTTGAATGCAAAGCTGAAAAACAGTTGAATGATGCATAAGGAATATAACCCTTGGAGTAAAATAATTCTCGTATCATATTTGTAATGATTTATGAAGTATTACCTACAGAAGAAGAAAATAATAGCTTTAAGTTAAAACTGAATATAAAAACACTTGAAAAAATGTGATTTCACACTGATGTTTTAGTTCCCCATGAATTTAGACAACTTCAGACATGAACTTGGCTCACAGGTAGAAAAGAACAGTGGTGATCCTTTAACCCCCAAGGAATCACATGCAACTGAAGATAATGCCTTATAGTCTCTATCATAGCAATCAGTCTTAAGGCAGAAAGAAAACTAGAAGCACAAATGTTTGAGAATGATTGTAATCATGCCTTAGAGCTTGTAAGGAGTATATTTAAAGATAGCTTATATTTTACCTAACTTCCATTGTGTAAAAATAGACATCACGATTCTAATGCATGTTCTTTCTACATAAAATGCAGGAAAATAGAGAACTCCAGAACATGATTCATTCCACTCACTCAACTTTAAGATTAATTACATTTTCACAATTGTTTCTTATGTTAAATCTAACCTGTAAAGTAAAGAAATAATTTAGGAAGATAACAACCACAAGTACCTTTGAAGGAATGGAATCCAAACAGATATCAGATATCAATTTGTGTGACTATTTATTATATATTTCACTGATGACTATAACAAGAAAAAGTGATAAGATGTGCAGCCCCAGACTGATGTGGGGCAGGTATCAGACAGCACCTGATGGACCCATTCTGTAAGAATTTACAGGCTTAGCAGGATTGCAGCTGCCTTCAAAAGAAAAAAAGATAATATTCTTAAAAGAACAAAGCCTTGTTGTCTTAGGTGTATCATTGTTTTAGCTGTCATCTTTCTATGGTTTTACTGACAACAACCACCATATCTTTTAACAGAGGGAAGATGAGCCAGAATGGACAAGAACCAGTAAAGCAGTCGGGAGTAGGAGCAACTGACTCAGAAGGTAAAAAGAAATACAAACAGCTCTACAGTGGTACCCCATGTTTGTAGGAAGGATGTGCCTATTTCTTTTACTTGTTATGCTATGAAAAATTAGTCTATGCTCTCTTTGTATTGTAGATTAAAATCCTGACCTTCATTTTCTCTGGGGGCCCTTTACACAGAACGCCAATGTAATGAGTCTTCAGTTTAAATGAGAATGGTGTCTTACCTGTTTACTTAAAGTAATTAAATAGTTAGATTACAATGAATAATATATAATAATATCTGTCTTCTGATGTTCATTGCTTTTCAAATAAAAAATACAAAGTATGGAGCTGACTCAATACTCAGTGGATTTGACGAATATATCTAATGCCTGTCAGGCTCTATTTTTATAACGTTTCAGAATATTTACTTCATAAAGCAATCATTAATGTCAGTGTTTACATAAAACATTAACTTTAAATAAAAATATTAGCTGAGAAGGCTTGACTGCTGCACTTAATGCAGATGCACTGTAATGAAACTTCATTGGATTGGGAAGTCCTGACTGATTTTGCTTTGGTATTAATGTGATGCTGAGAAAGAAGAAGATATTGTAATATTGGAGCTGGAAAGTGCCTGACAGAATGACTTTCAAAATTTCATAGGGAATGTGATTATCTTTTTCATGTGTAATTATGGAAAACCACATGGAAATGAAGAGTGTTTTGTACAGAAGGACACATTATGAAAATTCAATTTCCCTTTACATATAAGGCATATTCTTTCAAGTGTGTGTTTATGTTGACCTCAAATATGAAACTTAATTTTACTGACCTTCATTTTATTATTAAAATAAGAACCTTTGTCATTTAGATGCATTTCAATGCAGCTTTGAGTATCAATTAATTCCTAAATTGAAATTTATACATATAATTGATAAATTGACCTGAAGTTTAGTCATTTGAACATAATCAACCTTTTTCAGTTTTCTAGAGTCTCTGTATATGGGGAAATAATTGCTGTTTCCATATTTGCGGTAAAAGCAGTCTAACATTCCACAGAGCTGAAGAAATCCAATTAGAATTTACAGGTAGATCTGTAAAGTTCTCTTTTCCAAAGCAAGAATTCTTACCATGTATATACATTTTACTAAATATTTCCATACATAGTATGCATTAAAAAACCAAACCAAACCAAACCAAAACAAAACAAAAAAACCCCAAATTTTTTGCTTTATCAAATACTTTCATAATCTTCCTATCAAAATTCCATTTCTCAATAGTATATTTAAGCATTTGAAAAACAAAAATCTTTTTTTTTAAGGAGACATGGTGGGATGGAAATGGGAAGTTGGGAATTTTTCACTTCTATTTTGTCATGATGAGTTTTATACAGATTTATAATTGTAAAGAAATGCCTTTTCATTATTTTGTTCATCAAAGGTTGTCCTTTAGGTTATGTCTTGGATCCTAAATTTCAGAGCCTACAAACATAAAATATTTTCATTTCTTATCGGTATTATTAATTAACCCCAAAATCTTAACAAACCCAAATAATAAAAACCAAACAGTACCCAAAACACCTTTTGAAACATTCTGAAAAACATCTAATATTTGGTGTTAAATTACCTTTGCAAAGTTGTCTTTCTTCTTGTCTTCAAATTTTGCAAATAACCCAAGAGCTGCAATTCCCTAATTTTCACTTACAGTACAATTCACCTCTGCTACCTTGGGAACTCTGAGTTACAGCTCCTAGTGTGATAAAATGACTGGTTCTTATTGAGAGTTTTTTACCATTGAGAGAGGCTAGTGCAGTCAGCCTGGATTTTAGTGTTTGATTTCTAGCTGACTAAGAGGGGAAAGGCCAGTGTCAAAGGATAAATTAAACTAAAATCTGGAAAACAACCCAAGAGCATTTGAGTTTCAGCATGTAAATATAATTATCTTTTGGGAAAGTAGTTCAGAATTTAAAGGAAACCAAGATTAACTGACAATTACTTCAGTATTACAGATTTATTGTGGCATTTTTTTAATAGATGAATAAAAGATAATGAAAATAATGCCTTTTTTGTAATTCACTTACCTGTGTTTTGGACCAGTTGAGCTCTGAAATTAAGTGGAATCAAATATTCATTCCCACTTTTCATTAACTGTAGAGACCTCCCATAGCTGGCATTTGTATTCTTATTTGCAAATAATGACTTAGAATTACATTTAAAACTTTTTAATACTGGTACTCTTTTTTTTAACATTTTCAGATATTCTTAGGGCATAACTTCTGTAAAAAAGTAGCCTTGGGTTAGTCTCTTTAAAATGGTGAATAATATATTAAGTTGTTTGAAGGTGCAGGTCTATTGCTACGTGAAATGTTTCAGTCATCCAAGTCATTCATACAGGCTGACAAATTGGCAAGGGACTTAGAGGATCTTTAAGATCAGTAGCTGCAGGCAAAGCAAGGTAGTCATTCTCAAGTGACAACGAGAATTGGTTTCTAGTGGCTGAATCAAAACTGTAACAAAAGGGTTTGAGTTGAGCTCATGGGGTATGACAGCAAAATTTAGGCATTTACATAAGTGGAACCTCCAGGGAAAAAATGCACATTTTGTAATTGTTAGCCCAACATTTATTGTGTTAATGCTTTGTTAGCAGTAGTTTTTGTGCTGTTAACATATATCACTATCGTTATAAGCAAAGACTGGAAAACAGAAATATTTACTTTGCTGACATAACCAAATGGTCAATATAAACAACTGTGATTCTGTCTATGATAATCTTTATTCCTCTGAATATATTATCTTCTCATATTCTGTATTTTTGTACTACTTAATAATATATTTAAAAAGTCAGAGTTTTGCTCTTGAAAGCTGTATTAGTTATGATATGCATTGTTGCATGTTATCTTACTCTGGGCATTCTGCCCTGAGAAGATGAAATATTTCATCTTCTTAAGCTTCAGTAAATCTTATTGTACATATTGTGATCTCCATTAAGTTATGCAAGCCAACTTCTGTATTTGTTTCAGAAAGTGCAATATACCTTGTTCAAAGATTTCTTATGACATGGCTAGAGTATTAAAGACATTATAAAAAGCCTAATTGCATCCATGTAAGGATTGAAAGTAACAATTAAAAGCACATGATTAATATCTTGATTCAGTTGTAGATCATGATTGCTCTATCTGTCCTATGAAGTTGCTCAGCCAATAGGCTCCACATGGTATTTTCCACCTACCAACAATTTATCCATTTAAAAAATAGATGGGGAAAATTATTTCCATAAATTTTATATGTGTGAATTTGCTAGGTAATCCCAAGATGCTATTATTTCTAGTAGAAGAGAGATATATAAATAGCTTTGTTGTGGAAATGTATCTTCTTTTGAAGATTCTGTATGCATGCAAAATACCATTCCTTAATCATCCCTCAATCCTCAAGCATCGAGGTACATCTCAAGCAAAGACTCTTTTAGGAGTATGTCAGGGGTTTTTTGAGCGAATGAGTACTCACAGTGCTTCTGTCATCCTCTGTGGTTGGCCTTATTGTGAGAATTTTCAGTCAGAAAATTGTAATCCTTCTATAGGAGCAGTGCAGCACCTCACCCACATCTAAGAGAGTAGGTTTTTTTTTTTTTTTAATTTTTACTTTCTAGTCCATGAATACCAAAAATTTCTGTTCATTGTTCAGCGATGTCTCAAAGGTTCACCTTATGACCTTTCCAGTGGTCCTTTGAGCCTCATACTTTGAGTGCAATTAAACAAAGTTCTCTAAGTAAGAAACTGTCTCCCTCTACAGATGATTGAACCTGAACAGAAATTTTCAGAATGTTATAGAAAAGCCCCAGTAGTTATATTTCCATAAGCCAAGAGAAGGAATAGATTTGTGTTATTTCAAAATCTAAAAGTGCACACATACTTACTAACTTCTATAAAATTATATGAAAGAGATATGCTCTCATTTAGTATAACCTTTAGTGAACTCTTGCAGGATTTTTCCTTTTTTTTTTATGCTAGTAATTTGCCTAAGTTATAAAGGGGAAAAAAAACAAAAAGCAAACACAACAACAAGCCCCAAACATGCTCTGTGATCATACTTTAACAGGCAAATTTTAGAGTACTGTGAGTTTAATTTCATCTATTCAGAGTAATCTAAGATAAAAACCACCCTTTTTTCTTAATATTTGAGCTTTATGGTTCATCAGCCAGAATTATAAACTAAGAGATTCAGTTTTAATAGTTTAATTTCTTATATCCGTATTTCAATAATTAAGGCAGTATAATCTTTATTTATGAGAAAAATGTTTAAATACCACAGAAGATTTAAAACATGCTAGGGAGTCATTCTAATAAGATTCTGGAAAAGTGCATGACCCTCTGACTGGGAATCATTTGACTTCTAAATGTTCCTTTATAGCTTTCTGAACAGTGCTAGTGAAATTTTCATCCATCCTTTCTGCACAAAATAGACCCTGGAGCAAATTATCTTGCAAACTGTTTCACACTGTCTCCTGAAGAGGAGCACCCAGCAGTGATAAGTGGATTAGCTCTCTTGAGTAAAACGAGGCATGAAACTAACTGACAAAACAGGCACAGGTAACCAATGCCATATTCTTCAAAGTAATTAAAACTCAGGAAAAAAATTCATTTTTACTTGCTCTTTAGCTAGGCTAGAATAACACTGTTGAAACCACAGGAGTTGCTGTACTATGACCAAGAACAGGCTAAGGGATTGCTGCATCTCACACCTTAAAAAAATAGCATTTTGATTTCTTTTAAATCTGAAGGTTGAAATATCTGAAGTATAAAATTAGTCCTTATGAGGATGTTCAGAGAAAAATGCCCTAATATTGGATCTTCAACCAGAAAGTTATAAGAGGAGAAAAAAGACAGATGAAGAAAGTTATTAACAGATAATTATGATTACTGAGATTTGCAAATGCTTTTGTATATGCAAAAATCTATACTTTGATGTCTGGTTTATCCAGGCTAAAAATAGGAGGTTTACTGCAGGTGAGTAAGTTTCTTGCATTAGAGTGGTCAGAGACAGAACACCTCTCCTATGGAGACAGGCTGAGACAGTTGGGGTTGTCCAGCCTGGAGAAAAGAAGACTCTGGGGAGAGCTTGCTGTGGCCTTGAAATACAGGAGACTTATTAAAAAATAGAAAAAAACCTTTTTACTAGGGTCTACAGTGACAACGACTTTAAAGTGAGAGTAGACTTAGACTGAATATAAGAGGAACTGGATCAGGTTTCCCAGAGAAGTGAGGAATGCCCTAACCCTGGAAGTGTTCAAGGACAGGTTGGATGGGGCTTTGAGCAACCTGGTCTTGTGGAAGAAGTCCCTGTCATGGGGTGGGGTTGGAAGTAGATGATCTTTAGAGATTCCTTTGGACCCAAACCACTCCATGACTGATATGAAAGAGCTGTCAAAGATTTGTGAAAGGTTCAACACACAAACTGCAAATATGCCTGCTTGCTGGGGGTGGTGTTCTGGGAGCTGCTGTCCACTCAGGTGTTTGACAGGTAGAGAAGTAAATATTTCTGTCCTCCAACAGTGATTTTTTCTATACCTTTGATTAGGAGCATCAGGCATCCACATTTCACACACTTCATCCAGTGTTTTGTTTCGAACATATAAGTCAGTAACTCTGTGCCAGGAAAATTCCACTTTCTTTTTAATTTCTTACCTTTGGATTGTTTCAACTACTGAAGACACATCAGAATATCACATGTATCACATGTACAGTATTGGATAGCAAGAATCTCAGAACTGTTATTTCCAAGGAAAATTGCAAATATCATTACATAGCATACTCATTTCTATATTTATGCCCATTTCTACATTTATATCAGGAAGTGACTGAATAGACAGAGGAACTTGGAATTCACATGTTTGAGTAGTCTTCAATTTACCAACAAATCCTAAACTAGCACATATTTATTGTTTCTTAAATTTAGTTAAATTGAACTAGACTCAAAATTTTTATCTTCTGTAGCATGATTCCTGACTCCTAGAAGTATAACAGCATACAGATCAGCAATAAGTGACCAAGTCAGAAGCAGTCACTTTTACCACGGGGGAGAATAGTTCTAAGTTTCTGGACCAAGGCTTGATGCAATTCTTTTTAAGGCATTTTTAGACTGGTATCTCAAAACCACAGGAAGCATCATCTGTTTAGGTCAAATACGATCTTTGATGTTTGTGCTCGTCCCAATAATTCAAATAACTCTGGAGTTTTGCACATTTAATCCTAACATATACTACAATGTATGAGAACCTGGAAAAAGTCTGGACTTGAAAGTATTTTTTGAATCAACAGAGTCTTGTACTGACCAAGTATGAGACTGTTGATTTGATTATAATGGATATTGATCCATGGATTTAAAGAGAAATACAGACAATCTGAAATGTTGCCAACACTGACTTGAACAGTGGTTGAATTGCATTTTTTGGTTTTGAGTGCATGTCATGTACATAGTAAAAGAAATTGCTGCACATTCTCATTGTATTTCCTCGAGAGCAATAAAAACCTGTTAATCTCTTTTTAAAAATCCATTTTTAGTGGCTGTAATAACTGCTTTTATAGTCCTATTGCTCTTCTGATTAACATGTAGAAGAGGTCTTTCTGCGAAATAAAATATTACTGGTTAAAATGTGATTCCTTCCCAGGAAAATATCTAATTGAAAGAAGAAGAATTGCCAAACTTCTCTGCTATCTCTATGAATAAAAAGGTTAAAATTCAACCTTTGTTTAAACTGTCTTTAATATAAAATCAGAACCTTGCTTTCTGCCATTACTTTCTACCAAGGGTCTGCCATCTACTACTTGACAGCATGATTTCAATCAATGCCAACAAAATTTAAAGCAGAAAATACCAGCAAGGGTAATTTCTCACATGAACAGCTGCTACAATACAGAGGGGAAAAAAAAGGACATAAGGGAATAGAAAACAAGTACTGAAAGTTCTTGCAGATAGCCTGTCATATGTTGATTTTAAGAATTGAAAAGATCAGATATACTTTTCTGTCACAAGGGATCCTTAAGAGATGAATCAGGCCTATGCACTGACAGTAGTCCTTATCCTCTCTCGTTTTTTAAAAATAAGTCTATATTTTATGCACGTTCCCTTAAGCTAGGAATAGCCTTACTACTAATGCCTAAACCCCACACCTTAAAAACTGAGTCAAGATAAACAACAGCAGCCCTATAAACCTAAGTATTATCAGCTTCCTCTCTAAACTCTGAGAAGTATTTTTCACCTATCCCAAATTGGCCCCATATTCTAATTTCCCACCTGGCTCTCCAGTAATAATTGAAGCAATTAGTTCTGCCTTCCTGAGGTATTTGCCAGTATAATCCAGCTGGTTTTCCTAAAAAGAAGCAGAAAGAATTTAAATAAGAAGAAAGCTTGTAGCCAGAGACAAAACATAGAGGAAAAAAAGGACAAGTTCTGTGTTCTTCTATCCACATAACAAACAACATTGATTTACAGTGCTACAAATCAGCCTATTCCTGAATTGTCTCTGCAAAAAGTCGTCAAAAGAAAAGTAAATAATCCAGGCAGACTGTGCTTAACTAGTTTCTGTAGTTTTGAGTTCTGTATGAACTTTGACTAAAAGGCTATTAGCTCTTAAATTATGCCTCAAGATAATTCTAAAAAAAAAATTTTTTTTCAAGTTTTATTTTTAAAAAATCTGCTTTTCCCATGGAATCTGTTTAAATTTTTAGAAATTATTAAGAAGACAAATGAAATAACAAAAATCTGAAAAGCACAAGTATTTCTTCTGAAAACCAAAATATCAGCCCTTTGAAGTGATACTTCAGTAATCACCTGGAAAGCTAATTTGTTTGCTTAATATTATTAATCACTTTTATTGGCCTAGATCTTAAATGAATTTCTGTTAACATAAAGCTTCCTGGAACTTTCAAAAAGCTTCTTTTGGTGACTTCTTGGAGTTGCAATGAACTCAGAGCGTTTGGGCTGGGAATCAGAATGCCAGTAATTCCATCAAAAGTCTGACAAATATACATGGTTTAATTTTGAAATAAAAAAAAATACAGTGGAATTCTGGAACCTATATCTTTTAATAAGATGTGATTATGAAGGAAATCTTATTTAATACTTCCTGACACATTTAGTATAAATAACCAGTTAATAATGAAGATTGTCAACACTGTTTCGAAAGCAAGCAGAGGGATCTCCCACCAAAATGGAGTGAAGGTGCTGAAGTGTGATTAACTGAACCTGAGCCTTGTCTGGTGTAAGTCTGAAGAAGGACTGCTTTACCTAGTGAGTAATTTTAAACCATTTTGAAATAGAGTCACTTTCCATGCTTAATGTTTATTTAGGATCAGTAAAAGTCAGGTTGAGTCATTACTATGATAGAAGGTGAATTGCTAAATCCTAAATAGTTTCCCCTCTGTCATGAAACTGAAACTAGGACTTACCAAGTAGGTCTTTTAAACGTCAGTTTCCCGGAAAATTCAGGTGATCTCTTCCACTTAGGGGTATGATTAGGATCTGTAATTGCATGCATGCCCCAAGGGAAAAAAAGTAAGTAAAATAGATCTGTTCTAAAGTCAATAATATTCAACGGTCAAACATATATAGGCTATTCAGTACTAGGAATGATGTTAAGGGGGCTTCAAAAGGTCATCCCAATGATTCAAGGCACAATATTGCTCCTAAAGGCTTTTTTTAAACTTGCACCAAAAAAATCTTAGTGTTGATAGATACTTTACAACTTCATTACTCTGTTCTACTGATTGATTAACAGTAATATGTTTTCCTATGTTCTAGCCCAGTTGCTTGCTGAAATTAATACTCAAGGACAGAAATAAGAATCCAAATCCAAGAGCTTCCATTCACAAATATAGCATATTTTATCAAGCACTTCCTGTAGATAGATTATTCTAAGCTTGCCTACAAATGATAACGCAGTGGTACCTATGGAAGAGTTCTGTATTAGAGCTACACTTTTGCTCTATTTATTTGAAATGTTAAAAAAAAAACCTCAAAACCGAGATTGTCATAACCTGTTTCTATATTAGACAGTCCTTTGTAGCTCCTTAATATCTTAAAATTCTTAATTTTTTGTTTAGGATAATTTATAATTTACTCAGAGATTAAACTATTACGCTGGGGAATTCAGAAAAGAGATTTTTTATTTACCCTCACATCTTCTTGAATACTACTCCTTTTTTGGACTGATATTCAAGCTGTTACTTTGGAATGGTGTAAATACTCAGATAAATCTGGAGTATTTCCAGGTGGGATCACATGGCAAGCTGAAATTAAATTTCAGCTGATCTTCATTTTAGCATGTGAGAGTCCTCAAAATTATTGGAATGTAAATTATATTCCAAGTGAGAAGGCTTTAAAAATCAGTGCATTAGAATTAATATAAATCTCTCCTATGTTGGATATGTCCAAGTCTTGTGGGAGAGAGTGTGCTTTAATGTCTATAACTAGAAACTCATGCTTTGTCCCCACTTTATTTTCAGATAATGTTCATTATTGCATCCTATTATAGTAATCTTAC
This sequence comes from Toxostoma redivivum, assembly GCA_013397375.1. NCBI lineage: Eukaryota > Metazoa > Chordata > Aves > Passeriformes > Mimidae > Toxostoma > Toxostoma redivivum. The sequence goes on from VXBI01003376.1 coordinate 1,354,197, forward strand.
AGGCTTGCAGCTCTGATGAAATGTATTATCCACTGCTGGAGTATGTGAATAATGGCTTGACTGTTAAGGGAAAGCTTTGGTGTCTGTATTTCTCATAAAGAATTCCTAGCAGTTTGTCCTGTAAAGGCATTTGCAATTACTTTAGGCTATTATATGTTGGTCTTCCCTTTTGTGCATTATTTATTCTGACGTTACTAGGCTATGACTGGGAGGGAATCAAATGGACAGAAGACTAGACAAATCTAGTGGCTCAAAGTAATGTACTCTGTGTGTAGAAGTTGATGCAAAAAGTTTATTTATCCTTATCTTCAAAGGGATTCAAGCCTTCAAACACAGATATATTCTGCTGTTTTAAATACTCTATTTTTCTGCCTCAATCCAGTTGCTGTTCCAGAAAGTTATGGGTGTCCCAGAGATTCATAATCAAATCTGCCATTCCAGATCAGCAAGACCTTTTCCTTTGGTTAGGAGCGAAAAGATTGTAATGAAAATTTTAAGCATTTGTTTTAGCTTCCTTATGTAATGTTTAGATTGATCATATCAGATGAGATTATTGCTGCCAAGTGGTTCTGGGTTTGCATGTGTGTTAATGCCATCCATTTCTGAAAATACCTTTGGTATGCTTTCTTTCTGTCATACCTTCTTTTTTAATATTTCTTGAGGGTTTTTGTTGGTTTTGTTTTGGGGGTTTTTTTTGTTTGTTTTTTGGGGTTTTTTTTTGTCTGCCATATTGGCTTTGTACTCCAACTGATTGTGATGTGATAACAACATGTGATAACTGAATTTGCATGCCTTGGAAAATGCACAGATCTTCTGGAGATCAGCTGGGTCAAACCTTGATACATACACCTGCCTTCATGTTTCACATGGCTGTAGGACTTAGAAGTCCACACTCTTTTCAGAAGCCTGCTAACATACTGCCTATGACAATTAGTCAGTTTGGGTGATTTACTAGTCCCATGTATAACTTGCATCAATGCCTGCTGAGTATGCTTTGGATTCTTGCTGTTTCCTCCTGCTACTCATCCAGTATCTCTAGCATTATTTATCAGCCTCCTGACTGCCTTGGCTGTGCCTGGCTCAGTGTTTAGCTTTTTAGAAACACATTCGTATTCATGGAACACTCTGTTATACTCTTGAAGGAATTGGATTCTCACTGATCTGAATGCAATTACTTGCCTTTTCTATAAGCTATGTCTTTCTGACTAGTTTGATTGTCTGAAGAGTTCCTTTTTCTTGGCAAGTAAAAGAGAGAAAAGGGGATCTTTCCACCCTGTCCCTGGACATTTGCAAGACTACCAAAAAAAGACACCTTATCTCATTGTTTATATGTCGGTTTAAAGACCATTTTGGGTTTTGTTTACATTAAAAGGCAGTATGCAAATCTCTGACTTTATAGAGACACATTTTCCCTGTCATTTTTATGTTTGAAAAAGTGAAGCTTAAACAATATCTACACTGTGTATCTTCCTACTTGGTGCATTCTTTTCAAACACATCAACAAAGCAAAATTACCTAAATTCCTGTAAAATTGTAATACAGGTTGTTATGATTCAGAAGCTATCAGTGTAACAATAGGTTTTTAAAACTCATGATAATTCTGTACATGAAACCTTCCATTTCCAGAGAAAGGAATCCAAACCATGTTAGAGAAACAAGAAAATAAAAATAACACAAGATTTTTTTCCCTGTTGATGAACATTTTGGACATAAAAAGAGCTTTCACAGCAACAGTTAAACAAAATTTAGGAAGCAGATGCTAGGAGATGCTCTTCACCTCTCCTAGCAACCACAACTTACCTAGATGTTGTTCCACTGACTAAAGGAGCTACTCCAGATATACGACATTATAGAACGGACATGATATATTGAAGGCATTCAGCTTACCTTCAGAAAATGGGGATACTTGGTAATATCCTGCAGCACGAAAAATAGATTTTTACAATTTATCTTCAGCAGTGGAGACAATGGCAAAGTATACTGTTTTCCACCAGCAATCAGAAAGGAAGTGTGAGTGAGGCAAAGCCAGCTTTCCTAACAACATTTCTCATTCTCCCAGCAAAAAAACCCAGCAACTAATGTGTCATTGTACACTGCTTTTCCCCTCAGACTCTTGAAATTGTCTTGCTGAATCCACCTTCTTATATGCAAGTACAGATCTATGAAGGAGGAAAGGTAAAAAGGCCATAACCTTTCCATAAATGTCTCATTATTTTGCATATGTGCCTTCTTATATTATAAGGGAAAAACCACTCTGATATCACAGCTACATCCAACTATAATATGACAAATCATTTCCCTCTTTATTGGCAGCATCTATTGCCCTCAGGTTAGTTGTTCTGAATCAAATTCCAAAATTAAATATTGCAGTTTTCTTGTTGAGCAAAGCTGAGTAATTTGTTTCAAGTACAATTTTCTGCCACTGGCTAAAGATTCTAAATTGAAGACAGCTTGAAAAATGGATATAATAGGAAGTGATGCAAATCCTGAGAGAAAGAACACAGATACAAACAAACATATCCTTTTTTCCCTGCCCTTCTCTGGGATCAACTGAATCTGTGGATATATATTTAAAGCATTGACCAAAAGTAACAATGATTCCAATTTCTGCTGTAATTTTGAGCAGAAAGTTCTTTCATAGGGATTTATGATCACAGATTAAAGTAAAAAAAAAATCAGATCTTTTTGGATGCATTTTTTTAATTTATCTACATGATTATTTTTATGTTAATAATCCCAATTACACCATAGCAGATTTTTTTATAAGAAAGTCCAAAAAAATTATCTGAGCAGATTTCCTAAAGAAATTACAAGTTTTTATGACATTTAACTGTTTAATTAAAACAAACCCAATAACATTTAGGAAGGGATGAATAAAATTGACACCTTCCTTAGTTTCCTAATGAATCATTTGAATGAATAACCTATCTTTATAATGCAGTCCCTTGTAATGACAAAATGAGATTTCCGATACATTCTCAGCTGACTGAAGTGCTTTAAGCCTTGTATAAACACTTGTTTTATGGTGCCAAGTTACCTTTGATGGTTAGCAGAGGAACTTCAGGGTTTCTGCATCATTTTGAAATTGGCGTTAAGTGGAAAAGACAGTGCTTCTATCTGGAAACTTTACATAATGCACACTGCTCATTCCATCCTTCCATCTGTTCTGATGGCCTTTATATATCTCCAGTGAAGGAGACTCCACACTCTCTCTGGGCAATCTGTTCTACTGCTTGGTCACCCATAAAATAAAGAAGTACTTCCTCAGGTGGAAGTACTGTGCATATTCAGGTGGAACTCGCTGTGCATGAGTTCCTGCCCATTGCTCTTGTCCTATTGCTCAGCACCCCTGAACAGAGCTTTGTCCATCCTCTTACCACCTTCCCTTCAGATACTGATAGACATTGGCGAGGTCTTCTCTCAGTCATCTCTTCTCAAAGCTAGATAAGCCCAATTCTCTCAGCTTTTCCTCCTAAGAGGAAATAATTTTTAAAGTCCTTTGATGGACTTGTTTCAGGATCTGCATGTCTCTCTTGTACTGAGGAGCCCAGCACTGGACACAGCACAGCACATGTGGCCTCACTAGGTCTGAGTAGATGGGCAGGATCACCTCCCTCAGCCTCTGGCAATGCTCTTCCATCGGCACAAGGGCACATGGAAAGGACATGCAGAGCTTATTGTCCACAGGACTCCCAGGTCCTTCTCTGCAGAGCTGCCTTCCAGCAGGTCTAATCTGTGCTCCTCCCTGCATTTGCCTTCGATGAATTCCAGAAGGTTCTTCTCTGCCAGCTCTCCAGCCTGTCGAGGTCCGTCTGAAGGGCTGTGCAGCCCTATGGGGTATTGGCCACTCCTCCCAGCCCTGGGAGAGCCTTCCCAGAAAAGTTGCTGGGAAGTGTCTACTCCTTCATCTAAGTCATTGATGAGTAAGTGGAACAAGATTGGACCCAGTATCAAACCCCCTGTGGGATATCACTCATTGCAGGTGTTCACCAAGATCTCTGTGCCACTGATCAGAACCCCCTGCTCTGCTGTTCAGCCACTTCTCCGTCCATGTCACAATTCACTTGTCCAGCCTTCACTTACTGACTCTTGCTATGAGGATATCATGGGAGATAGCATCAGAAGCCTTACTGAAGTCTGGTAAACAACATTCCACTGCTCTCCCCTCACCTATCCAGACAGGTTTCGGAATTGAAGTGATGCTTGTGGCAGGAGAGACTGCCTTCAGTGAGTTAAAGGGAGTTTTACCATTGGAATTCAGAATTGCCGCATTTGAGTTCTGCAATAAATTTTGAAATAAATTAATATATTTCATTGCATTGGACAGGAAATGTTGATTCACTATTGTATGAATTATAGAATATTTATACATGGTCATGACACACATAGATGACATAAACAGACAGACATAGTGGGCTGGATGAATAACGTTCAACAGTTTAGATCTGGGTGTACTTCATGAAAGTCACTGACATTTCAGTGGCTTAATATTGCCATGAGAAAAGAGGGATCACACAATGAGAAACTAAGTGAAAAATACAGGAATGGTGCTGGAGAGTGCAGAAAAATTATGTTTGAAACAACAGATGTCAGAGCAACTAAAGTTCTGCAAATGATTCCTGAAGGTGGGAGATCTGTCCTCTGAGCAAACCTGAGCTAAGACTCAACAGCTTTTACTCTAGTATTTAGAGTAGCAACATTTTTTTCTTACTCTGTAGGTGATCTTTAACTCCCCAGGTTTTCACAGGGCTGATTTACTGTACTGTATTTACTTTAAATAAGGAGAACTTTATTTTAAATAATTGTTTTCATAAATGTAAGGAATCCTTTGTAACACAAACTTGTTGGAAGTCAGATAGCTTTTCTTGTCTTCAGAGAAGCATCCCAACTATGTAAATTTTTTTGCTCCTCTAGTTGGTTCCTATACTGATGGTAGTGGCAATTTTTGTGCCTTTTTTCCTTTTTTACTGAAATAAATTGTGAAATGGATTTATGAACCATTTCAAATGGAAAATTTGTATAATGCTACATACTAGGATCAAAACTGATATGAGCAATCTGAAATTAACTTACATAACTAACTTCATAAACTTAAATTTGAGCCCAAATATTTAGAGACGATTGATTCAACAAGCAAATACTTTGTGCTGAGGTAAGGTAGATTCCTAGGATTAAGTCTATTTCAATGATACATATGCTTACATTTGGACAAATGAACATATGTGCATACACACGTGGTAGGATCCAACTACTGAAAGATGCTTCTGCCCAAATTAAGGTGCAAATGAGACTGTGTGCCAATGTCAGGAGTATGAATTTTATTTAAGAGTAGATGTGTGGTAGGCAGGGCAGAGAGAGAAGAAAGATCAAGTAGAAATATAGTCACCACCACATGGGAGCTGTGACATCATTCCTGCCCTTCCTCTTCTGGTGTTCTCACTGGTGGGGTTCTTGGAGTGTTCTTCTGGAGGTATTACTTTTTTACAATCTGACTCCCAGGTAGGCACAGAATGTAGATTCTGTTCCCACAGCTTGGGCTGGCAGGTATTTAAGGCCTTGCTTCCTTTCTCATGGTTTGCCATGGTGGAAATTTTTGTCCAGATAGGTTATCCAGATCTGCCTCAGCCTGGAATCTTCCTGTTATTGCCTTCTGCACTTATTGCAAATTCCCACATCACAGTGGGGTTTTGTCCAGTGCACTGATTCCAAACTTTCACCTCAGTTTAGGCCTGGAATTAATGCCTTCCTGTTTGCCATCCATGCCTCTTGAGGTGCTTTATCTTATGGGAACTTCCTTCCCTGACAGTATTTTGAGATATTTCACTGCATTCTTTAAGTCCTGACAACATGTGTGCATGTATATATAGATATTTGTACACAAATATAAATTATTGAATCTCACATAGATATATACATACATATGGATACACATATATTATGACTTAATAGCTTCTCGACATACCTCTTTGGAAATAAAAAACAAATCTGGATTCTGAACAAAATGCTTCATCTGTGTCTGTGGGGTTCTTCATTATTCAAAATACTGCTTTTGTTTCATTAGCTTTTATTATCTGGAGAATGAACATCACTGTTTTTAACTGCAATGGATAATAAAAAAAAAGATAAGACCTGTGTTGCATAGTGGCTCTAATATAAAAAAAAGGCAACAAATCCTATTAGTATTCAGTTTTACAATTTAATTCCAAATGTTCTACTAGTTTAATGCTCTTTATTATAAAAAGTTACAATAATTTGATGATTATTGATTTCACTGCAAATTTCTTTTGAATCTTAAGGACAAGGAAAATTATGATCTGATCTTTTAGATTTTGCAAACAGGACCTGTTTAAGTAGTTTGGCCATTTCTCTGAATAGTAAAATTTTTATTTTAGTCTCTTACTCATTCTGTTTCTATGTTAATTATCAAATTTAAAACTTAGAGATTTTTCTACTGTATATAAAAAAAAGTCTAATTCAATATCTTTTTACAGCTGGGACCTCTGGAATAGGTAATGCAGGGAGAAATTTAATCATGGCAGTTATGGGAGGATCAGCCACTTAAATAAAAATTTTATAATCAGTGGAATTAAATAACCATTCTGAAGGTATAATTCATCTGACCTATTTTAGAAATCTATTTGCAAATAGGACAAACTACATTCTAGAAGAATAAAGATAAAGACACTGATGCTCAGACAGATGAATCCTAGCAGCAGGGTCTATCTCCAGCAGACGTTAGGTGACAGTCACTGTAAAACATCTAAATGCATCTAAAAGTAACTTTTAAGCACATTTAACTTTATTTGACAAAAATGCTAATTTAATTTGGTCTGAAGTTCTAAAATGACTGCCGTGCTCAACACTAAGTGCAATTACCATTTGGAGTGTTAGGTTCCATAATTATCTTGAACTAACAAGAAGCACAAGATGGCGTCAATTTGTTTTTTTGCTTTTATTTGTTAGAAAAGGCTCTAATTAGGGCATGAAAAATAGAATAGGGGAGAAGATTTTAGCTTACCGTATACTCAGATACAACGTAACCATTTTGAAATCATAGACTTATAATTGTTATAGAGAACCAGGGTTATTTAATTAAAGATGAACACTGAAGCAGGTAAAAAATCTACTAGTTTTGTGCATCTTTAGATAGCAAGTATTAATTCTATTTTAATTGCATTTACATAATTTATTATTTTCAGTTCTCCAAATTCAGTGTTTCTAAGCAGTCTGATGGGGGAGTTTTTATGTTTGTTTCTGTTTGTTTGTTTGTTTTATTGATTGAATGTTTGTTTGCTTTATTTATTGGGTGTTTATTTTGGTTGATTGGTTGATTGGTTGGTTTTTTAATAAGGCAAAAGGAATTTTGCGAGATTTAGCGATCAGTTTAGCAATAAAATAGGTTTCTCTTCTGGTTCCCCATAAGGAAATCCCCACACTAGTCCTCTCTTCTTTCCACCTTTCAAATCTCACTGGAAAAAGTAAAAAAATTAACCCAGCACTGTAGAGAGCCTGTAGAATTCTTCCGTAGATTCTTTTATTCACACCAGACTCATTAGAAAGAGGTAAGAACACTCCTGTTTCACTGTATCTTGAGTTCTGTAGATCTACAGTTACTGATTGTCTCCTAATTGGTTTTGTCCCTCCGAGAAGTGGATTGTGTTTGCTGGAAGAATTTCACCCACAAAAAATGTTATCAGGCAGCAGTTTCCCTTGTTGAGCTGTGGCAAGCCTGGCAAGAAGCTCTGGGTGCTGAAAGAGACCAGATGTGCTCCTCTCTGAATCCTGTACCTCTGTGGAGAGAGTGGGTCTATCCCTGTTCACTTCACTGTAGTTCACCAAGAATCATAGCAGAGTTAAAATCTGTCATAATCTTGAGGGGAAAATCGCAACAAAAAACACAAGTAGATCATATTAAAGCACAACACATAGGAGTAGTAACTTCCTCCTTTTTTTTGGATAGTGTCTCTAGTATTTATAATCACTGACGGTTCAGTCTATCTCAGACTTGAACTATATCTATATATATATATAAAATATAATTTTATAATTAGGCCTTAGGAGAGGCAGGGAAATAATATCAACAGTTCAGGAAAGTTCACTCTCTAATACTTCAGTGATTTCTTTGGGGCTCAAAACCCACCAGTATTTAGACTTTTAATTCACTGTTGGTTAATGGAAGGAAGACAAGGATTCTTCACCAGCTGGGAAGGTGGAAGATAACAAACTCTGGGAGCTCCTAGAATAAGGGACAAAGGTGATGTGGGAACTTGTCAAAGGGCATAAAATAATTCTAATATTCCACACTATGAGCCTGATTGGAAGACAGACTTAGAAATTTTAGGGGAGTGGGCAGCCCACAAGGAAATCTAGCATATGTCTATCAAAACAAGAGTGAGGAAATGCATAAATTACATTATTTAGATTTTTCTAGTAAGGAGTAATGAGGGACGGGAGTATCCTTGAGATCTCAGGTGTTCCCAGGCTGTTACATTCCTTCTTTTGATTTTAGCCTAACAGTTGGGCCAAAGAAACAGAAGCCAACCTGCTCACTTCTTAGAATTGCCAAGCTGTCTTTGAATAAACTCCACATTCAGCTGAGTCCAGCACACTCATTTCCAGCATTATAAAACTTTGGGATTCACAATCAACTTTCAACTTATATGGAGCACACTGAGGCATACATGATCAGACAGAGAGATGTATCCAATGCATCTGAGCTCTCCAGCTTCCTCCAGCAAAAAGGAGCAATGAAGAACTCAGCTTGCATTCATGCTAGGCACTATTGACTTCTATCTCCTGCAGCAAAACTCTGGAATGAACTGGACTTGCTTTCATGCAGAAGTGCTAACTTGTTGATAGCAGCACAGCTATATTTAAAGCTCTTTTCCTGAGGCAGCTTTTCCTTATTGTTGACAGTAAAATGGATGTGCTATGAAAAGAGATTTTTGTTTTCAAACAGTTGGGAAATAATGCAAGGACCACAAAACAGATTCAATATTCTCTAGACTTCTTTAAAATGAGGAAAAATAAAAATATGCAATTGATGCCCAAAGCAATTTTAAAAATACAGAAAGTTCTGGCATTGGAGACAATGTCTTTTTCCTACAAAGCAATAGATATTTTTCTTATGTTCTCATGGCAAAATGTGCAGTGTCCACTCCATTCTGCTCAAAACAGAGGTTAAAACACTCTTCAAAGCAGATTTTTTTTCCATGAAGATCACTTGTACAATGGAAACAACAATTTTTCTTTAAACAATATTAATTCAGAAAATGTCTTGGTGATTATTATTACTTCCATACTGGGCTGCAAAATTAACTATGAAGGGAGCACGTCATAGGAAAAGATTCTTTCTTTCCACTGGGTGCTTGTTAGTACGACGAAGATGAAGCCAGATGTCTTAGAGCTCAGCAGTCAGAAATAGGAAATAGATAGCATTCAGAAGCTGAAGTAAGGGAAATTCCAGCTGAATAAAGGGAAAAGAAGAAGCAAGCTAAACCAACCAACCCAATGAAAACACACAAAATAAAGTTTTGCTTCAAAACTCTACAAAAAAAGCTCTGTTCAACCTCATCTATTGTTGAAGTTAACACTGTTAACTGGTTGGACTGGAGTGCTCCAGCAGTCCTTTGCCCTGTGAATCAGTCTATCAGTTTACAATTGCTTCCAGAATTTTTGCTGAAAAATGCCATTTTTCCTTTGCCTGAACCTCATCTGGCTCTTCATGGTGACATAAGGCATGTGCTGATTCAGGTTAGGTGACTAACCCAAAATCAATACGCTGGGGTGGGGCAGGGAGGGGTGAGGTTACAGTGAGCAGGATCATTTCTGCCAACGAGCTCCCTGGGCAGCTGTACAAACACTGCAGCTACAGGAGATAAAGTCAGGGACGCTGTGTGGGAGGGATGCAATAAGCAGGAGCGTGGAGAGAGCTCTTCCAGCACCAGCGCCTGTTTATGACTTTTTAAGAACCCGTGATTAGTTACAGGTAACAACGTTTTCAGCTAGACTGGTGCTGCGGATGGTGTAATTTTCTTTAAGGGAACATCTCATCAGGAAAAGTGTAAAGCAGCAATCTGCTTTAACTGTTTATTAAAAACTCCACAGTATTTTTCATAACCACTGAGGTGATTGAATTCCTCCTGGGTAATTAGATTCTATTGCTCAACGTTCCCTGCTGCAACTGTCTACAATTAATGTATTCTTTCCCTAATGACCACAAAACCTGGAATATCTGATCACAGGCTTTGTAAATAAGGGGTTATTTAAAAAAAAAAAAACAAAAAAAACCAAACCAAACCAAAACAAAAAAAACCTAAGCCAGGTTGTTTATTTTGCACATTCTTTTTCCGAGAGGAAGGATGACGGTTTTATGGTAAATCACTGAGGAAATCTCAGCAAATTTTTTTTTTTGTCAGTGCCAGTTGCACCAGTTTTGTCTTTTGACAGCAGAGAAGCTAATTCTGCCTTTACCAGTGCCTTTTTTCAAAGCATAACAAACAGCTTTCAAAATCAGAAGCACACTGCTCAGCAGGGCAGCAGACTTGCCTTGTGTTTCTTGAAGCACTCTTGATAAAAAATACTCCTTTGCTAGAGCTTATGTGTAACATGGAAAAAGAAAGTAAATTCAGCATGAAGCTTGAAAGCTCCTTATTTTGTTGTCTCTATATGCTTCTCTGAGACAGTTTATAAAATTAAGGAAGATTACAAATGTACATTTAGTTTCAATTACTGTCTTTAACTGTAGTTGCCTCACCCTTCTGATTAGAAGAACTACTTATAAATAATCATATTTTTGTGCAAATAATTATTGTAAACATATAATACAGACCACTATCCTTTCCAAATTTTCGGAGTTTGCTAATTACCACTAGCATTACTATTATTAAGGGATAAACCCCCAATAAAATTACAAAGAAGAAATAGAGCAAGGTGCTGAAAATATTTATCACAAAAGGTATGAGATAGAAATTTTGATTTTTTTTGTTGGAAATTGTGACTATTTGCTTACAGCATGACAGACACCTCAGGCTAAACTCTATTTAATGTAAAAGGTTGTTTATGTTGTTCTACTGAATTGTATTGTATTGTATGGATTTTATTTCAAAATTGGAAGTTGAGTTCCTTGCATGGAAAAACTAGATGTCTTGTGAGCCATTTCAGTAGAAAGCTGGCAGTCTCCCACATAAGCATGCAGTCCTTGGTCAGAATCATGGACTTACTGCCTGCATTCTTTCCTGCAACCAAACTATGCTGGGAAGGAGGAGTGAAAATGTGCAGAGAAGTTAAATTGGTGTTCACCTGAATTACGACACATACATATGCTCAAATTTCAGATGTGAAGATAGTAAAATATATAGATTTGACTGGTAAATAGAGCTTCTCTCTGTTTGGAAGAGCTACCAATAGAAAGACCTTATGATTTTAACACTGAGTGGAACATGAATATAACAGCACTCAGAGACTTGTGGTTCAGCAATGGATCCACAAAGTTTTGCTCATGAAACCTCATGCAAGGGGACCCTTGTGGTACATGGAGTCAGGAGAGGGTAAAATTGGGCTGAAATACCTTCAAAGATGGTCTTCAGCTTCTTTGGTCATGAAATCCTGTATTTCACAATGATAATCACAACACAGAAATAATTAGCACTACCACCATTCAATAAGTCCATTTAAATTCATATGAGTATGAATATGTCATATTTTCCAAATCAGATGGACAAACTTGATCCTGCTCTCAGGGAAGAAAATACAGGTCAATTTTATATGATGAATCCAGATATCATACTTTGAATTTGAGAAAGTTGGTTCATGGATTTTAGGAAAATATTTCCTTCCAGCAGTGGATCATAATCTGAATTGATCTTTAGTGACTTTATTAATGTTCCTGAGCTAATCTATATCTTTAACTCAAAATTTGCATATTTAAATATTTCTGCCATGCTTATGTACTCAGTGATTTATTACTTCCATTGGGAACTCAGTAAAAAGCTGTTCAAGTAACTAAATAATGTCAATGCTAATGAGAACTACTGAATCATTCTTCGAATCCTCTTTTTTCCTCAGTCCTCAATCATTTATTGTTTTCCATGTCCTTTTATAATTTAAAATTATTTCTGAGATTTCATACAGGTGTTAATATTTTTTATGACTTAGAATTAAGAGACTTATATTCTGCGAGAAAATATACATCCCAAACTTTTTTTCCTAACAGATGCAGAAACAATTTCTTGGGCATAAGGTTTCTCATGAATAATACTGAAATTGCAACCTGACACTGGCTCTTCTGTGTGATGAGGAAGGAGGAGTTTGATATGGTTTCCCTGTTCTTTGCAAGGTTCTCTCTAGTGGTGCTGTGTCTCAGCTGGTGTGGTGTCTGACCATGGCCACTCACCAGCTTGGAAAGTCACTCTTCATGAGCATTACCCTAAGGGACGTGTATTTTCTTGGGTTTCAGTCAATTCCAAGCAGATATTTGGTAGTCATATTGTGTCTCTTTAGGGTTTCTGAAAAGGCAGTGCTGTGAAGTTTTTAAATATTTACTTCATCAAGACTCCTTTTGTGGTGACTCCTCGGGGGAAGGTAGCTTTCTTCAATTCATGTAAACCTGAACTGGAGGATTAATAAATTTGTATATCAGATTTTATTCAATCTTCCCTCTTACAGTATGAAAATCTTTCTGAATAACCTCAAAATCCAGGAAAAAATATGCTCTTGTTGCCTTAATCTGTCTTCATTTTTAGTTTAAAACACAACCTTCCCCCCTTACTTTCTGTTCTAAGTTGGTTGCAATTGTAAAGAAAGACTGTGCAATTCCTTCAGGTATTGGAATCATATTCATGGATGATGATTAAAAATTCAATGCTATAGTTTATTATAAATTAATAATGAGTATACAACAGTAATAGCTTGGTTTGTTTCCCATATCCCAGGTATTTCACATTTTAAAATAATTCATCAGACTAGTTTTAAATAACATTATGCAAAGAATCTATGTTGTACTTTCTGTTTGTGAGATCTTGCAAAACTCTACTTTTAATTTCCATGCACACAGCTTTCATTTTTAAATTTAAATTATGAGAAAGATTTCTGCAGTCACCTTCAAAAGAGCAGTATTAAATCTTAGAGATTCTTGAAAAAATCATGAGGGTTTGCCTCAGTGCATTAAAGTCTATTAAAGTCTATTAACTCTCAAAACAACTTTTTCAGTTTCCAGAAAGTAAAGCTATAGGAGATGTCAGAGCATTATCTCACTATGAGATAGTCCTTTGTATTCACAATTGAAAAAATTCAGCTAATTATAAAAGTTCTATTGTATGCATACTGCCCAGAGCAGAAAAGGATTTTCAATTAGTTACAAAATAGTTGGGTTTCTTTTTATCTACAGATAGATGGTGTAGGCTTCAGTGGCTTCAGAAAATATAGGGAGACTTTCTAAGCCAGACAGATATAAACGCCAATATGTGTGTTTTCCTTTACACCTTTTCTGGTGCACATCATTTTGAAAAAAATTTCATCAGAAAATTTTTTCCAATTGCAGTTGGAATTGACATAAAATCCAGGTGAAGGCCAAGAAATCATAGCCTCAAACCCCCTTATTTGGGACTCCCTCAGATTCCAAAACAGGATTACCTCTTTTCTGTGTAGTGCCAGGGAGAGGTCCCAGCATCTGAGAGGAATCAGTCTCTGGCTTTTTTTTTCTCCCAAAAGTCCTGAAAAAATATTTTAAGTGGTCGTATTGAGAATTTTCAGTCTTTCACTATAAATCATTTCCCCTTGCATCTCTGCTACCAATTTACCATATATTCTCCCATGACTGAGTATTAGGCCCTTCGGTTTTACTAAAATCCATAATTCCCAACTCACCCTTCTTTGTGAGAGGACTTCCACTATCTCTCCTATTTCCCACAGAAGTGCAGAAGCTCAGAAATATTTGTGGCATTTTCACCCCTATAGAAGATTGTGACCTCTTCTAAAATATTATTTTGTCCACCTGGAACATGGACTTCAAATTTTGACCTTTGCCATTGTTTTTTATTTTATATATAATTCCAGTTAACTTTTTTTTTTTTAACCGGTTCACGAACACTCTAAATAGGAACACATTTTCCCTTTCTCTTTTTCTTTCCATCAATTCAGTCTTCATCACAAATCTCTGAGTGAATTTGCATGAGTGTTGTACTGTCCCTGTAGTTTTTCTTCTGGTCTGGGTTTTTATGTAATATTTTTTATTCAAACATTTCTCTATGGAGTTTAGCCATATACATCTGTTCAATAGTGCAGTGAAATACCAATTTTAGGATTTTTCTGTTATAGCAGCTTGAGGGAATCAGCATTGCATGAAATAAAGAATAATGGCACTGCTGAGTGCTGAATGAGAGGGAAAATGTAAAGCATGCATTCCAATGAAAAGCAGGTACATTAGTCTATAAAGATTTCTGGTGGAAGGTCAAAACAAACAAACAAAAAACCACACAACAAAACAAAAAAAAGGCATATAATAGAAGACTCCAGGCAGGAGCCAAAAGGTAAATTGATATTTCTCCTGACTGGCAACTTTAGGAACTATATAAGATCCACATTACTGTAAGATGCTTTCAGGCATTAGTCCTCCACAGAGTGTAGAACTCTGAATTCTACATAATATCATGGAATACTCTGCAGAACATTTCTGTTCATCCCTCCTGAGCAAAATTTGGATTAACAGAGTGTTTGTTTTTTTTAAGTTTTGACTGAGCTGATTCTATATTTATCCTGATTAATGAAAAAGATCATAATCCATTTCTCTGCTGGACAGATTATGCAGGTAGTAGAATCCCAGTAGTGATTACAAGTATTTATTCTTATGCTAAAATTTCCTAGGTTCTCTACAGCCAGCTCCAAAATATTCTGATGGTCCTGGAAGACAGATTTGGTTTTCTTTTATACATTAGTCACAATGAGCTTTGTTAGAATTATCGCACACAGAATTACTGTCACACAAAATAGGCAACGTCTCATACACGTAGTCCTATTAACAACAATAATTTCTGTAATCATTCTTATTTAATGAGAGAGAAAGAGCATCTCAACAGTGGGCTGCTACCACTGCACCAGGTAACCTAAGTACACAAAAGGAAATCTATTAATATAAGAGCATACCTGTCTTCCACATGAACAGTCAGTGCAGAAGCTTTTGCTCTGGTACCCAAGCTGTGCAGCACACACGGCTGTGCTCTCCAGTGTGTAGCTCCAGGGAGGTATGAGCAAGACTTTAAGCATATTTCACTGAAAGTGCCTCAGAGCTGCAGTATAAATCTGAGGGGGAATCTGGAAATCATGATATGAGGAGTGAACAGGCACGTTCTTACCAAAAATTTTCATCTCCAGCTATCACGATAGTGTGCCTACTAGGTTTATAGCACAAAAGAGTGCTAACATATTGTGTTAGCTTGGATATGTGTATGGATGTATTTGTGTATACAAATGCCATCTTCCACCTCCTTCCCAAAGAAAGCCTTATAGAGTTACATATGCCACCATGTGTTAAGTAATTTTTTTGTGGGCTATAAATGACTTGGCCAAGCTGTGAAATGAAACAGCTTGTTCCACTGCACTAACAGTGCAGGCTCAGTGCTTATTGTCTGTGCAGTAAATGTTTGATGAGTCACTCTCCAAACGAAGCCACATCATGTGTGGCTCTTACACCAAGTCCTTTTCACTGTGTATGCATCCTTGTGATAGGACAGCTTTATGACATAAGGAAAATATCAAAATATGCTATTGTTTGCACTTTTAAGTCAGAAAACAGTGGTATTTTTTCTGGTTTACACTTTTAAAAACTTCAGCCTGTCCAATGAAACTAAGCCTGTATTAGATGTTTAGGTAACATCCACTCCTGAAGTTAGAATTTTACCTTTGAACGGGTTTTCTATTTATTTTTCCAGTGAAATGAATTCTCTAAGGATGTGCATCTAATTTTATCCATCTACCTTTGAAGATTTTTTTTCACTAGACTATATGTCCAAAAAACTACAAGGAATGTAAAATCACTACTTAAACAACCCTTGCCAAAGCAAATAGGGAAGTTTTTAGGTGTTCCTGTTATGCAACACTCAAATTGGGTTTACACTCAAAATGTAATATGACTGTTTTTGCTTCTGCCCAACCCACCAGTTCAGCAGACATTATATAAATAAACTTTGTTTTTCTGTCATTCTGCTCACTTCTGAGTGGTCAGAAGGTTTCCTTACAGAAAACTACTTTTTGCAAAGGTGACCTGCAAGAACTTTGGTTTCATTACTTTCATTTTTAGCTGGTTTTTTGAGGAAATACATTGTTCTTAAGCATTTTCTATGCACTCCATGTATTTTAATTCAGGTTGGTGAACGTTTGTCTACATCTGAAGTACAAAATATTCTGTTTAAATTATTTGTCTCTCTTTGGATTCCCAAAAGTAAATACTATAAATGCAAAACCTACTTGATAATCTAGTTTTTCCTCTCCTGATATTATGCTACATAATACTTCTGAAGTATATTTATAATTATTTGATCCACTTTCTTATATCTTTAAAGACATTTTCCATTATCTCTTGCTACCATCCATGTGACTAATTTTTCTCTCCCTAAAGTGCTCATATTATTTCCATTATACTTTAATCATATCGTAACATAAGACAAATGAATTTTAATGCATTTCCTAGGGTTTCCAGTGTTTCAAGCCAGAATGTCTAATTTCTCAAAATCAAGTGAACACAATGAATAAATAAATAAACAAATAAATCTGTTTTGATATTTATATCTTTGTATGTATATTCAGAGTGAGAAGGTGTAAAAAAAACATTTTCATTATTTGGACACAGAAAGTAAAGGCTGTCTCAGAAGTGATTTTGTCATTTCAGACTATGTTATTGAGCTCTCAAAATCTTGCATATCATCAAACTAGAAAAAGATAAAAATGTCTTTACCATAAGAGAGGGAAAGTAGCTTAAAATGACATTTTTTAAATGAGAGCATCAGCAAATCTAGCAAAATCCTCCCAGTTTTTGTATAGGTGAGACCCATTTTGTGTTCTTATACTGACATGGAAGAAAACTGCAGACTCATTCGTCCAACTTTAACAAAATATTTATGCTGCGCTACACAAAGATTATTGTAGCATTGTGCAAACACTTTACTGAACTATGGGTATGTCAAATTCAGACTTTTAAAGGCAGTTTGCAAATTTTTTCTCCCTTCAGCAACATACTTTCTCCTTGGTAAAGCTGCATAGAGCAAGATTCAATAGTCAAGGTTCAGGTTGCTCTGTGTGTATGACATTAGTTTTCTTCTCCCTATATGAGCTCTTTTATTATACAAAAAGCCAGGGCAAAGTGTGCCTTTCATCATCAAAATTTCAGATGAGCTGCCATCTTTTATGCAGCTGAATCTGCAGTATCTGATATGTCTCATTATGTAAGATGCTAAAATTGTGAGGACTATGAATAGATATTTAGACTTGGGCAGTGATTTATGGTGGGTATGGTGAGGATGAAAGGAAACAAAGGTTGTTGAGAGAGTTTTTCCTTCTGAGATTGCATAGTTTCCCTTTTAAGATTCAAGCTACATCTATCTTTGAAGTCCTAGTAAAACCAGTTTTATTTTTTTATACTTTTATGCTAATTTCATTGGCTAAAAATCTGTTTTATAAATGAAACCCCATTACTCACCTCTCAACTAACACTTAAAAAAATGTAGAAACCTCCAAAGGCATTTATCCATCCAAAAATCAAAAGATTAAAAAGGTATATCATTACTGCCTACAAAATTCAGGGAGTTTGCATTAGACATAAACACTTCTTTATGATTAACCCTGTCATTAGCTTGTAATTCTAAATCAGAGATAAATTTGGGGGAAATCTTGTATTTGAAGGAATTGCAGAGAGGATGTTGAGGGAATTATCAGTTTAGAACACAAGAATTCCCTTCCACAGAAGTGGAAGATATAAATAAGAGATAATCCAGTAGGATGTACTGAGTTAGTTGTGTAAATATCTTGACTTCCCTCACTTCATTTTCTTTTTCTCTAGCTACTACCAGTCAGATGCACACAGGTATTCTGTGTTCATCTTCATTGTTGAAATCAACCTGTGGAGTAGTCTCTGATATTTACAGGTCTCATTATTTTCCCTCCATTTATTCCAAATATCTCTATGGTACATGAACAAGTCTAGCTAGATTATTGGAAAGAAAACTTTACTGGAAAAGCCTCTGATCCCCTATACTGTCATTTAGTTTACTGGCTTGGGCAACTTCCGATACTAGGGAAATTTTTTCCCAAGATTCACCTCCTTTAACATTATTCCTTCATTATACTCTTCCTACTGCCTCACTTTTTCTACAACATTTTAGAAAGTCACACAATAGAAATAAAGCTGTTTGAAAGTGGATTGGTACAAGTACATGTCTTTATTTTTCATATTTGAGCATATTGGGAAGTACAGTGTTATTTTCCCACACATCACATTACTTCAGTTCAAGAGGTTTTGCATATGGTATCAATGTACAGTCAAAAGTGAGTTTTCAAAATATTTTTTTTTGTTTGTTTTGTTTTGTGTTTTTCTTCCAAAAAGATTAATAAACCTACAAAAGGGAGGCATACACAGAATGACCAGTAAATGAAACAGAGTTTTTATTTTTTCTGGGAAACATTCCACATTCCACATCTCAACAGGCAAAAGACTTTCTCTGTTTTCAAAATATATTTTGTACGACAGGTTTTTTTTACTTAAAATTAGGACTTGGGGCATACAGGCTAAATTTCTGCATGAGTATATTTCAATTTCTCTTGGCAGTGAGCCTGCTAGGTCTGAGAATCACAACATAAAGCTGTCAGCTTGTTCATGTGCCTGAGTTCCAAAGTCAGCCACCCTCAGTGCCCACAAAATTGAAAATTGTGTTTACTGAGAGCAAAGTTCCTGAGTTCTGCTCCTCTCCCCCATTACACGATTGCATGTGCATCACATCCAAGGGCACTGGGAGATATTAATGATAGACGTTTGTTCATCTCATAATATATAGCCTGTCCTCAGCAGTGCACAGTGCAAGGTAAGGAGAGGGAAGGAGAAAAGAGAGGAACTCCTCGGGTTCCTGTCTGCTCCCACCACAGAGCATCCCTGTTCCTGGAGGGAGCCATGTGTCAGGAGTGGAACTGAGTCTGCAGTCTCAGAGAATGGCTGCCTGCACACAGTGTCCCCACCTGTGTCAGGGAAGGGGCAGAATAAATCATAGTGACACCGAGCCCTTCTCTTATAACCCCACATAGCCTTTCCAAGGCAGATTAGAGAAGACTCTGAACACATATTAGGGACCCTTAGCAGCTGGGGTTCCTCTTCAGAGCATACGTAGAGATTCCCTGAGATTCAGTTTGTCCCATGAGCTGTTGATTGCATTGTGAAAAGCAAACTGAGTATCCAGTTGCGAGAGAAGCAGCAAATTTCAGAACACATTCAACCTCAATTGAGACAGACCCATGATAGTAATCCCAACATATATTTAAAGCACTGTGAGACAGGAGGAAGTAGTAGTTAAAACTGTATTAAATGTCTGATTTTTCTTACTGCAGAAAAAAACTGAATATAAAATTAGCCTACAAGAGAAAACTGGCAATTTTAGTAGAGAATAAATATGTGTACAAAAGGTAAAAGACAAAAAGAAGGAAAAAAATATCATAAGGACAGAAAATATTGGAGCCTGTAAACATTGGGAAGCATTGTTTATTAAGGCTATTCATCATTATTTTGCAGTAGCTTTGCCAGTAGCTCATGCCCCAGCAAGAGGAGGAAAGGCATGAATATGAACAGCTGGTACTGCAAGAAACTTGTGTGATGGTTAAAAAAAAAAGAGAAAGATTTGCTTTTAAAAAGAGTGGAAGGTTTTCGCTGGTATTTTAACTTCTTGATATATGTATGTTTAAAATTATACTGAATACTTTTTCTTTACCTTCAGTTGGAGTTGTTTAGCTCTAATGCTGAAATATATATACTTTATATATATATATATAGCCTACTATTTGCAGTAGTACTTAATTATTTATTGCAATAAGATCATGTTATATTATTTTTCTGAAACACAGCTGTCTGCTGGAGGAAAAACTTCTGGTTCTTAAAATAGTGTTAAAGGAATCCAGCAGAAACATATTTCTTGGTATAACAGCACTGTGTTAGACAGAAAATTATGTCTGTGCAAGCTTCATGGGTTACAGTGGAGACATTCTTGACAGAGGCAAGGTCCTCATCAGCCTTCCTAAGACTTTGTGTTTTCTCCTGGGACCACACTCCAAAGTCCTGTCTGTGTTTACACGATCAAAGTCCCTCTCTTCACAGAAAACCCAATCCCAGTCACTGAATCCAAACAACTCTAAGAGGTGTTATTAACTCCATCTCTGAGACTCAGGTCTCTGAGAGTTAGAGCTGAGATCACAGAAAGCTACTAAGGAACATGGGTCTTGTGAAGCCATGTTTTTGTGTTGTCTTTAATCATGTCCCATATTTTAAAGCTGTTATTTTGTCCTTTTTAAATTGAAGTTATCGAGACTTGTATTGGAATCTTGGATTACTTAGATTTCATTACATGCTACTATATGTTCTTACTCTCTAAATATTACAAACATATCCTAACATAGCTGAATACAAGATTTTGCTTAAGAAATACAGCTACATGGGGTTATTTGATTTGCTTGATAATATTTACCTCCTTGTATTCTATGTTTAATTCCACTGCTCTAGCACCCCCCAGTCAGTCTTCTGGAATGGGAGAGCCCAAACCAATTTATACACAATTATGAAACAAAATGTCAGTTGATGTATTTTCCTGATTTTGTTTTCTGGCCATCTGGCATCCATTCAGGAAATTACTCAAGTATGATGTTTATCAAGTAGCAGCACTTAGGCATCTTATATTTAAATTTCCAAGTTTAACCTACTCATACATTATCCATCCATGGGAAAATACATAGTCAACGTCAGAAAGCAATTCAACTTATTCTAAAAAGTGCAGATTATCTCAGAACTTTACATTTACACAATTGAACTGAATAAAATTACTGCCATTCTGCAGTGAGATTTACTTGCTTGCTTAATGCATTGCTGAATTAGCCTTGATAACACGGAATGATGGAAGGCAACTACTTACTTCTGTCTTGGGTAATTCTGTTTGACAGCAGGCATTTGATTAAAAAAGAATGGGAAAACAATCCATACTTATCAATCTCTGGAACTGACAACAACAGTGCAGATGACACATCCTGTGATTTACAACAGCAGTCAATTAAAACTAATAGCAAAACTAATTAACCTTTCACAATGCAGAGAGTGACAGTTCTAGAACAACAGGTTTGGTGTTGCCATCACCATAGCAAATTTAAGCTCCTTTTCTGAAATGCCTTGCAGCAATTTAGTTATTAACTACCTCCTTTTAATTGTTAATGAATTAATAATAAACATGGCCCTCTAAAAGAGGTGTGCAGACATTAAAAAAAAAACAAAACCAAACACAACATGAATTTTTTAATCCTATGTATAGATATTTAAGAATTGTTTGCCTATAGTTGGCATGCTGCAAAAGTGAACACAATGATGCTGTGCGTGACTGTGGTCCTAAGTAAGTGTGCATTTGATACATATGAAACAGGTAAAATATCACACTAATTCAGTTTAAATATCTCTTATCCTTTTCAATTTTTACTCTAGCATATGGTTGTAGAACATCTCTTTTTCACTCCTTGTTTCCTAAACTAAATTAGACAGTAATTTTTTTAGTGCTTTACTATATGGTTCCTTGCCACTGTAATAATCCTGTTTTGCACCTCTTTCATCTGAAAATAATTTTTATTGAGGAAAATGTTACTACTCAAGTTAAAAATTGATTTTGACTTCCTTGGGAAACCATAACAGTACTTCCCTAAAAAGATATGCAAAATCTTTTTCAGAGTTATATTGTAGAATTATCCTAATCCAATGTACCAAAGTACCTGCAATCAGTTCCATTCTCACATCACTTGTGATTGATGTTTTCTAAACTTGTATAAGAAGGCAAAATGTTGCGATTGGGTGCTGTATATTTTGATTTATTCCTACCAATGCAACTCTTGGGGTAATCCAAGCCCATGATGCCCTGAGGAAGTTTATTTCCGTCACACCAAACATGTGAGACATTCATGTCCAGCTCAGCCCACTGTGAACTCTCACCAGCTCTTAGATGGTTCACTATTAACCATTCCCTTCATCACTATATCTCTCATTTTCATTTAAAGAATCAACTTTACAAAACAAGGCACATCTGCTCTATTTTTGCACCCCCATCAAAGAAAAGATGTAATGAACATATACGAGAAAATGGGAAAAGCTAAGCAATAGAAGGAATAGGAATCCTTTCTGAGTCTACAAAACTCTGGTTGGTTTGGAAGTGGTGATTTATTTTAGTGCAATGTTTCATAAGGGTGTTGTTAAGGCTCCTTCATTCATGCTGTGGGAGAAATGAAAATTAGTATGGAAGCACAAGGAAGCTCCATCCTTCATGTGTTTGCAGTTGTAGATCCTTTCTTTCCCCACAATGCTTAAATAGTCAGGCAGGATTGCTTGTCCTAAACAGTATCTGGTGATACAGAATAGTCCATGGAAATTTCCAGATGCTGAGAAGTAGTGTTGGAATATTCAAATATGATTTGCTGGAAGCACATATCCTTTTATCTGGCTCACAGCATCACAAGTGGCAGGCAAACCCCTCATCTCAAGTTTAATGAACACCTAATGAAAAAGGAGGCACTAAGGCAATCAAGATGAAGTTCTAAGAACTAATGCAAATAGAGCTCTAATGCAAATTAGGGCTTTGTTATTACACTTTTCCTCATGATCCCTCAAACTATTTTAAGTAGAAAAAAATAGTATTGGCATCTGTGAAACAGAAGCTGTCACTTTCAGAGGGTGTTATTCAAATTTGATTATACATTTGTGATACACGAAGTAATCTTTAAATGCCACTTGGCAACTTAACACTCTTTAATTGAGAACCTTCTCCAGATGTATCATAATTGTTTACTTTCTGCAGAATTGCTTTGCACCTTACAACATCTTGGCACAAGCTTCTAGAATTTCCAGTAAATTGTTAAATCCTGCTGGCACCAGAAACTACATAATAAAGAATCCCAGTGGCTTTGTGGTGTCATTTCTTTTGAACTAATGTCTGAAGATAAGATAAAGGTGAAATAATATTTTCAGTAGCAGGACAATCGATATGGAAGCACAACCCCCACTATGACATGATCTTAGTATAGAGAGAATTGTGCTGAGGATGCTCTGCTTCCACCCCCCTATGCATTTAGAAGATACAGCCCTGCACCACTCTGCCTGGCTTGTGGGAGGACAGGCAGAGAAAAGGCAAAATAGCTTTGTCTGCATTTCCTTCTGTGCCTTCTCTCCATCTCTGATTTAGAGAGAAATCCATAAAATGTAGAAATAATGGACCTGTATTTCTACCCACATAAGCAGAGAAATTACCTTTAAAAGTAAAGGTCACTCTAAGCACTTCCCTTTAAACTGTGTGAATGATATTGCTCCATATATGTAGGAAGGTGAAATGAAATGCTGACTTCACCAGTCTTACTTCATTGCCTTTGAATACCTTACTTTTAACACTCTATTGAAAGTTCTCTTTCTTCTTTTCTTACTTTTTTTTCTTTTTTAAACAAGATAACTTCAGACCCTTGTAGTAAATGTTTCTGAAAAGATGATTTGCAGTGACCATTACATGACTTGTAATGATTCCTAGAGAAATTTCTATTCTTGAGAAAAAAGCTCCACTGAGGCAAATACATTCTGAAGCATATGATCTAGTTATACAAGTGTACAGCATGTACCTACCATTTGCTCATCCAAGCTATACATTATTCTTACACTCTTGACTTACAACTATGAGCTATAAGTATAGCTATAAAAAACTATAGGGGAAAAAAACCCAACAAAATCAAAATTAAATTAAGCAAGCAAACAAACAAACAAAAAATGGCAACCTCCCCCCCCCAAAAACAATCCCCCCTCAAAGCCCTCAAACCATAAAAGTTTACTTCTCTCCGACCTAGAAAGATAAAATCAGTTTCCTTTTACATTAATGAGGGCTGCTTTTTCTGCTTTTCCAGGTAAAACACAGGTAATGGGTGAAATCAAGATTGCATTAAAGAAGGAAATGAAGACAGATGGAGAACAACTGATAGTAGAAATCCTTCAGTGCAGAAATATCACATACAAATTTAAATCTCCAGATCATCTTCCAGGTATCACTAAGAAAACAGCTTCATGATACTTTGAAAATATTGATTAGGTTGTATCTTAAGTCATTTAATATCATCACTAAAATGGAAAAGAAAATTACTTCTTAGCCAGGATGACATTCTTTTTGAAGAATCAAATTTCTCCTATGAGCATTCATTGGAATTCATTGAGAATTCATTTCTCCAATGAGCAACTTTCATGAAAAAAAAAATTTTGTAGAAGGAAATTAACTCTCAGAAGTAAATCTCTTTTTAGCTTATTTTTTATTTTAAAAAATTAATCAATTTTTAATTTTAGGAAGAAATTATAAATCCCTAGGTTATCAAAGAACAGTTATAACAAGTAGAGGATTGTATTTTTGTGAAAAAGATTTTTAAAAACAAAAATGTCATGTTCATAATTATATTTTCATACATAGATAAAGATATCAAGGTATTTTTTCCTTTAATGCCAGTATTATACACACAAAGTAATTCCTTTGGATTTAGTGGGGTGGATCAATTTCTACACCATGTGAATGAGAACAGAATATGACTTTGTAAAATACAATTTTTTCACAAAAATTTCCCTCTGTTGAAATTGTTAACAACAATGATTATTAAAAAGCTTCTGTATTTAACTCATTGAATTATTCTTCCCCAGACCTGTATGTGAAGCTGTATGTTGTCAATATCTCTACCCAAAAGAGAGTAATTAAGAAGAAAACCAGGGTATGCAGACATGACCGAGAGCCTTCGTTCAATGAAACATTTAGATTTAGCTTGAGTCCTGCTGGGCATTCCCTCCAGGTAATTCTGCATTTTATTAAATCCTAATTTCGGTTGTTGTCTGTGTCGTCCTATGGGCATTTGAGCTCAATCTTCTACCCCAGTTGTTTGCTAAAAAGAGAAAACTACAAAGAAAGTAACACAGTTATATAATAATGGAAATATCAGGCTAGAGAAGATATTAAAAGATTGATTACTCCATCACACCACACTAAGGAAGGGTATTTATAGATCAGGCCTGAAAATTTTAGGCTTGATCTGTTCTTAAAATCCCCCAGAGAAGGGAATTATACATGCCTTCCAAGAATAATTTTTGATGTGTTTAGAAAGTTTAGTTCCATATCAAAATTAAATAAGTATTATTTAAAAATTAAGCTCACTTATCCTTAAGTATCCTCACAAAGTACAAAGGAAGACTGATTTGCATTCTTTTTAATTAAATAAAAAATAGGGTTTACATTGAAAGGGTGGTATCTCTCCTTTCCTCTCTACTTATCCAGGCTAAGTCAACCAAATTTCTTTGATATGTCCTTTTGCCTAAATGCCTAATTATTTTATCAGCCTCTCAATTTCTCCAACTTCTTTAAAAATTGTGGTACCTAGAATTTGACACAATAGTCATAATCTCAGATGCTAAGAATTATTCATTATGCCAAGCCAGATATTCTCTGGTACATTTGTAATGGGCAGTTTGTCCACTGTATGTTTGTCAGTCTGTGACACATCAAATGATGCATGGAACTGGTTCAGGAATAGTCCTTCTCCTGTGTTTCAGTTGCTTGGTCAGATTTGGCCAGACTTGGTTTTTTTCGGAAAGGTTGGATTCAATTTTTCTACCTTCATATATTTTCACATTCAGAGATAACAAGTATAATATATATTCAGGCTTCCTCCAGTCAGTGCAGAGGGATAAGCAATTCAAGAGGTATCTGCATGCCAGCCTTAAAAGTCATGGGAGGCATTGTTGGGCAGATCAGCATCCAGTTAAGGAACCTTTAAGCCTGTCAGACCAACCTGAATAAGACAGTTACCTTGTGGTGACTAAAGTTAGTCTGGATTATCTGAGTGCCTACATTATGCTTATTGCTTGTATCATTAGCATTACAGTCAAAATGCATGTTACTTACAAAACAAGACCCCCAAAATAAATACTGTTTTTCCTGTGTTAAGGTGTCCTAACATCTTATTGTTTCAATGGACTAAATACAAGGCTATTTAAGAGTTGACATTTTCTGAGAAAAGCCAAAGGGATCCATAAAGTCTTGCCAAAGTTTAAGAGCTCCTGTAAAAATTTGCTTCCAGTGGTGGTTTGAAGGGGAAACCATGAAGGGTAGACCAGTAAAGAAGAATTCACAGAGTCCTATGGAAAAATAATCCATTTAAGGAGGGAGATAGCTAGTGACATATCCATAAGAACAGTTAGCCTGAGACTTGACAACATTTCCTCTGGAACTCTGTGATATAAAGACAAGAGGAGACTGAGGGGAGACCTGGTTGTGTTCTTCAACTTGCTCCTGAGGGCAAGCAGAAGGGCAGGCACTGATCTGTTCACTGCTGTCACCAATGACAGGACTCAAGGGAGCAGCCTGAAGCAGAGTCAGGGAGGTTTAGGTTGTACATCAGGAGAAAGTTTTTTACCCAGAGGGTGGTTGGGCACAGGAGCAGGTTCCCCAGGGAAGTTAGTCACAGAACCAAGCCTGACAGTTCAAAAAACATTTGGACAACACTCTCAGGCACGTGCTGTGATTCTTGGGGTACCTTGCACAGAGCCAGGAGTTTGAGTTAATGATACTGACTGATGTCTTTAAACTCAGCATATTCTACAATTCTATGATTCTATGATATATGCTGATGATGACACCTGAGCCAAGAAGGAGAATGAAGGCCATAAAAGTATCCTGTAAAAGTATCAAGGAACAAGTTTAAAACAAAGAAAAAGCGTTTCTGCTTAATGAAAACTGGAGTTTGAGCTGTAAAATGTATTGTCTTTATATATTGTGAATGCTAAATATTTTCACAGAAAAAGTAACTAGACAAAATTATGGGAGAAATTTACAAATGAAAGACATCAAATTCTGTTAAATACAAATTTAACACCTGTGAGTAAGGAAGTCAATGGTCCACTGACCTTAGTAGGTATTTGCAGAGAGTGTAACTACTTCATTGCTTTGTTCTTATATTCTGCTTTATACACTGCCCTCTGCACTTTTGGAAACAAAATATTTGTCTGGAGACAGCTTTAATCTGACTCAGTACATCTGTTTTAATGTGTTCTTCAAGCTCAACAGCTTCTTCCTGTGGAGAAGCATGAATCCAGATAATTTGAATGTTGAATTTGAGTGATGAATATTTAGGGCCAAAGAGAGGGACGCAGTCCAAAGGGAATTAGGGGAGAGGGAAATGAAATAAACCCAGAATTTATAGAACAAAAATGGAACTGGAAGATGATGGGAGAATATAATGTCAGAGACAGGGAGTAAGATGAGATCAAACATAATAATAAAAGGTGCAATATAAAGAGCTATGAGAATCAACCAGAGGCAGAAATCAAGATAAGGGGCTGCAGTCTAAAAATCAGCAGCAAGAGCTGTGAATATTAGCTGTAAATATAAAAATGGGACCATGGGCTGTTGAGGGGAAAAAAGGAAAAAAGGAAATAAAAAACAACCAAAATTAAGAAAAGCTTAAATTGTTTGGTACAGAGTATTGGGAATAAAT
Source organism: Toxostoma redivivum (assembly GCA_013397375.1). NCBI lineage: Eukaryota > Metazoa > Chordata > Aves > Passeriformes > Mimidae > Toxostoma > Toxostoma redivivum. The sequence goes on from VXBI01003376.1 coordinate 1,381,968, forward strand.
AAGAAACAAAACCCCTGGGGCTTAGAAACTAAGACTAGCTGATTCAGGATAACAAGACTGGAGTTTAAGGCCTGGAAAACAGAGGAAGCAAGGATGAGAGACATACAAACTAAAGATAGATCCTAGGGTTCCATCTGGGAAGATAAGGGAGAAGGATCAAAGACAGAACTAATGAAAAATTGGATAATTTTTTTTCTGCCCCAACAGTGTTGATTGTCTCAGAATGAAAACATTCTGTGGAAAACATTTTGACAGTTTTCAGACAGGCACTTTCCTCAGCCCCTGGCATTTTTTTTCTCGCGTTTCTGAATTCCCTGTTCCTTGGCAACTCACCTGGGACCCTTCTGGAAAGCACTAAGCTTCTGGCTCCTGGCTCACTGCAATTAGAAATACATAATGTTCTATGCAAGGCTAATCAGAAAAACACAGAAGAATGAATTTCATAGATGTTCTGGTTTGGCTTTCCAGCTTCTGGGCAGTCCACTCTTCAGCAAACACTGAAACTAGGGATGTAAAACACCATCAGCAGTGGAGGCAGGGAGCCTATTTTCCTCAAGGACATGTTCCTGATGAAAGGAGTTTCCTCTTAGTTCAGTGCCTAAGAGTTTTTCCTTCTCAAACCTGTTTACTAGTATCTATCAGATATCTAAGCTGTCCAGGCTGTCAATTGATGTCAAAACTGGACAAGAAAATAGGAAGCCTATTCAGGAAAACTTTTTCAAATTTCTTCCCTTTTGAAATTAATTTTGAATTTTATTTTTAATGTAATGTTTGCATTTTTTACGTTGCTTTCCAAATCAGAATGGAAAATTTTCAAAAATGGTGCAGTTCATGATTACAGGAAATTCTAGTTCTTCTACAGATCTGTTACATTTATACTGCCATGTGGTTTCAGCAGAGAACAAAACCCTTGTGTTCCGTCATTTTTCTTTGAGATAGATCTTTGAAACCAAGCAATAAAATGCCTTTTTTTTCTCTCCTGTTGGTTCACACGGAGAGTGACAGTCTCCTCCCATTATCAGTTACTTCTCTTGCTTGCTGCTTGTTGAGGTAACTGTGAATATTACAAACCTGCTGGTAATCCTGCCATGGAAATGCAAATCATCGTTATGTCTTTCTCTTTTTGAAAAACATTTATAAGTTAAAAAATAACAAAAAATCCCAAAACACCCCACATTGTGCTTGTTAATTCAGTTACTTAAAAATTAAGAAATGCTAAAATTTTTCTGAATGTGTAACTATAACTCATGCCATGAATTATACATATTATCAAATGCATTTTCTTAGAAACATGCACAGATCCACAAGATGAGAAAAGTCCTTCAGAAAAGTGTATCATTTGCATGGCACAAGCCTCTTTAGCTGGAAAATATGTGGTTGGATGACATTTCACAGAGAGCCTTGTACACCTTGTCTGCATCAGAATTCAAGAGCTGCTGCTTCATTTGCACACAGCTTTATCTTGTAACATAAATTTGACTTTATGCTCATCTTTGGTAACCAGCAGGTGAACGAATTGCTCATTAACACTAAAGATTGTCATCTTCTAATTACTACATCTCATGACAAGGAAACGGAAGTGGAAGATGCAATTTTCACAGGGCTTTCTCTGAAGGGAAAGGTGGCTCTATTATAAAAAGCGACGGTCAATGTTTCTTTTTCTCTGTGCAACATATTTGAGTTCAACATTCCTGAATCTTTCCTGTTTTGCTAGTTGTATGTTACTGTGTACATTGATGATGATGATGATTATCATTATTATTTTCACAGATTCTGCTTGTCTCCAATGGAGGGAAGTTTATGAAAAAGACACTGATTGGGGAAGCTTATATCTGGCTTGACAAAGTGGATCTAAGGAAAAGAATAGTAAACTGGCACAAACTGTTGGTCAGCTCCACGCAAACACACTGAGCAGAGCTGTCTGCTTAGGGCACAAAACATGCAGAGTCTGCTCTAAACAGCATCACTTCAAGAATATAGTTTGATATCATTGTGTTTAGCTAGTCTTTCAGAATACAAAGTAGAAAAGAGCAGTCTCTGGGCTACAAAGCACACTTAAATGAGGGCTAGTACACTTATTTTTGCTGTAAAACACAGCAAAAGGAGAAGAAAATCTGGGCCCAGAAGTTAAAGTGAGGGTGTTTGAGAGGAAGACTGATGCGAGGGCTCCATGTTGTTGGACTCTGAAGAGAATAACTGTGAAGGAAATGATGGAGGCTGGAGGCAGGTGCTAACACGGAGCTCGGCTGCAGATGGAGGTGGTGTGATGGGAAGCGCAGTCTGGAGTCTGTGCAACCAGAAGGAAGATCATTTTATGCAAAAGCACTTAGGGTGACTGACTTTCCAAATCTCACTTATTAAAAGTGCAAAACTTGCTCCTCTGCACCTTAGGATCTCTGATAATTTGCTTTAGTGAGATTATGCCACTTGACACAAACTGCAAGGTGTTTGCAAGAGTGGTAACGTTATTTTACATTACTTTTTTCCTCCTTTCTTTTTCCTTCAAAAACTATGCTGTGGAGAATCAGCTCTGATTGTTTAATTTGTTTCTGTGTGTTAATAATGGATATAAACCACTCTCCTAGAATGTGATGAAAAAATAATATGAATGGTCTATAATTTGGGATGTGGTTTTAAAGAGAAAGGGCAGGTTTTAAACTGCATTACATCAGAAAGAAAAAATGCTGTTTTAATGTCAGTGACACTGTATTTCACCCCAAACTTTGAGTCAAAAGGTCTAAATCAGTTTGAGATTGAAGAGACTTAAGCACTGGGACTAATGCAGTTATTTCAACTAGTCCTCACGTTTTTCAGCAACCAGTCTTGTTCTGAAGCTGTGGAGTGACAATGAATTCTAGGCTATTTTGTGGGCATTCAGAGCAGCAGCCCCACCAGGCCATCAGTGACCCTCTCAATGCAGGGCTCTGTATCAACACTAGTGACACACTTGGAATCTAAGGGGAAGGGACAGCAGGGCAGTTCCTGATGGGATGCTCCTGCATTAGAATGGAGAATATCCTCTTGCTATCTCAGGTGAATGTCTGAGTGTAATCCACTGACACCATGGCTTATCAGCTAGGAAAGAAGTAAATAAGAAGGTAATTGCAACTTTTAAGTCTGTGTCAGCACTTCCAAGCAGTTAGCACACTTGGGAGGAAACTACTGCCTGGCAAGGCTTAGGCTGGATGCTGTATTTTCCCTTGTACCATGTTTGAAGAAAGGAGAGCTTTTTCTCCTATTCCTGAAAGTATAGAAAGTTCATTGAAACCCAAAAATCAATGGTACTAACTCCCATGTTACTCAGAAGTCATCAAATATTTCACAGCTTCAATAAAAAGTAGTTTCCCTGGAAATATGATCTCATGACCTTTGCATACTTAAAAAGAAAATGACCAAATTTCTGCATGTCAGACTTTTTTTTTTTTTTTTTTTTGGCCCAAAAAAGACTTTCCAATTTTCATTGAATTATTTTATGTATATCGTCTTATATTTTCTGAATGTATGTAGTATACTTCCACAGGTTGTGCAAGACCAGCTGAAAATATTCTTCTGGAAAATATTATGAGCTTAAAAAAAAAATAGAAAAATAAAGCTTAGGTTATTAAGCAACTGGATTGACTGTGAAAAAGCTACACCATTTAATCTGGTGACTCTTCCCACATACAGTTTCTGGTTTATGTTTATCAACTTAAAATATCACCATGGAACAGGAGTATGAGAAGAAACATACAAATGATATTAATGCTACACACACCAAGGGAGCTCCAGTTGTTCATAGCCTGCTGGTAGCCTGCTTAACTTGCAAGCAGAGCAATCTTACCAAAATCTTATTAGCTATCTTAAAAACACAACATCACTGACAATGGAAGTAAGATGTGTGCTTTAATGTTGAATTTTATGCTTTCACTAGTATATGTATACCCTACCTCTCATATATTTTAAAAAGAGTCCTCTGGAATTATTGTAAAAATTCTATGTTTTGATGTTGTATATGTTTTTATAAGAAAATTCTTCAAAGAAAAATCCCCTACTGAAACAAAAAATCCTGTGTGGATACATTTGACATATGTGTTGCTCTCTTGGTGGGTTATCTTGCATTCCTGATGATTATACTGTGTTTGTACTTTGAAAAAAGACCTGCAAAAAAAAAAAATCTGTGTGAAGTGCAAGCCACGAGGTGTGCAATTTTGTGCAAACTGCTGGTGATTTTGTTCTTGCTAAGATTTGCTCCAAAGGCAGCAAGTCACACTGGTAGTTGCTATGGAGATTTCTGGGAGGAAGGAGCAGTGTCTGCCTTACTGGCAGCCTGTAATCATCATCCATAATTGAGAAAGTGGACAGGCATGCTTTGCTCTCACACACATGCAAATGGGGCCGAGATTTTATTGAATACTTTTTTTGAGTGGTAGGGAACAGCTGCCTTTGAGGTTAATCAGCTGTCGGCAACTGGTTTAGTTCAAACATCTTCGGTTCTGTGAACAACATACGAAATGTTTGTGCATGTTGAAATGGCAGTTTTGGACTCCTGTCATGAAACACAAAGAGCAGGGTGTGAGAGGGATGTGGCACTGCCCTGGCCAGCTGCAGCGGGGATGGGGCTCCTTCGGTGTCACCCGGGCTGGGCATGTGTCACACACTTGGCTTTCTGGGGCAGCATCATCCAGAGCTCAGAGAATGCCGCCAAAGTGTGCCAAGTTCCCTTTTTTGACCAAATTTCTAGGTTGCACTGAAATCATTCTATGCAACACAGATTCATGTTTGAATGCATAGGGGTTTTTTGTTTTGTTTTGTTTTTGTTTGTTTGTTTGTTTGTTTTATGAATGAAGTCGGGAAAAACTCTCGTGATAATGTTTTTTTTAAAAAAACAATCAAACAAGGACTATTAGTATTTTTTTACCGTTTTTGTATATATCTCAGTAGTTTTTTTCCTTTTCTCTCATTAATTTTTGTTTCTTTTATCTGGCCAAATGTGCTTAGACATGGCAACAGCTTTATCATTTCTGAGTGATTGATTATTAATGAGTTCACACATTTCTATGATTCTTTGAAGATACATATTGCAGGGAGGCAATAGCAGAGGCATTTTAACTCTTTTAATTCATAAATCTGCTGAAACAACAGAAATTGAAGCTGCTTCTTAGTTTAAGCCTTGTAGAGTGGAAACAAGCTGAAAAATTAGCAAAAGCACAGTGTGTGTGTTTACAAATGACAGGGATTTATAACATTTTCATTGTTATTAGTATGCATAAAATGAGCAGCAAACAGCCACCTTTTTTTTCCAGTTTGAAACTAGACATGAGAGTTTCTATGATGAATGTTGAGCTAGTTCTTTATCATTACACTTTAAAGGGATAGTATCCAGGGGCAATGAGTGCTGCTTCTTTATTATTACCCATGGTTTTGCATTACATGGATCCTGTATGGAAGAAACAAAAACCAATTTAAGTCAGTAACAACCAATATGCTGACTTGAACTGGCTTTAAATCAAGACCTAGGAAACATTTGAATTATTTTTCTGGATGCTGGGTGTTTGCATGGCTACGTTGTGGGATATGGTAGCTGGTAACCAGCTGATATTGATTCATACTTAGAGAATGATGATAAAGAAAAAGAATACATCTATTATATTGTAAGCTAGTGTGAGCCCAATAGAGATTATTTAATTAGGATTTAGTTTCATGAAGATATCATAAAGATGTTAATAGTATTTTTTTAAATTATTATTTGCATCATAACTGACACTATTTTTAACTAGTTTATTTTCATTGCTACGATGTTGAATGTCCCAGATTCATTATTTGAGTATATATCTAGATATGTACATACCTATGTGAATAGCAAAGAAAATTTGTGTGAGTGTGACTTATAAAGGTAATTAAACAGAGAGGAAAATTAGCATAAGTATCCACCTACATTATATTTAAACACTAGTCCTACATGCCCTGTGAATTTTCAGTACACCTGGCATGTAGGATGAATTGCTCTTTATAAATACATATTGCCTTTAGAAGGAAAATAGAAAGAATAAGTGAAACCGGATACTCTCTCTTTAAACCATAAGAAACATTTTAATGGTTTCTACACGTTCTGTTTTATTATTTTGAAAAAATTAATAAGCAAATATATTGATGAGCTCAAAAGTTATAATATATATAGATATCCATAATTAAAACTAGATGATTTGACGAGAGTTGTTTTCTTAATTTGTTACCCTGTAAATAAATATACATTTTTGTAAAACAAACTGAGTTTAAATTATTAACCCCATTTGACATCCAAGCATGTGAGTGTGTCCTTATTTGAGTGTATCTTATAGATGTTCAGTGATGTGCTCAGGTGCTCAACAATGGCTAATGTGTGTGCTGTCATGCTACAGATAACGTGTACAGCAGACACAATGTTTAAAAAAATCCAAAAAACACCGAAAAAACCCTGCAAAAACAACAAAAAAAGAAGAATAGTCGTTGGGCAAATGTAATGTTTCCACAGTGAATGTTGCATGCATAGGTGGTGGTTTGTTGTTATTCATTTCATTTTGAATTTCTTTTAATTTTCATTTTGCTTCCAGAATCATCAGGAAAACATGAAAACAAAACAGACTTATTCTAAAAGTTGTAAAAACTGAAACAAAAGCAGTATGAGATTGTATAAAAATGCTTGTAAATCTGTCCCAGTTTTCACTTTATGTATAAATCCATGCCATGGTTTTGTGATTGTATACAGGATGTATCTTGAGAACTTATGCAAATTGTGCTCTATAAAGGCTGTTATCCCAGTCTGACAAATAAATATTTAAAATATCTGGTTTGGTTCTTTTTTCCTAATTAACATGAAAACTTATTTTGCTGGTTAATATTTCCCATTTGTTGACCATTGTGTTTTTATGATATTGCTGTACATCCTGCCTCTACTCTTCTGTCCTATTTCTACATTAGCAGACCTCCCAGGTTATAACTCATCTCCCACACAATGTTTTGAAACAAAGAATGGTTCATTCATCAGAACTTTCTTCCAAACAAATCAGAACCAGAATCACATTCAGCTTGTTGATATCTTCATACACTTTCATCTCTGGCATCATATATAGGCAACAAATACATATGCATACATCAGCACAGTTTAGGAATGTCCAGGGGTTTGTCTCCTCAATGTGAAGAAAAGGTGAATTAAAAATGTAGCCTAACTCTGTATCCTTGTAAGCTCTAGATGGAGACATAATAAGAAAGAATCTGATAAATCCTGGAAGTAATTTCTCTGGCTCTTTCATCCATTAGAAAGAAGGCTTCCAGTAACAATATATTTTAGACTTTATTATAAACAAGAAATCATTTTCTTTAAGCAATCTTTTTTTAGTACTAAATTTTACCTGACTAGTATAACATCTGTGATGCTTTCCCATTGAGACTATATTTTTGAGCCATGTCTAGATCTATATTCATTAGATTTGCAAAGTTTCCCTATTTTATACAAATAACTTAAAAAACCCAAACATGCTCCCCAAGTGATATAAATTGTTTTAATCTGGCACCTGAACATATAGGCTGGAATTTTTTTTCTGTGAGTTTCTTTTTCTCAAAAAATAATGTCATGAGAAATAGGCAACAACTTTGAGGATTCCTCAAGAGCAAGGTGCCCTTTTTCACCTTAGCTGATCTGCTACAGCACTGACACTGGCTGACTCCTATTAATGCCCATCAGGAAAGAAACTCGACTTCCCATTGCCTGCCTCAATCTGTAAGATATGAGTTCAAAGTATTTTGGTTACTCCTCTCTGAGAAAATAGTTATGACTACAACAAACACTTCACCCCTCACTCAGCCCAAATTTTTTACATCCTCTTTTATTTTGGTGAGGAAGCTCCTGCTCAGCATACTGGCCTTCTGGAAATGGTTAGAAAGCGTTTCTGAAGTGTTAAGGGAGAGACAGCTGACTGGAATTATCTGCTGTGGAAGCCGTAGGTTTATCTGAATCTGGCTTCAGGAAACTAGTTTACAGACAGAACATCTCAGTGTCCCTTCACAGACACAGAAAAAATAGTTAAATAATAGCCTTCTTTTTAAATAATTAAAATATTTAACAAAAATATGTGGTTTTTTACTCAGAGAACTCAGCAAAGTGCAAAGTATTCATGATCTATTTCCTCCAATTGCTGTTTGTGGGGTTTAACTTAGAAGCTATGATGTGAAACTGGGAATTGGGAAGTTCTTGGAATGTTTTTAAAATTTTAAAACTTAAAATTCATAGACAGAGAAGTTACTGAAAAACATACATAGCTTAGCATTCTGGCTCTGAGGACAAGTCTCTCTGGAACTCCAGCAAGAATATCGTCAACATATATCTTCAACTTTATTATTTTCCTAGAATCATGGAATCATAGAATAATTTGATCACTGAAAAGGTCACTGGAAGAGACCTTTCAAGGTCCTGCAGGACAGGGGCATGAGCAGGAATAGCTTTGACTCTGCAAGGTTGCTCAGAACCCCATCCAATCTGACCTTCAATATTTCCAGCGATGAGGCATTCTAACATGTCTCTGGGCAAATTGTTCCAGTGTGCCATCCCCCTTATTGCAAAAAAATTTCTTCCTTTTATCACTTTTTTCTTAGTTTAAATCTAGTCTCTTCTCGTTTGAAACCATTACACTTCATCCTATAACTACAGGCCCTACTAAAAAGTCTGTCCCCATCTTTCTTTAAGTATTGAAAAGCTGCTCTACAATCTCTTTGCAGCCTTCTCTCCTCCAGGCTGATCAACATGAGCTCTCAAGCCCTTCCTCACAGAAGATGCGCTCCAGCCCTCTGACCATGTTGGTGGCCTCCTCTGGATGCACTCCAGCAGATACACATTATATTATGGACCCAGAGCAAGACATGTGCTCCAGGGGGGCTCTCAGCAGAGAATCAGAGGCAACTCCCTCCGTGCTGGTCCCAGTTCTTGTGATACAGCCAATATACAGCTGGCTTTCTGGATTGCAAGTGCATATTGCCAGCTCACCTCCAGTTTTCAACCACCAGGACTCCCAAATCCTTCTCCCCAGGACCAGTCCCAATTCATGTGTATCTATAAATGGAACTTAGGAAACTCCTCTTGCTTCTTAAAGGTGATTTTCCTGACACACCTGATGCAGAAAGAACATAGTGCTCCTTTACCGACCCTACATTATGAGCATGCACGTGGCACAAATTTCATTCTGTCAGTTAAGGGTGTTAATGAATTTAGGCCACAAAAATAAGCAAACTAATGTAATAATGTAAAAAAAAAAAAATGTAAAAAGCAGTTACAAATTAACAAATTATCCAAGTCTGTCATATCAGCATGCATCACTTTGAACTGCAAAAAACCCCCAAGCACATAGTAATAGTAATAGTTGGATGATTTATGTGTATCAGCATGGCTAAAATGGTACGTTTGTTTGTAGACAAGGACTCAGACACTATAGGTCTGACAGAAAAATCATAGCTTCTAATTTGGTCATTTTACTGCAATAGAGTGGCCTTTCCAAAGGATCTATATTGCTGTGTCCTTCAGAATTTCACTTACTATATCAGGATCTTTGGGTGATACAATATCAGATAAGATTTTTAAGCACAGGTGGAAAAGCAAAATATAATCTTTTTGTCAGCACAGACTGTGGAATCTCAGAAAGTTGTTGGTATTTCAGCAGCAGGTATTTCTGCAGTTCAGCAGCCACCTAAGATAAAGATAGAAGACACTGGCAGCATATTGGGAGCTGGGATCAATACAGCGTTGGTAGGGCCCTTGCTATCTAGAGGAGCCTTGAGAGTTGGGAGAAATGAGCTGATGAGAAACTCATGCAGTCCAAAAAGGCAGGTGTGAAGCCCTACATCTGAAATTAAATCATCTGATGTAACAGGCTGGGGCCAGCTGTGTGCCAAAACAGGGCCAGGTCACAGTGAAGGGCACAGAGACCCAGGATGCTGCACAGCCCTGCATCATCTCTCCTGCTTAAGGAGCCTTTAAGACAAAAACGAACAGACAGAAGGACAGTCAACTACAAGTGGGATGAAAAAGTCAAGCAGACAAAGAAGAGCTGCAACATTGTGGTGAAAGTGTAATGGAACTGGTGCAGGGCTGAAAACTCCTATAGTCCTCTTTTTATGAGAGAAGGTACAATATTTAAGCAATGCCACAATGGCACACCTACTGAAAGTGCTCCAAAACCTTCCAAAAGTGGTCTTTTCACTGTGTTGTGATTCTAACCGCACTTTTACATAGAAACTACTTGATTAATCCTTATTATTAAGAAATATTCCAATTCATTATTAAATTGATTTTTGAGATTATTGTATGACCATATGCTTCATGGAATTCCTAGTAATTTTGTTTAATAATTCAGATCTCCAGTTCATCAAGCAAATATGAAAAATTCTAATAAATTGAGGATTTAAGGGCTTTGCAGATGATTTTAGGCATTCTCTGCAAATGCTACAAGGAGGAGCTCTAATGTCTTGTATACACAAATTCTTTTCCATATCTAACTTAATTTAATTTTTCTTGACTGGCATTTTAAAATATAGAGGAATCAAAAGATCATACTTTTAGACTTTTTTATGGTGATGGACAGAAGCCATTTGAAAGTAAGTCCTGATATGCCAAGAAATTTCTATATCTTTATGATAATACAAGGGAAATTGTGGTTTCTCAGAAAGTTCTGTTTTACCAATTTTCAAGGACAATAAAAATTATTATAAAAATTTACCATCTATTTCATCAACTCAATTTACAGATAGTAAGGAAATGCTATTCCTTTTTTTAAAGGTGAGGAGCTGAAGCACAAGAAAGTTACAAGCCTCATTACAAAGGTTTTCAAGTTACCATGACTTGCTCATCTCTCCTTTGTAAATTATAGACCTTATTCAGCCTCTTCCTCTAAGAGGAAATCAAATAAAAGAAAATCACATTTCAACTCTGTGTTCTAAAAATCAAATTAATAAAACCTGGAATAATTTTGTATATCTAAAGAGAGGAGGTCAGAACAGAAGCCACAACTACAGGGCATTAAGCAGTTGTTTTGACAGCAAGTATCTGGAGCTTTCGTGTTTGCTTTATGTTGTTTCTGAAGCAGATTTGGGCTGAAAACATTTGAGCTACTGCTCAGAGCCACTTGCAATCTTTGCTCTAGTTCATAATGGTAATACCAGGGTCATTTTCATCAATGGCTTTGAGAATTTGGAGACTGCAACCTGAAGACACTTAATTCTTCCTTCATCCTAGGCATTCAGGAGATTTAATATGGGAAAAAAAACCTTCTTGAAAGCTAAAACTCACTTTGTTAGAATTATATTCTTTTCAATCTCATCTAGCTTGACTTCAGGGCACAGTACAATTTAGTGTTGTTGTCTTCTTTGTAACTATTTTGTTATAGGTAAAAGGATCCAGGCATGAAAACTTTTCAACAGCTTTCTCTCTCTCTAACCAAAAGTTAATTTGATGTCATCTTTATTCAGCTAATATTGGTGGTTTCTGCTCTGTTGCTCAACAGTTTTTTCTTTCTAGGTGTGGTGCATGTCACACAGATGGGACCCCCTCACCTAGTTCTCTCCTTGTCTCCCACAAGCATATGATGATGGCTCTTCAGCTCCTTAGCTTGGATTAACTCTATATTCAACCACAGCCTTAGAGGCCTGCACTGTAGGCATTTAAATTTAGGTAAAATAAATAAGTCTTAATTATTATCACAAAATTTCAAGCCAAGGAGCTTACAGTTTTAGAAGCAATAGCAGTGCCTGGTAAGCACATAAAAGTGATGTGGTTTAATGAGAGTAGATCCTGTACATAGCTTGAAATCCCTTGTTCATGACAGGCAGACTAATCAATACTCCATGATGTTGCTTTAGGAAAAAAACCCAGAGCTACAGACTGACTTTGCTTACCACCACTCACAAAAAAAGGATTGATCTCAGCTATTCAGGGCATTGCAGTGACATCTGAAGTTCTCTGCAATTAATCTCTCTTTGTTGTTTTCCTGAAAGGCCAGACTTTCTCTGATAAGTATTCTATGGGTTGTCAGTAATTCTTAGCATATTTCAAATCACTTAGTATAGTAAAAAGACATAAGACATGTACAGTGTACACTCTAATAGCTCAGAAACACACACACACAAAACCCCCAAAAAACAAACAGGCAATTTTGTTTTTATTCAGATAGAGTGTAAAAATACCTTTTAAATGACTGAATGTTGCTTGTCCTGGAATCAGTGTTCCAGAAAGAATAATATTGCTGAATTACTTTCTTCTAAAAAATAGGTAGTGCATGCATGCCAAGAAAGCTGGCTTAAGTCCCTGAAAGAGCAATGTCTGATGATGTGGATCACAGTAACATTTGCATACCGATTTACATGAGAATAGCAAAGCAAGTCTTTGCTTTCCTAATGATGGGTTAGAGGGGAAAAAAGTAGCCTGTATACATTAAAAGCTTATCGAAATCAATAAACAGGCTTCAAAATTATATCAGATTTCTTGAGTAAAAGCTAGTGTTTGATGCAAGAGCTCTTTTGTTGTTCCTACCACAATGCTTATTAAGATCTTTAAGTTCAACACAATTTTACAGACTATGGATGCTGTTTTACAGCCATGAGGCTTCTCAAAAGTGTCAGTGAGGGTGAAATTAGGTTTATCACTATTGTTAAGCTTGTTTTATACATCTTGGCAAATATTTGAGGGCATCATAAATCACTGTGCCCAAATAGAACTCCAAAGGGCAATATTAATCATTATAATAAGCTCTCAAGGCAAGGGTTAATCACATAATATCATCAGATTAATAATGAAGTAGTTGGTAGTATATAGGTCAACACAAGAGTCAAGAGAAACAGAAAAAAAATCTTTGATTATAGTGTTAATGAAGGAGCCATGTAACAATATTAAAAAGTCTGATGCCCATTGGAAAAATGATTCCTTATATCCCTTCATTACCTTGAAAAAATTTTATAGACATGTCTTTGTGTATATTCCAAATAGAAGAAATAATATCTTTTAAACATGTTTGGGTTTTCTGGGTTTGTTGTTGGTGGTGGAGGTGGTGGTTGGTTGTTTTTTTTGCAATAGTGCTTAGCATTTGGGAAAAGAACATTAAGAGTTGAAATGTTCAAACTGATGCTTTCAGCTTTAATACCACCGACAGATGCTAATGCAGCAGGTGAAACTAATCACCAGTATTTTCTATTTTTCTGAGGCTCCTAAAAACCCTCCTGCTATAGCAACACCAAGTAACAATATCAAGCAGTAGACATTTTAACAGTGCTGTCTTAGTTTAAGGTCTGATGTGTCCAAGTTTGCTCTGATTCAGCACTGTGCTGTCACCTTACTGTGTGGGGAGGCTGAAGAAGAAAACACACACACATGCTCCCACACGTGTTTAAAATTCTGACGTCCTTAACCTAGTTACATAGTAAAAGATAACACATTGGAGATGACTGAGTTACAGCAGCAAAATATTGGGAATGGCAAATAAAAGAGAAACTGTAGTTTTCTAGCAGAGGATAAAGAGGAGAAAGAGAAGGAGGAGGAAGAGGAGGATGAGGACCTGCTGCACATACCCAATAGCACTGCCCAGGGCAGCATCCTTAACCACAGAAATAGGAGTGGAGTGATCCTGTTCCCCCTCTTTTTCTGCTTTCTGTTCCTGCAGGAGCTGTGGCTGCCCTTTATGCCTTCTTGTTATCCCCTTTGCACTTTCATGCTTTAGGGGTGCTTTACATGCATTTGGTTTTTGTCTCAGCTGTGTCTGAGCCAGGTTCTGCCCAGCTCTCAGAGCTGCATCACTTCAGTGAGCAGCAGTACAGCAGTCAGGATTTGGATTCATGCCCTTAGGACCCCTGGTGTCATACTACACTTGTACCCTTGAGGCCTCTGCTTATAGGCAGGAACAAAAGACAGTACCAGTGACTTGTTTTCCTTGGAATAAATCTAGTCAGTAATTACAAGTCTCTAGTGGATTCAGGCCATTTTCCAATTGCACAAGAATTCAATCTTTATTTTAATGACTGTAATACACATTATGTCTACAAGCATTCAAGAAAGAATCCTAGAGTCCAGTGAGGTTCTGTGTGGATCAATATGAAGAGCTTAAAAAAACACATTATTTTAAAACCTTGAAAAAAAAATTTGGCATGTTTGTTTTCAAATTCAAAAGAAAGAGAACCCCACTATTTCTTTTACAGCTAGGCACTCATCTGAAGTGTGAAAGGCCAGGGTTCATACACCTCTTTCTTATCTGCTTCTCATGAAGGTCTGAAAAATAGGATTTTCTTTGGTGACTTCAGCAGACCCTGCTCTGCCCTGTGCTCTGGTCTGGCCTTCTGTGTATATGGGCACAGCACCTTACACATGGGCTAGGCAAGAAACCACTGATTTTGAATGTCTTTCTGGAAACTGGAGCACTGCTGAGTCTGAGAAGATTCTTTACAATCCTACAGCAAAAACCTGACTCACCAGACTGGTATTTTCCAATAATTCCATTTCAAATTATTACTCTTTAAAGTTAAAGGTGTTGAAAGAGGTTCTTGTCAACCACCTTCACGGAGTCCAGCTCAGCATGTAACATGTAGAGCCTGTTCACCAAGCCTCCAAGTCTGATGATTAAAGGCAGAAGCCAAGAAGAGTGGCTTGGTTGAATTAACCCCTTGGGGCAGTGCCCATGTGGCAGCTCCTCACAACCACAAAGCAACAGCACCTATTTCAAACCTCTCCTGTCAGCAGGGCCTGGTGACATTCCTCAAAAACATTGCTCAAAACTCAAAGTAGCTGAGGAACTAATCTGTCTCAAAACTTTAACATGGCAAATTTGGTTTGTCAGAATTGAATGTTAACTGTTACTGTAAAAATTTTGAAATATTTTTGTAGAATCCACTATTTCAAACCTTTATAGATGACAGTTAAAGTAAGCAAGCATGTGTAAATTTCAGGTATTGTGCAGAAGTTGCTGATATAGTTCTGTGTTAACCTGTACAATAATGATAACTATATCAGATAGCTAGTTTTACTTGAAAAAATGGTATTAATTATTTCTGAGGTTCCCATGTGTTCTGGGTTTTAATATTAATTTTTAATCATAGTCTTGGGTCTGTGATCCATTTCCAGTATCAAATACAGTTCAGCCAGTCTTTGAAAACATTGATTCAAACTTCAAAAGAATATGAAGAATGCTGACTAGGAAAGAGCCCAGAGATATAAGCATAAGGAATAAACAAGTGAGCAAACTCTCTGAGGAAGAAAACCCAGGGGCTATGTAAATTTGGAGCATTCCTCACAAATATGTGCTATCATTTTTTATTAGAAAACTTCAGTTAAAGGTAAGAACAATAAGATTACATTTTAAATATATAAGTATGGTGATAAATTTAGAGAAAAAAAGGGAATAGGAGTTTTTTTTCCAAAATTATAAACTAAAAATAAACATTAATAACCATTTTATGGTAAATTTCTTTGTGCAGACACCTATATAAATTTCAACATATTTTAAATACTAATAACAGTGATGTGACTCCCTGGAATAAACCAGTTAAATAATTTTTATATGTTATTTAAAATAAAGTTGTAAGCTGCAGTTCTTACTTACATCTTTTGCTATGATTTGTGAAATTCAGAAGTCCTAACCCTATGTTTCATATCAGATTTTTTCTCCTGACTTTTAAAGGTTGTGGATTTTAAAGTCAGCAGCAGATGGCAGCAGAGCCATCAGCAAGGTTCTCAGGTTTCCCCACCCAGCATTCAGACCAGAGAGAGAAAGTTTTGGAACTTGCAGTAGCCTCCAGAGGGAGAAGCTGCCCTAATTAGTCTGAACCTTAATTCTAAAGCAAAAAATTAAACAGAAGTATAAAAATTCATTTTTTTCATAATATAAAATTTTTTGTGGAAACATATCTTTATAAATGTTCTCTTAGCTGTGTCAGTGCTGAGGAAATGTTGGGTTTAGAAAGTAGCCAAGGCTGTGAGTGAATCTAATCCTCTAAAAATTACATTTTTCCTTTAAACCTTTGTCTTTAAAATAAGCTGGAAATTCATTAGACCAAGAACTTTGAGGTAAGTTTATTTATTTAACATAAATAAGATGTAATCAATACACAAGTTTCTTTAATGTATTTCTGAGGTCCTTTGTTAGCATATAATGTTCATTACACAAACTTGACATGTTGTGGACAGTCCAAGTTTTTCAGCAGTGATATTATAAATTTCCAGACCTATGGAGTGTGCAGGGCTCTCCTTTTGAAATCCTTAGCCAAAAATAACTAAAAAAACCTAACCAGGATTCCTGCTGAACTGCAACTGATACTTGCTGATTTTTTAATGAATCATTTGCACATAAAGGGTTCTTTTCGAAAGACTGAATGGGGCTTTAGACATAATAGGAAAAGGTACCTTTTAAAAATCACCATTACATTAACTGCTTGCTAATGCTCTCATAGTCAAGTCAAATGAAAAAGCATTTTTAATTATTTTTATGAAGATACTTGACCCTCTGTGTGTTTTATTGCAAACACTGGCTATTCACTGTCTTCTGGCAAGCCCCAGATAAAAGAGCATCTTATGCTTGCAAAGAAATCCTCAGATAATCCTTCAGCATATGTGTATTCAGTATCACCATGACTTGATAACAGACTACTGGTGTCTGTGGAGATGTGACAAAACATTGCCAGCAACCTCTAGAAAAAATCATTAACCCAAGACCAGGCCCTCATCAGTTTCTTCGTGTTAATGTATATCTATATTTTTCCTCAGATCTATAAGCAATTCAATTATTTCAGAAATCATTTTAATAAAAGTTGGTAGAAACATGCAGGTGAAGGATCCTTAGGATCAAAAGAGAATTTCTACCAGAAGGGACCTTAGAAGGTTGTGTCTTGTGTTCTTTGAGTGCGCTGCTGAGACTGAAGCATGAAGCAGAATAGCAAATATTGCAGAAATCTTTATACCATCCTGGTAACACACACTTCCTCAGCTCATAACTGAGATTCTGTACCTAGTCACTGGCTGTCAGTGGATTTGAGTCTTTCATGCTCTCATGAAGGAAGAATAAAAGGCTTGACTATGGAAACAAAAGGGGAAAAAGTATTTTTGTTTTCACTGAGAGATTCCACCATCACACTGTACACACTGCAAGTAAGAGGATGCATCAGTCTGGACACAGACCAAAGTGCAACTGCCCCTGAAACTCTTCACAAATTCTTTAATATTTCTAGTTCTGGCTTAATTTTATTTTTTATTAAAAAGCTGCAGACAGTATAATTCTGCTCCTCCAGCCCTCATTAATGTACCACAGTCAATTGGGAGTTCTGGTAATTGAAATGAGGCGGAGGTGGGAACTTCAGGGGAAGCACACAGCTATGCTTTCTGATTGGGTTTATACCAGGTACTTGCAAATATTCCTTTTTGCCAGAAGATGGTGCCATAACTCAAGAAAACGTGGATGTGAGGTTTCAACAGGAAAGCAGAAATGCAGATTTTAACACCTCTATACAGAATTTTAAAATCTAGCCATATAGTATGGAGCCCAAAAAGTATTTCGGTTTTGAATATTTCTTAAATTTCTCTTGTTTGGGGAGTTTGCTTACTTCCTCTTTAATTTCTCTATAGGAAACTACTCAATTGAATAATCATGCCCAGTACATAATCCAGAGTTTGGTTTCCTTGGCTTGGTTTGTTCTTTATTTTAGTTTACTTCAGTAAGTGTGGAGTTTTATTAATTGCTTAATATATTGAAACTCCAGATAGAGAAATCATCTAAATACTAATAGCTGTTATGAACTGCTAGTGAAAGAACAGACAGGTATTTTGCATTGATACATAAAAAAGCATCTTTGATTGCAGGATTAATTTGAAAACACCAAGATAAAATAAAAACGATTTGGGAATCTTAGGATCATTACAGAACATCCTCTTCTGTAAATCTAGCTGCGCTTCAAGCCAACCTTTTTCACCTAATCAGAATGGCCCATATAAATTGAACATGCTCAGTACTTTCCCTTGTGCCTTTCATTTTATTGTTCATTTCAGAATATTTTAACCTTAAAAAAATGACAAACAACTTGCTTCCCTGTATTTTACAGAACTTGAAAAAAAGACACACGTTTTGCTGGCATCAATTCTGTTAGTTTCATGACTTAGCAGAATTGTAAATACTTTCCACACAACCAACATCCAAACTTTTTTCAATTTTCAGTTTGTTGTTTAGAACTGAGAGTTTTCTAGGATAAATTATTTTGATCGTTAAAAGATCTTGCTAGACAAAAGTGCTTTGCAGAAGTGCTCTAGATTAAACAAATTTGTTTAAGCTCAGGCATGGGAGCAGCCTGAGGAGCTGGACCACGGCAAGGACGCATTCCTAAGTGTCCATGTGCCTCACCTGAACCCCACCTGAGGTCAGGTTATTTACAGTCTGGCTGCCTTTTTAGCAGATGCCTGAGAAACCTTTTAAGACAAATCCCAAGCAGTCTAGCATATGTTTGATGATAAGGATAAATCACCAAACTGGGTACAGCATGGTCTGTCTCTACTACTTCTGAACTCAAAGACTAACCAAGAACCTCCTTTCCCTACCAAAACTCTAATGGCTGGCTCAAATGAAATCTTACTCAGAGCATATTCCAGGTTTTATATTTCCTTCTCTCATGTGGTCCATTAGAAATATCTACTGTCCACTGAAGCCCATAAACTTCTAGTGGCATTAGCCTAAAGTTATTTATCCATCTTTACTAAATTTATTTTGCATTTCATGCCATTTTCTAGATTTACCATGGTTTCTTCTTTCAGAATTTTTAGTCAATGACCCATCAAAAATCCAATGTATTGACAGACTTGAAGCAACAAATTCCAAATATCTTGAAGATATCTATCCACAGACTTCTTTTAGATATAAAATTTTTCCTGTCACATTAGAAGTGATAACTTTGATTATGTTCTCACAACTGACAAGAACCATATTTATGCATTACAAACCTACTGTTCAACAAAATTTTTGCAAACAAAAAAATAATTGTCTGTATTTTTAATGAAAAATTGCTAAAAATACTTAAAGGCAGTACTAAAGCTTATTAACACTTTTAACTGAGTTTACAGTATTAGGCTCTCTCTTGTCTGCCTGTCTTGCTTTGACCTACAGCTTTGTTTTATGTTACCAGTGGTGAGTTTGGAGCTGCACAGAAGCGGTCTTAAAGGTATCAAGGAGCAGAGACAAATATAGTATTTTTGTTTAACATGCACAAAGATCACAGCACATAGTAAATTCACGTGTAGTAGAGGTGCAGAGCAATGAAGAGAGAAACATGCAATGGATGTTAGTAAACATTTAGAAACAGCTCCATGTTCTGCACTTGATGGGTGATGTGACAGCCACAGTAAGGCCTGAAAACAAATGGCTAAATAAGCTGGCTGTTTCATAAGGCAGAATAAGGAGAGTACTGCATAGAGGGAGCAAATCCTTTCGGATTTCAGATGCTGGGCAGTCTGTATTTGTACAGCTTCATATTTTCCCACAGCATGCTGCAAAAAGTGTAGCAAATCCCATCCACAGAGAGATGCTTTCCCTTGTGATCATCTGAGATGTTATATAATTTCCTACTGAGAAAACAATATCTGTTCCTAACAGATATTCTCAGAAGAAACTCCTTGCTGTACTGTCAGATAAAGGCAAGGCCAAGTAGGTGCCTGCTCCAGGTCACTATCTCCTCCAACTCAAAATCTGCTACAAGGCTCCCAATATGCCTTACATAGATCCAGACACGAGGAGTAAGAAACTATTGCCATGACAAAGGACTCCAGATGTTAGCAACTCACTATCTACCACTCCCTAAATGAAGCTGCCAGCCTTAGGAGCCAGAGGAGCAGGGCAAGGATGAGCATCACATCTGGAAAGGGGTGGAAAATAAGCACATATACAGCAATTTTAACTGGTTTATTACTACTGCTGAGACTTTGTTCTCTGTTCTAACTGTATTCTTCTTTATCTTTACAATTAGATCTGGGCAATAAAAGAGTTGCTGCCACAGTTAACAAGGAATGACCAACAAATGTCGTCTATTTAGACTTCTATAAAGCCTTTGACATGGTCCTGCACACATCCTTATCTCCATATTGGAGACACGTAGATTTGCAGGGTGGACTATTCAGTGGATAAGGAATTGGCTGAATGGATGCAGCCAGAGAATTTTGGTGAATGTCTCCATATCTAAGTGGAGGCCAGTAATGAGTGATGTCCCTGAGGGCTCTGTCCTGGGACCAGTGTTCTGTAAAATCTTTATCAATGACACAGTCATGTCAAGTGACCTTTCAGCAGGTTTGCAGATGACATGAAGCTGAGTGGTGTAGTTGACACAAAAGAAGGAATGGATGCCATCCAAGAGAACCTGGAGAAACTTGAGAAGTCACCTCATGAGCACCTAATGAAGTTCAACAAGTCCAAGTGTGAGGTACTGAACCAGGGTTGGGGCAATCTCAGGCATGTGACTGGGAGAACTCCCAGAGATGAGCCCTGTGGAGAAGGATTTAGGGGTTCCCATGCATGAAAGACTGGACATGATCCAACAATGTATGCCTGCAGCCCAGAAGGCCAACCTTATCCTGGGCTGCATCCCAAATAGCATGGCAAGCAGGTTGAGTGAGGTGACTCTGCTCTTGTACTCTGCCCTCTTGAGAACCCACCTGGACTACAGCATTCAGCTCTGGGGTCCTCAGCACAAGGAAGATGTGGATCTGTTGGAGTGAATCCAGAGGAAGCCACAAAGATTATCAGAGGGCTGGAGCACTTCCAGTAAAAACAGGCTGAGAGAGCTGACATTGTTCAGTCTGGAGAAGAGAAGGCTCTGGTACTGAAAGTGAGATTGAAAAAAAAGAGGGAGAGTGACTTTTTACAAGGGCAGCCAGTGACAGGCAAGAAGGAAGAGTTTTTAACTAAAAGGGTAGTGAATTAGATTAGATGTTGGGGAAAAATTCTTTACTCAGAGAGTGGTGAGGCACTGGAACATGCTGTCCAAAGAATCTGTGGATGCCCCATCCCTAGAAGTTCAAGACCAGGTTGGATTAGGCTTGGAGTAATCTGCTCTAGTGGAAGATGTCTATCCATGGCAGGGGTGTTGGAACCTGGTGATCTTTAAGGCCCCTTCCAAGTCAAACCATTATATAATTCTATTATAATAATAATCTATTGAGATTTTGTTTACACAAGCAAAAATTTCCCAGCTTTATATAAATCTATTGTGTGCTTCTTCTTTGCCACTAAACAAGATTTTTAATTTAATACTGTCTGCATCTGAATGAATCATGGGATGACACCTCTGAAGCTTGATTCAGGTGTGAGTAAGAATCTGGATTTCTCTCCTTTGTTCCAGGCCTTGCAGTTCTCTCACCTCCCCAAAGCTTTAGTGGTGAAGGCCCATCTCCTTTCTGAACCTTGCAGACTGACAGAGAAAAAGCTAAGTTTCTCACCATCCTCCATGTATTATTTCAAACATTCACGTCTGGTGGCAAAAGTTTGAATAGGATTTTTCCTTCCATGATACAGCATTTCTCTTCTCTCAGTATCTATCAGTGCGAGCCTATGCAATTTTGTGTGTACTGGAGATTGTCTACAACATCACAGTTCCTTCTTGGTTTGGATGAGAGCTCCAAAACATCCATAAGAGGCTATATAACAAAGATTAATATTTCTAAAAAAGTTAAATTTATTTCTGTTCTCTACGACTTTATCTTACAATGAAACAGACAAATCATATTTTTTTCAGTGATGTTGGGAGCTGAGATTCATCATTCTACTAGATACACAAAAAAGCGAACTCAGTACCGCTATTGCTTTTAGGACATGCTCTTATTTTCTCCTCCTCTAAATTGTTACATAAATTATCCAGAAGACAACTACCTTATGATATTTATTTCTTTCTCTCTCCTTCCCTGCTCCCTGGCCCTTTTCCTCTTAGAATATAAAAGTTGCTTCACAAAAATCAAACACCTTTTCTCTCAGAGATGACCTTACCAGTATCTGACTGCCTGAACAAATGTTTTCAATTTCTGCTTAGCTTTAAAATGTACCTAGCCTATCTTAAACCTGAAGACACTCAAAAGTTTGCTTAATTTTTCCCAGCTATACAAACTACTTTGATGAGGCATATTTTTGCACATTGGAAAAAACACTTCTGCTTGGTAATAAATGTCAGCAGTGCTTTTTCAATGAATTACTTAATCTCTCTATGGAAACTAAGGTTTCATCAAAGCAGTTTATAAATTGTTCTGCTTTGGCTCATAAGCTGAAGGATCCTTACTGTTTTGTTTGTGTGAAGAAAGCACATGGTATTTACTGAGTCGTGATTCAGTCCTGAGATTAGATGAGTTCATGAGTCATTCACACCTGGTATTTAGATGTGCCTATGGTAAATCTTTTCCACTCCAAATTCATTACATGCTGATTTTCATTTGGCTGCTAAGCCTGTTTCTAGCACTACACCACTTCTAGTAAGCTGTCTCTCAAACACACAAATATGCAAAAAATTTCCTGTTATTAAAACATCTAGAATATAATATTAATCTAAAGTGGTTTTTTATTTATAACACTTGTGTTTCTTAGTTCATTCTTATATCTCTTTCAAGGATGAAAATCTCTAAATTTGGATTTCTTTTTCATCTCAAGGACAAAAGAAAGATACTTTAAATGGACACGAAGGCATCTGCTGGTGTAAACCAGTAGATGTTTACCAACTTTCAGTCTTTCACCTCATTTATACCATGAACTTCTGGTTAATAGCAGAGGAGTGGACGGTACAAGTATAGGATAATACCACTTGTTCTGAGGAAATGGCAGAAATCTCAGCTCCTGTATGTTGCTCATTAAAGCAATGCAGTCCCAAGAGCTGGGCAGAACCTGATTTGGGCACAGCAGAGACAACATGAATTGTGTACTAATTCTATGTAAAACATCCCATAAGGCATTAAAGCACAAAGGGGAGAACAGTAAGGTACAAAGGAACATCACAGCCCCTGCAGGAATGGGACAGAAGCAGGAGAGAGAGAGCAGGGTTCCTCCAGCCCCTCTTCCCTAGGTGTGGGTGTTGCACCTGGGCAGTGCTGTTGTGTATCTGAGCAGATCCTCCTCTTCTGGTAGACAAAGTTCACCTCTTTTATTTGTCATTCATCACATTTTGCTACTGCAGCTCAGCACTTATCTCTAACATGTTGTCTTTTACTGCATAACTAGGTTAAGTATATTCAGAATTTTAAGCAGGTTTGTGGGGGTGTGTGTGTGGTTGTTTGTGTTTTCTCCTCTGGCTTCCCTGTGTAGTAAGGTGATTGGTACTGCAACCCAGAGTCAACAAACTTGGATGCAGTCATTCATAGAATCATAGACTATCTTGAGTTGGAAGTTACCCACTAGAACCAACGAAGTCCAGCTCCTGGCCCTGCAGAGGACAATCACAGGTGTGCCTGAGAGCATTGTCAAAATACTTCCTGAGCTCTGTCAGGCTTGGTGCTGTGACCACTGTCCTGTTCCAGTTGCCTCTTCTTTCTGTCTCTCTACCTGTGTACCCATATAGCTGCATGCAGTATACAGCACTTACCAAGCACTTCATGAGCCACTTATCCTTTCAAACTGTTATTTTTCTTCTAAGGAACAGGATTCATATCTTGTTAATACACTTAGAGACCTTCTCAGTGACTTTATGTAAGTTTTCTTTTGAGCTCTGGCTTTCTTCTTTTAAC
The DNA here is from genome assembly GCA_013397375.1 of Toxostoma redivivum. Taxonomy (NCBI): domain Eukaryota; kingdom Metazoa; phylum Chordata; class Aves; order Passeriformes; family Mimidae; genus Toxostoma; species Toxostoma redivivum. The sequence continues at coordinate 1,405,672 of VXBI01003376.1, forward strand.
ACAATAACACACAAAAGATTTTTTCAATAAAGAGATGTTAGGGAATTTCTAATAACATTCATTCTAGTCCAGACTTTTCAGACATCTAGAAATACAGACCTTTGCAAGTTTCTGAAGAAAATTGAACTAATATCATGAAGTGATACTAAGAATGGAAATGCATCTACTGGTGTCTCCAGCTAGTCATTAACCAGTTCCACAGACAAGATTTTTAGATCTGTAACATGGAGTTATATATACTCAATCTACCAAACAAAACCAGGACTAATTTTGGCAAATGAGGATATTGTAAACATTCAGCTTACATTGGAAAAACACCTATGAGATATTCTAAGACTATTTCTAAAGTTCCATTTTTTGCCATTTCAAAACATATCAGCTATCAATTTACATAGATATTTATCACCTTAGCAGTTTTGATAAAGTGTTAAACATTTTATATGTTTGAATTCTTCAGGCTGTCCCCCCCAAAGTGAGGCAAGGGCTTACTCCACATTAGTGACATTTTTCTGAAGGAGCTCAGTTTACCAAGCCACTGTGCAATCATACTTACAGAAAAAAGGGCCAGATGTCAGTGGGAAGGTTTTTATTGATTTTGATGAAAACTGGAGAATGAAATGTGGGACCAACAAAGCTATAGCAATTGGTAAGTCAATTTGTCACTTAATGGGATTATAACTGCCTATAGATCAAAGAGCTGGAGAAATAGCATAGCTTTTATCCCTGCCAAACATCTCAGTTAAGATTTACTATTTTTCCTAGGAGGAAAGAACAGAAGTAATTTAGCAAATTACAAGTTGTAAACGGCTTAGACTGTTCTAAGACATAAAGTGGAATGAGAAGGTGGTACACTGGGAAATCATGTGGGGATAAAGGATACAAGGAATTCCTGGTGTCTTTAGAGAGCTCAATCTACCAACACAATAATAGACATGACTCTTTGATAGTTTTGTGCCATACATGTCTCCCACTAGTCTGAATATGTTCTTAATTATTTTTGTTTAAATGACACACTGCAATTTAATGATTCCTATTTCAGACATAGCAACCTTTTCCATACTTTTTTTTCTTTCTTTTTTTTTTTTTTTTTCTTTCCCTGGAAACTGTAATCAGAAGGTTCTTTACTTTCTCAGGCGCTGCAATGTGTGCACTGGATGGCACTCAGTGCTTAATGCTCAGTTATGTGCCCTGTCCAGAAAAGAGTGTGCAGGGCCTAGTGAAATTATTTCTGAGCTTCATGTTACCTTGAACTGATACAATTGCTAAATATTGAAATAGGGATTTATTACATAGTAATCAGATATGTAGCAGCACAAAATGTTGAAAAAGTCTTTACAATCTCCTAAGATTATACTGAATTACAGAATTCTCACCAAAATTCAGGAAACAAAGTCCTAATTAGAGCCTCTACCAGATGGGAAAAATAGAAAAACAAAGGAACTATGAGAAGAAAATTTTTTCATGGACTGTTTCATTTTTAACAGTTTAGCTGGAAAAGGAAGGCTTGAACTCCAAAGTAGACTTCAATGCAGAAACCTCCAGACTGTAATGGACTTTGATATGAATATCATTTGTGTTCTGGGAAAGTATCATTAACTTTATAGATCACAGTTTTCTCAAGTACGGAGTAACAATAGAAATTTAATTTTTTTTTAATCTTTACAGTTTTTAAGATAGTTGAAACTAATAGTTAAGTTTTAACATTTATTAATTTCACTATAAAATTCTACCTTAGTTTGATTACACTCAAACTGATCAGGACATAATTTACAACAAAGCAGGAATACACAGAGTTAATGGGAGCATTTCTTGTGCTCCTTTTTGGCATTGTTGCTTGGATTATGTGTTTCTCCTTTCATACATAATCATGTTCTTTTCCAAGCACAGTAAGCCTGGGGATGCAGCCAAGTCCAGTTCCTATTATCTCCCAAATTGTGATAGTCACACAAGGAGCAAATCTCCATGATATTTTTCAAGAATAATGAAAAGTCACATAAGAGCAGCAAAATTATCCACCCAAAATACCAAGCAGCTGTGGCACTGGCAGGGATTTAGAAGCTGGTGTCACATCAGAGCAGTGTTCTTGGCTCTCCTGCCTGTCCTTCAGACAATCACTGCACCTCTGGCACTCAGAGATTCAAGTGCTCTCTTTAATCACCATCAGTCATCAAAGCCACCACATTCCATGGGCCTGCCAAGGCTCCAATCAGCCAAGTTGGAGGTAACTTTTATAACTAACAGACAAAATGAAGTTTAGAACCTTTTCACAGTAAACTGGGATGGGATCAAAGACACCATCTAGGCTGGAGTGCAAAAGTGTAAGAATACTGTGAAACACTCGGAAGAAATGGCAAAACTACAATCCAAGCTATCAATTCTTTTTTAAAAGTCTCTTCTATTGGATCAAGGTTCCCACCATTTTGATTTTGATTACTTGCTGGAATGATGAATGCTTCTCATCAGTCTTTCAAGAAATATTTCTGAAAATCTGATCTAGCTCCTCTTTGAATCTAAGAGTTTGAAAACATCACTCTTGTCATCCAGTGGAGATTGTATGGGGAACCTTCATCTGGCATCTCATGAGGAAGTTTGGTGTCACAATTTTTGCTAGATTTTGTTGTTGTTGTTGACTTTTATTAATAGTCCACACAAATAGCAGAGGAAACTTTTAACTTTTTTATTATGAAGAAAGCTTTTCTCAATAGGACGTGTTCTTAATCTAAGATGGATATCTCACAGCAAATCAATTTTTTTACCAGGAAGTCTCCAGTTTTTCACTGTTAAGGAGTAAATTTAAGTGCAGGGCTCCGTCTCTATGTGTAGTATTTCCAGACAGAACTGATGATACCAGTTCTGCCTTTACTGTATTTTATTACTTCTGTCCTCTTAAAACAATTTTATTTACTCTGTTTTGTGGACTGACACCTCTTTACCCCACTATTATTTTGTGATGCCCTTCTGTAGGCTATAAGGGAGATTCATTTTCATTTTTGCACTCTGTCAGCATATTCTATTTGCACATATGATGTGAGATCTCAGCATAGTTTCTATTCATGTAGCAATAACATACCACACTGGAAGCAGTGGAAACATAACCTTTACATTTTTTTTGTTTCTTGTCAACAAACAAAATAATTATGTTCCGATGAGTGAGATCAGGCTTTTGCCATGAAGCTTTCAAAATCTCAGAAGAGAATTCACACTACAATACTATATTAACTCTCTAGTTTTCATTCTACAAGCTGTAAAAATTAATTCAGGAGACTGTAAATTTGATTTAGATTGCTAGTACTTACTAGTAAAAAAGAACAGAGATTTCAAACAACTTTCATTGTAATTAAAAAAAAAATAAAATAATACCTTCTGTTACATTGCAGTTCATAATGGCCACCCCATTAGTTACTCTAGATTATCTCCTGCTTTTAGTGCTCACTTCCAGTTATAATGGGCACTTGTGTACCAAAGGAATGTCATTAATTTTTTGCCCAGAGTACATACAGAGTTAATCAACAGGCCATTTAGGGAACCACAAATTGCAATTCCTGTAGATACAGCCACCTCAAAGTGTGATAAATGAAGGAAAATGTTAGAGGAATAGTACTTCAGAAGCAATCAATAGGAGAGAAAAATTTCTCATTCTCTCTGCACTGAGATCATGGCTTCTCCTTACCTTAGTGTATGTCATATCTAGAGAGATACCTAATCAGAGATGACAATCTTTTCATTAATAAACTGCTCCTATGTTCAGTTACATAAAATGTTATTTCTAATCTGAATTTGTACTATTCCATCACCTTCCCTCTGAGTCATCTGCATATCTGAAATGAAAAATATCAGGCCACCTTTCTTAGCTACCTGCTTCACGAAAATATAGCTTTCTGTTGCTCCATATAATTCACATGAAGGTGCCAGAAAGAACTGCCTGTGAAAAATCTATGGGAGGCACTCAAATTCATCCAGTTCAGACATTCTACTCAATCGATGGATTAGAGTAGTGGTTAAATGTCTAACTCTTTTCCTGGATCAGCAGGACAAGGCAGACACTTTGCTGCCTGGAGTCTGCTTTCCTGATTTTTCTTGCTGAAGGAACATGGCATTATTGTGGTGGGTTTTAACATACTAGGGTTAAGGACCCACAAGAAGAGCAGGCATGTTGGATCCTGGGGTTCACACTGACATAGGCATGTCTGGCTGAGTTGGTGAGGTGTTTGATCCCTGCTCCCAGGATCTGCATTTACAATTTTAACCTGATGAAGGTATGAAATCCCATTTCAGGGGGGCAGGTTCAAAGCATCTTGCCTCCTCTAGGAGCAGATTTGTGGCACCAAATCACAACTACTTGAATTGGGCTCTCAGTCACCAGTTCTCCAACGGGTCTTGTATTTCCCTGGTGTCTGCATATGGTGTGGCTCCATTTTACATTTTTGACACCATTCTGCCCACAGGCAAATGGACTAATGTGGATCTTACGTAACTGTGTCACTGAAACCTTCTGAGTTCCATACTCAGAAATTAAATCTTCTGTGTCCTTAACTCAGACACACCCAATCTAATGTGGACAGCTATAGTTAACTTTCTGGAAACCCTTAGCTAACACATAAAAGCCCCAAAGATAGAAACCCTGGAGAGCAGACCTTCTAGATGGTACTCTAGATTGGATACGTCAGGATGTAACACTCTTAGACATAAACCACAATTTATCCATGAAATAAGGAGATTAAGGGCTTATTTATCAAATAGGGTTAATGGGGATGTTTATGTTTATAAATTCAGTAATTTAAATTAAGGGAGAAATAAAAATATGAAAAATCAGAAGTCGAGCACCAGTGGGGCAGCGGCTTCCTGAGTGGGTTCCAGAAGCAGTGGGTGTTCCATGTGGCAGTGGGCCACAAAGAGGATTAACATTCAAGGCAATCATAAAGACTAGATAAGTGAGCGCAGTTATCAAAGATTCTACAGCTTCATAGCAGGTTAAGCTGTAGTTTATCAGAAAATAGCAAAATTACCTCCTATGACTCATAAAATCATAGAATTATTTGGGCTGGAAGGGACCTTACAGATCTTTTATTTCCAGTACCCTGCCATGGGCAGGGACACTTTCCACTAGACCAGGTTGTTCAGAGCCCCATCCAACCTTGCCTTGAACACTTCCAGGGATGGAGAGACCTTAATTTCTTGAGCAGTCTATTTCAGTGCTCACCAACCTCCTGGTATACAATTTCTCCCTAATATCCAATTCAAGTCTTTCCTCTTTCAGTTTGAAGCCATTCTTCCTTGTCCTGTCACTACATGCCCTTGTAACAAGTCCTTCTCCAGGGCTCCTGTGACACCCCTTACGTACCTGAAAGTGCTGTAAGGTCTTTAAGCCTTCTTTGCTACTAAGGTGTTCAAATGAATAGGGTTTCCTAAAGTCAGAGAGGTGTGTAGGGAGGGACTTTCAACACAGACATGCCTTTAAAGAATTGTTTACTTTAAGTCAAATCCTGAATTCACAACAAACTCTCATTGATACACAGGTGAGATAATTTTACAGAAATTAATTTATCTGAGTTAGAGTGTGATTTTCACTTAACATCTATCTCCATGATAGTGCTTCTCATTACCATATCTGTTCAAATCCCCATATCTGTCCAAATAAGAGTTTATAATCTTATTTCTTCAAGGAAAACAATTCTCAAGGTCTGGAGTATTTTACCTGTATTAACATGATTACTTGATGCATTTCTTTGCAGGTGAAGAGGTCTTTCCTCATTTCCTTGTTTTTGCAAACACTGAATGTCTGGTAGTTTCTAATGAAATTCATGAGATATTGTCTGTTTACCAGCTTTACAAAATAAGGCTAGAATCTTACTTAATCTGCTTAATTTTGTGTTTCAAAGTCAGGTTACGTTTCTGTGTAACAAACATTTATACCATTCAGCACAGTACTAGGCTTCTTTTTAATTAATGTCATTATTTAATTTTTAAAAATTTCTTCCCTTTCTAAAAATCTTCTAATTTTATTAATATTCACAGTCAGCATAAGCTTCAACACAAATGGTAAGAAAATAAAATATTACCTTTCATAAAACAAAGTAGTTGCGGCAGTTCCCCTAAAGTTATTATTGTATTCCATCATATTTATGAAGATACAATACATTTATGAAATATAATACAAACAAAGAGGCAGTTAGCAACAAAGCAAAATAGCTCATTTTATGCTTAGCATGACAGTTTCATTACTGCCTTACACAAATTTCATAGTTGTAATAAGATCTGTAGTAAATATGAGCTATTTTGAGACTGAAAACACAGCATGCCTGACTTCTGTGTAGCTGTGCAAGTTTTGATTTTATGAATCATAATATGTTAACTTGAAATTTGCATTAAAATAAGGCTAAAATGATAGAAAAGAATTGTGGGACTCTAGTTAATCTCATTTAGGCATCCTAAATGCCTGATCCTTAAGATTAGAATCAGTCCTCTTAAATAAGTTGGAGAGAAGGAAGGAGGGAGAGAGAGGTATTTCAGAAGGGTTCAAAGAGAGATTTGGTCTTTTCAAGTTAAGGCACTTAGGTGAAGTACAGTGGCTCCTACTCCAACCAGTCAGGCACTATAACTGGGCACATTACTGCTGTGCAGCTGGCAATGGCCTCTTTTACATAATTGCTGTGTTTATAGAAAATCAGACAGAGTCAATTGGTCAAATAAAGGCAAACCATCCTCATAAAAAAAATTAAAAATGGAAATAAATATTAGATTTTTGTATGAGATCTTCATGTGCTATAGACTTTTACGAGTCTCAGCAAATGGAGAACCCATAATGGTTCCATGAAAACCTCCCCAGCACCTTTTTTGCTGACTATTAAAATGTATTGTCTTCTACATAAAGCTATATATATATGTACAGTTATGGAACCCTATAAAATATTAAAGCTGTTCCACTATTCTCTATCCATAATATATGTATACATGCATATATTCTGTTTTGGGACTAAGCAGAAAGTGTATGGTACTGCTTATACAGGTTATTTATCAATTTCAAATTGTGGTTACATTCTGAAAGAACCATAATTTCTTTCTAAGAGGAAATATGGTGATTTGGTTCATTGTACTTAGCTACAAGGCTGGTGGAATCAAAACTCCAATCCTATATTTACAAATTAAACATATAAATGCTTCCTGTTACACACTGGTGAAGTTTCAGGCTAGATGTGGCTGTGGCCCATGCCATGTGAAACCCTTCTGAAATATCTGCTGACATATTTCAGGAGTTAGTCTGGACAAAAGACAGATGCAGAGATGAGGCAAATTCAGTATGGCCACCTTTTGGAAAGACAGGTAATGGAAATGCCAGGCACAGTGCCAGCTGGTTTACGTGTCAGAGCAGTACCCTGTGTCAGTTTTTTGGCTATCTATGTTTTGCCTTTCTTGGGGAGTGGGAGTATTTGAAAAGCCTAACCCAGATGTTAGTGCCCTGGATTTGGACTCCTTGGAGATAAATTCATTCTCACACCAGTTTCTTTTTTTTTAATAAAGTTGATTGAAGTCACTTAACTTTTCCTGTGCCATAGGCCTTTCTTTGTAAAATGGGGTACTATTCCCTTACTTGACATCTCTGTATCTCTCAAGACAGGTATCCATTACTGATTGAAAAGAGGAAGCCCTGTGAGCATCCACCTGTATAATGAGGCAGGTTATTTTTCAAGGTACAAAATTATCAGAAAGCTGCAACAGAGGGAATTCCATTCTCTTCTCTGGGGCAATTTTAGAAGCTGTTGCTTGTATTAAAATTAGAGCCCAAAAATAACTAATGCTTCATTATGGATGATTAACCTGCTATAACTATAAAAAAAAAAAAAAGCAGACAAGGTTTTACATAGTAATAATTGTAATTCAAAGTGGTGAAGTGGAAAACATTCTAAAGGAAAACTTGCAGCTCTGGGAGAAAACTCTTGTTCCCCTTACACTGTAATACCCCTTATGATTTCTAAGCATAAAACCAATGGGACTCTGTGTGCTGAATTATTCTTCTTTTCTCATTAAGTTTGAATTTTAATGGTGTTTTTTTTCTCCTGTTCTTTTATTGAGGGAATTATTTGGAGTTGGGAGTACATTTCGGATTCATTTGGGAGTACAAGCCCACCAAACCAGAGAAGTTTACAAGCTTTTCACAGGCACTTGTGAATAGAAGCCTCCCAACATTGTGATAGCATTGTGACTGCAGCATCACTCAGGACGATGATAAACTTTAAACCTCACAAAGCCATCAGCAATGGCAAAATCATATTTCAGATCTACCTCAAAGAATCCATCTAGAGATTTCCAGCACCTCCTGAGTTTGAGCACAGTATGTAATGGAAGGGTTAGAGTGTATGCAGCTCACAATTGTCAGTGGCACAGTTCAGCCTCTGGGTAAGGACCAAGGGATAAACAATGTGGATGTCATCATGGGAGTCTACTATATACTTCCTAGCCAGGAAAATCATGACGATTAATTATTTGAGGAACTAAGGGACACTTCGAGTCAACTGCCCTTGTACAGACAGCACAATGGGCCAGAAGACTCCTAATAAACCTAAATTAAAACTTTATGGAACAGGTCCTAACGAAGCCAACTGAGAAAGGTGCCCTCCTTGATCTGCTGCCTGTCCACAGAGTGGAGCTTGAAAGCTGTCTTGGCCACAGAAACCACATAATGATCATGTTTAAAGTCTCTGTTGACAAGAGGAAAAGTGCCAGCAAAACTTCAACTCTGGACATAAATACAACAGACTTCAGGCTGCTCAGAGAGCTAGTCATTAAGACTCTCTGGAAAAATGTTTTTGCAGGTGCTAGGGTCCATCGGTGTGGGTCATTTTTTAAACATCAACACCTAAGAGCACTGAAGCAGCAACTCCAAAAGGTCAGAAGCCAAGCAGGTGAAGCTTGGGGCTGGCTGAACAGGGGGATCTTCTCTCGGAAACAAGGCAAGAAAGGAAGGTGTATGTCCAGTGGGAGCAAGGTCAGGGGAAGAATATGAAGATGCTGCTTGCCACTGCAGGGAGAAAATTTGTACAGCCAAAGCTCAACTGGAGTTGAAGCTGGCCAGAAATGTGGGGAACAATAAAAGGAGTTTTTCAAAATTCATTAATGTCAAAAGGCTGTGTAGAAGTAACATTGTCCTGTTACTGTATTAGGATGGTCACCTCATAAACAGGGACAAAGATGAGGCAGAGATTTTTAATGCATTCTTTGCCTCTTGCTTCAACACAGATGACAGACAAGAGGGTTTCAGTGCCCTGAGCTGGAGGACCATGACTAGCAATGATCAACTCCTGGGTGACCCTGAGCTTGTGTGGGATCTGCTGCTCCAGCTGGATATCTACAAATCTTTGGAACCTGATGGGATTAATCCTAGAATCTTCAAAGGCCAGGCTGATATCATTATAAAACCTCTTTCAATGTTTTTTGAGAAGTCTCGGGAATCTGGAGAGGTCCCAGCTGACTGGAAGCTGGCAAACATTGTCCTGATTTTCAAGAAGGGCAAGAAGAAGGATCCCGGAAACTACAAGCCTGTCCATCTCACTTCAGTTCTTGGTAAAGCTATGGAGAAAATTATCACAAGATATATTGAAAAACACATGGAGAACAATGCAGTCATTGGTCACAGCCAGCACAGCTTCATAAGAGAAAAGCCCAGCTTATCAAACCTGATTTCCTTTTATGACAATGTAACCACCCTAGCTGATCATAGGAAGACACTTAATGTAAGAGTTTTGAATTTCAGTAAAGCTTTTGATAATTTCTCCCATAGTATACTTCTGGATAAAATGTCCAACTTAGAGCTGGACAAATATAGCATACTCTGTATTTGCCACTAAGGTGAGGCACACCACCATTCTTTAAAGACTTAAGAGGAAGTTTCCTTCAGCAGTTTAGTATAAACTATTTACTTATTATAACTAAATACAGAACCCTTCTGAGCTTCAAATACACTGGTAACAAATCTCCATTGGCTGCAGGGAACTCAGTATATATATATATATTTGGGATGAATTTGGTTCTAGGAGTTTAAAGCTTGAAGGAAAATCTAAAGGAACCAAGGGAAATCAAGAATATTGAATGAATTCCTGATGCATATGCATTCTTTTATTGAATTGTCTCCTCCAGGGTTTATTATGGATGCATAATTTTTTGTTCTAAAAAGTTGCTCAAGATTACTTTGTTTTAAAGACAGAGCCATACCATGAAGGATTATGAAATTATCTTCTATGTTAGCCTGCTGTTGAGACAGAAAGTTCTGCCAAGATTATAAAATGATTAAGGAGTAGTCATCTCTACCCACTGAATTTGAAATTCTTTTGGCTTCAGTGGTTATGGGTGCCTCAGGCTGTAAGATGTTCTGCCACATTCACATACGTCTCACATCTCTCCTTGCAGGCTTGTATTCTTGGGGGATGTTAGGAGATAACAGCAACCCAGCAACAAGTCTGTCACTGGTGGCTCGGGGGTCCCGGGGGTCCCCAGGCTGTCTCGCAGCCCACAGTGACATAGACCCGGCCAGCAGTGCTCAGATTGTTCCTTGGCCTGCCGAGCTCCATGAACCAGCAGAATGAAGAGACCGAGAGACGTAGCAAGCACAAATCTGCAGTTTATTAGCTACAAAGGGATCCTACTAACGTATCCCAAGTTCAAAAGTTTCCAGGGGTTTATATATCTTTTAGGGGTTTTACAATTTGCCCCAATTATTAAAGAGGATTCTAAACCTAACCAATCCCTAGGGGATTTTACCTTTAAAATCAACCTATTGATGCTAAGAAAAATGTACCAATAATATTACAAAGTGATAACAAGGGGGTCTGCATTCCATTTCTAAATTGTCACCTAGCTAGCAGTTTCTTATCTCTATGAAATTATTCTCCATGGGGGCCTTTCTAAGGATTCAGGGAGATTGTTTTGGGAGCACTTTCTGCTCCATCCACACAAGTCCTACCAATAGCAGTCAAAAATCTGCTGCTGACAGTTGCCATGACCAACTAATCAATCTCAAAATTAGTTCAGCTGTTTTTTTTACCAACTAAACAAGACACAGTTACATCACTACAACAGAGAAAATCAGCCTGTGATCCTTTCATAAAAGATCATTAAAAAAAATATATATTTTAAATTTTATTTTCTCTTCCAAATAAATGTCCCCTGCTCCTATACAAACACTTCAATACATAGGTATGGAAATAAGAATGAAAGAATATATATTACTCATAAATCTGGCTTGCTGAACGGATTTAAAAGTGCCAAAAATGAAATACGTGTCCTTAAGACACAGTGTAATTAGCACCCAATACTGAGAACGTTGCTGACACCAGATGTTGTTCTATTTAACATGGCTCATCATACCTAAGCTTTTCCCACTAACTTGCAAGGGCCTATCTAATTAATAACCCTATCTAAGCTGACCGAGCTTTTAATTAAGGCAAAACCAGTGCTTGCAATGCATTGATCTAAGAAGGTATTCAATTAAACACATGTTACTGCTTTGGTGGCCTTTGGGGATTACTGTCTCCAAGTTGTTACTTAGGAGAACAGAGACAGATTTTGGCTGTGATTAGTAGATACTGCAATAATATAAATAAAATAATCACAAATTACTTTCAAAATCATCAATAAGGATAAGATAGCTTAATAATTTTACTGCATCCACTACGATGTAGAAACTAGCTGCTCATGATTTGGATAGGTGCACTCTTTCCTGGGTGAAAACCTTGCTGGAAGGATGGGACCAGAGAGGGTGGTGAGTGGAGTTTAAACCACTTGGTGGCAGGCCACTAATGATATTCCCCAGGATTCAGTACTGGGGCTGGTCCTTTTTAACAACTTTATTGATAATTTGGATGAAAACTCAGTAAGTTTGCAGCTGGCAGCCAGTTAGGTGGGAGTGTTGATCTGCTGGAGGGTAGGAACACTCAACAGAAGGATCTGGCAGGCTGGATCGATGAGCTGAGGAAAATTGTTTGAGATTCAATAAGGTAAAGTTCTGGGTCCTGTCTTCAGTCACAACAACCCCAGGCAGCTCTGCAGGCTGGGGACAGTGTCTGGAAAGCTGCCCTGCAGAAAGGGGCTTGTGGGTCCTAGTTGAGCATTGTCTGAACACGACCCAGCAATGTGCCCAGGTGGCCAAGAAGGCCAATGGCATCCTGGCTGTATCAAGAATAGTGTCACAATAGTGTGACTAGCAGGACTGGGGAAGGGATTGTCCCTCTGTATTCAGCACTGGTGAGGCCACACCTTAAATCCTGTATTGTTTTGGGCCCTTCACTATGAAAAGGATATTGAATTTCTGGAGCATCTCCAGAGAAGGGAAATGGAGCTGGTGAATGGTCTGGAAAATAAATCCTGTGAGGAATGGATGAGGGAACTTGGGTTGTGTAGCCTGGAGAAAAGGAGGCACAGGGGGGACCTCATTGGTCTCTACAAGTATCTGAAAGGAGGCCATAGTGAGATGGGGTCAGTCTCTTCTGTCATGTCTCAAGTGAAAGGATGAGACAAAATGGCCTTAAGTTGTACATGGGGAGGTTCAGATTAGATATTAGGGAAAAAAATTCACTGAAAGAGTGGTTAGGCACTGGGATCAGTTGCCCAGGGAGTTGATGAAGTCACCATCTCTGGAAATGTTCAAGTGGTGTCTGGGTTCGGCACTTGGGGATATGTTTTAGGGGTGATTATGGTGGTGCTGGGTTGATGGTTGGAATAGAGGATCTTGAAGGCTTCTTCCAAACTTGATGGTTCTCTGATNAAATGGCCTTAAGTTGTACATGGGGAGGTTCAGATTAGATATTAGGGAAAAAAATTCACTGAAAGAGTGGTTAGGCACTGGGATCAGTTGCCCAGGGAGTTGATGAAGTCACCATCTCTGGAAATGTTCAAGTGGTGTCTGGGTTCGGCACTTGGGGATATGTTTTAGGGGTGATTATGGTGGTGCTGGGTTGATGGTTGGAATAGAGGATCTTGAAGGCTTCTTCCAAACTTGATGGTTCTCTGATTCTGTGATTCTCTGTTTTATTTTTTATCACTGCTGTAGACTCTTGAATATACATTTTTTTTTTGTGTCCAGACTTCATCTCTCTTGCCCAGAATCTACCTGGAGTGCAGCAGTCCTTCCATGACTGTTTTCACATCATCTGCCTGGCTAACAATCGTTTTTTCATTGATAATTCATTCCCAGCTACATACTCCTTTTCTTCCTCCATCCTAGCACATAGTCCCTTCTCTGTCTTCAATGATTTTGCCAGTGTTCCCAGGCTTTGTACCCATTTACTTTCTATAGTATGTTTGCAAGAGGGAGGGTTAGAAGTCTTTCTTTTCAGTTTTTCCACCCAAACACAGGAAAGGTTGACTGTTAATAAAAGTATCTGCTTTCCATCTGAATGCCCTGAGCAGCATCTATGTAGCACAGTATGCACTAGTCCAGATAAGAGTGAAGAATATCTTGTTAACTTAGTGGAGGGCATCTTAACTGAATCTAAAACTTTATGGCAAGTATGTTTTAAAGTTTAGTAATTTGACCAAATATGATTAGCTTTAAAGCCATTATTCACATTTCTGAATTCTAAAAATCATCTACCTATCATTTATCAAGGCCCTGTTGCTTGTAGGCATCAGAATTTTAAAAAGAAATGGGAATATTTTCTGCCAAGATCATGGCTTGACCATATTATTGAATAAGCCTTGTAATAAATATAGAAATTAAAGAGCTCCTTTGTGTGCCAATACTTTATTATTTATCACAGATTAACAGATGCTATAAATCCTGTGTAGACTTCTAGGACTATCATTCACCCCTTTTAGAAACAGCATGTGCTCATCCCTGCATTCATGAACACAGTGTATGTACTGGCCTAGTATCTCTGCTAATAATGGGGGAAAATAAATATTAGTCCTTTACAGAACAACACCTTAGAAGGAAAACATTACCAAAAAAAAGTTGACTGAGCTTACATTGTGAATATTAGACTATTTGTTCTGTTTCTCAAGAAAGGTTTAAAAGCTAAGCATCTTGTATAACATGAACATGGGCTTAAAATAAAGCAATTAAACCAGATCCAAGCTCCTGCAGGAAAGATAAATTAAAGCCAGCTTCAAATTAAAGATTAATGGCATACTGCTTGTATTTGTGTGAATTTATATATCACTTACACAGTCCAGTTCAGTTCTTTTCAGTCTACCTTGAGTCTTATCAAGTGGTTTTGTTTTTGCCTCAATGCTTACACTTCTCAAAAGTTGTACAACATTTCATAATCCTGATATAACCTAAGATAACACTAAGGATTCATACCATGTCAAAATTGATGTACCTGATAACATTTCCCATTGAATGAGAAACCCTCATGGCACAGAAATTTAACTAAGTCCATGAAGCATATAAATTATTCTAATAGAAAATAAGACAAAAAGATGAGAGATGGAGGAGAGAAGGTACAGTCCACATAAGGTAAGAGACACAGATTTTGATGTCCATCCTGAAGATTTAATATGGGTACCACTTAGCTAACAAAGCCATTTCCATTGCATTCTAGGAATAAAGGGAATTGCAAGGGCCCTTAGTTGTACACTGAAAAATGTAGTGTAATAATAACTAAGCAATTATATCACAAATCTCTACTTTCCTCTTTAGATCAGTTCCTAAATGCAAATTTTTGCCACTTTTGCCTACCCTAATAATTTTCAGTACTCTCTAGGAAGACTATGAATTCTAATGAAACACTTAAAAAAAACCAATGAACAAATCATTGAGTTAATCCCTCTTGATAATGCATGTGCTGAAAAACTTAATTCCTAATTTCCATTGACACACACACAAAAATGAAATTTTCTTTTCATTAGAACTAAAATAGCAGATGTGAGGTGTTTTTATTAAAATAGATGGCAAGCAATAATGTCTTTAAAAGCTTCTAATGCTATATATGGTATGCAAGGTATGAGCAAATCATCCCCATGGGACTGAGCTGTGATGCTAGTTTACCAGTGATTGTTAGTGATTAAGGTTTTATTTTCTCCATTATATTAAAAAGTGAGACAGGATATAGCAGCAGTAACACAACAGCTCAGGCCTTATTATCATATTCTTTGTTCATAAAACCTACTGGATGTCATTGACAGTCATAAATATCCAGAGGCAAGTGTAAAAGTAGAAAGGGAAAAATCTTAACTTTCAAATTATCTAAAGAATACAGTAGAAGAAACAGTTCATTTAATTTTTGTTGGTTGTGTTCATGCTGAATGTTAAGCTTTCCTATTAGGCAGACACCAAATCCCCTCATCAAAAGAAAAACTAAGATACATATTTGCACTAGGGTGTATGAATAAATCCATATAAAAATCAATCACAGAATCAATAATAGAATCATCCAGCTCTAGCTTGAAAGAGATCTCAAGGAACTAAATAGAGCCCCACAAAAATAAAAAAAACCAATAGTTTTACCAACATTATACAGGGACTTGAAAGTCTAATTTGAACTTCAGCATGTTTGTATACAGGATATATATTGATAAATAGAAATAATGATGCTAGAGAAAATATAAGGTTACATTAAAAAGGATTCATGTGTTGTAATAGCCCTCAAAATCTTCCCTGGGCATGTCATACCTATTATTTTACCACAATATTCACTACTATCTAAATTTTAATTTTCTTACATTTTAAGATACAGAAAATCAACTTTGATGCTTTGAACGTTGTGTAACCATCAGATTATTGTCTTTTCTGGGTATTTTACATAAGCTGAAGGCTATAGATATACTTGAGCAGTACCATATTGCTTTGAAAAAATCAAGACTTATAATGTGAAGCAGCAGAGCTTCACTTTCTAGCTAAAGATATGGCAAATGTGGTAGGGGAAAAAAGTATAAAACAAAGCATTTGTAAGAGTATGTGGAATAATACCATCTCAATTCCACTTCATTTTTATATAAAGCTTTTATTTCAGAGTAATATAATCAAGATGACAGAGTTGGCTAGTGGCAGGGTTCTGAAAGAACTCCAGATTCCTGATTTCCACTCGATTTCCTCCATGTTGAAACACATCACATCTTCTTCAGAAGAGTAATCGTATCATGGGGAAGCAGAACTCCAGAGGCAGAACTTTCTGTCATTTCAGCAAGATGCTTCACACCTCACATTTTGATGAGCAGATCAGCATAAAGAAACATAGATTGAACATAAAATACATGCCAGCTCATTCTTTCCTACCTAGAAATATGTCCTAATAAATTACCTATATTGGAAATGAGGGTTTACTGAAATGAAGTGTAAAATACAAACAGATCCGCATGTCTGTGGCAAATTGAATCCTTACTGTTTTATTCCATAATGGCCATAAAAATACTTTCAAGAATCTTTAGAAACATATTTTAAATTATTCCCTTAAGCCTACTCAGATCTGCCTTATGATGAACGTGGGAGGTTGAGTGAGAGCAGTTTATATGCCAAGGAGCAGGAGAAACAAAATGACAAAGGACAGATTTAATAATAGGAAAGAGGGTGTTAGTTACACATTCTTATGGTTTCTTTTCCCTAAGTATGTCTCATGGCCCTGTTCTTATTCCATTACACTATAGCCAAACACATTTTTGCTATGAAAGGAGACTACTGGTTATAATTTGTATTGTATTTTGTATCTTTTCAGGCAACTTTATCTCTTGAAATGTCAGTTACAGGCAAAGCATTTGCTAATCACAGTATTTTTAAGATGCTTGTCATCTGAGTTCTACAACTGGATAAATTTAATATTTGTAGTAAAAAATATCATTATCTTGATGCTTGGGCATCAAGGTTAATTTTGCTGCCTATATCCTGGAAGTTTTGTATTCCCCTAAATATTTTAAGCTTACCAGGAACAAGAAGATATTTCCTTGGTCAATATAATTTTCAAAAGCATGCTTCTCTTCATTGAATGCTTCTACCTACAGAATGATTTCAAATTAAATTGAAGTACAAATTTTTATAGACTGTAACAGTTCTTCAAAAAGCACTTCAAAGATGATAACTATTTAAAACAAGCAATAAACAATTAACTGAGCAAGCGTGCTCAACTGTTTATATTAGCACAGGTTGATTGGTTCCAACACACCTTCTCAAAACACCACAGCTGCCTATTAGGACAGCTGGGATCTAAGAAAAGACCAGAGCTCCAGAAAACCTACAGCAAGGGTATATCTCACATGCAGCCAGAATCACAGAGGTAAACATCATGGCATCTGAGGGATGTTGTATTAGTCAGCTCAGATTCCAGCCTCATTGACTCCTGTCCAATGGGGATAACTTACAGACCTTTTCATACCACTGAGCATTAATTAGGCTGCTACCAGTCTTCTTTGTGCTACCAGTTATAAATATTAATAGCATTGTATGTTTTATTCATTTTTCTAAGTGGCATCTTTAGGATTCTTCCCATTTTACACGGGGCTCTATAATATGTCACACCAAAATGTTCTAAATTAAAAAAAAAAATCAAGGTAAAATGATTTCTACCTTTATCATGAAGGCAAAAGGGAGTCACATGTTACTGCCACTGCACTGATAACTGCACTCTTTTCTGAGAGAAGACTTCTGCTGTTTAACTGCTACACGTTTTTCACATCCCTTTGTTCACCACATAAAGACCAGGTTCCCTTTTCGATTTTCAATGCAATTACTCTCCAGTCAGTCCCAATTTCCCCAATTCTACATGTCTCAATTCTACATGGTCTTTTTTAATTCAGGGACACAGATTGCATACAGATTGTATGTGCCTTCTTTACTGTGAGACAATCTCATATCGTGGCTGATATCACAGCCTATAACCAGAACAAAGCAACTTATGCCCTCTCACTTTAATATAGTAATTCCCACTCACAAAAATAACATTCATGTCTTATGTCTGCCTTGCACCTCTAGGATTGAACTCTTCTGATAACAGGTAGTTTATCTACTTAAAATGCTTTCTTTGGATGGCACAAGACATCCACTCTAGATCATGTTCTCTTCAATGACTGCTAAAAAAGGTTAAAGCAGCAAGCTGAACTCTAAACATATACTTCTTGAATGCCTAAGATGGCAGCAATGGATTGCATTCAAGTTGTCTGAACGTACATTTCTGTAACAGAAGGTTGCACTGGAGAACTGATATTTCACTTCTGCTTCAACTGTATTAATAGGTCACAGATTTTGAGCAAAGTCCTTTTATTTTGCTTCATGTTTTCTTTTGAAGATAAACTCATTTAATGATCTAGGCTTGACAGCACAGAAATCTGCAGCTCCCTCTATAGGAGAATTGAACTGCAGAATAACAGGAGATAGACAGTACTTGCAGAAAAAGACATTATCGCCAAAGTTAGGAGGAAAAATACTCAGAGATAGGAAAAGCTCATGTTTTCTCATAGAAAAGTCCTTTCTGTAGCTGTCAGGATGGGCTGCTGGCTGCAAGAGTCTAGTAAAAGGATATTAGCCAATAGGTAGGTAACTGATCCTGGATACAAGAGTGAGCCAGAAGCAGGATTCAGAAGACTGTTACAGTACACTAAGGATATAAGCAAAAGCCAGAAACTAGACTAAGGAATGAAATTTGGTGAGTTTTTTTATTTTTTTATGAGTCTTTCCCACAATGTATTCTCAAACCATCAAGCAAAGTCAGGAATGCATTACACTAAGCATCCAGAAATGAAACACAAGAGGGAATCTGCAACCAACTACATGTGATTTCAAATGCCTTGCTTGAGAAAGAAATAGTTACTAGGCAATTTGAATTAATCTGGATTCAGTTGAAATTTCATCAGGATGAGCTGGAATCAAAGCAAACCAGTCTTAACCAAGATGCTGGAAATAGATTTTGGCTATGTTTACTTTGCTTTATGGTTGGCCAAATAGGCAATGATCCTGTTATTACAAATATTCCTGAAACACTTATAGGATGTTCCCTCTTGGCAAGCCAAGAACATCATCCATGGTTACAAGAGGTACTATACTCTTAAAGTGAACACAATTTTTATGTGCTTAGGTAAGCCAAAAAAGCAAGACAATAAGGGAGGGTAGAAACATTTGAGGATTCCCCAGTCTAGACACTTTAAGCTTCTGTGATGAGAATGTTATTCAGAACATGGTAACTCAGTGGCAGTTCTGTCAGAGGTGTTTCTAAAATAACATAAACTACTTCATGTGGCTTAAATATAGGAAAATATTCTCAGATAAAAGGGTCATATTTCAAACAATCTTTAATGGAAAGACTTCAACTGTGAAGTCTCATAAAAACCAAACAAGGAGAAATTAACTCAGAAAAACAGTTGTTAAGATTTTGTGTTGGAATAAAGAAAGACAGGGAAAACTTTGAGCAGCTGCTCATGATACCAAAGTCAGAAAATAATCCAATTCTCTTCACGCATTGACTAAATTTGCAGAAGTCAATGGCATTACTCACATAGTTACTCACCTCTGCATGACTAAGACAATGTAAATCCACCCCAGACAATGAGTATACTCAATGGTATAATTCTACTTGTGCTTCACACTTCCTAAGTGAAATGTCATTCCTTTCTCCTGGGAAAATCTTTCCCTTACCGAAACTCTATAAATTGGTGCCCATCTAAAGCTTATAGAGAGACACAGATACTAAGAACCATTCAATTCTTATGCTATCCCACCACTGCCTACACTCAATCCCCAGTCACAGTCATGGTAATGTCAAAGGTAATGCTGAGACAAATCCAAGGAAGACAGAAATATCAGTTTGTTATAGACTCAGAACAGTTCTCAGCCCAAATTTTCAATGAAAACATGCAAACAAACAAAAAAAATTGAACAAAAAAAAAACAACCAAAAATATGCTAACAAAAGAAAAGAAAAAAAACCAAACACTAAACAAACCAAAAATCAAAACCAAACCCTTCAAAAAAACCAAAAAAATAAAAAATTACACCAAAAAACAGAATAAAAAAACCAAACAAAAGAAAAACACCAAAAAAAAAAAACAAAAAAAAAAAACCAAACACTAAACAAACCAAAAATCAAAACCAACCCCTTCAAAAAAACCAAAAAAAAAAAAACAACAAAAAAAAAAAAACACAAAAAAAACCACAACAAACCCACCAAAACCAAGAAACAGCAACCAAATTATTTCTCATTCTGAGATATGTGTAGATATTAAGAAAGTAAATTCTTCATTTCTGAAATTTTCAGCATTATAGACTGAAGAAGAATGTTCAAGCTCATGCTATGGCCTATAGAAAGAAGACAGATCTTCCCAAAATCTTCTTTTAGGTACTATTTGGTAGGATTAACTGGAAATGTGGCAGCATTATTGCAGAGAGATGGGCACACATTTGAGATGCACAGTTTATTCTGCCTTTGTTTACTAGATTCCCTGTGAAGCAAAAATTGGCACAAGGAATACACATTGCTCTGATAAATTTAATTAAAGTTTGTAATGCATCAGTGGATACCTAAACCCAAATATCAAGCTCATCAGCTGTTCTGCCACTACTCCTTCCCCTGAAACACACACAGCATATGAAATGGAAAGAGCTTGAGATTTAACCATAAACCTTCATCGGCTATAGAGCTGATTTCAGCTTTTTTTTAATGAGTTAGAGCATATCCAGGAGCCTCTCTGTCATATGCTATTGGGAACAGAAAAGGTTAGGCTCAATCTGCCTGGGAGTCCCTTCAAATATACATGATGGGAAGAGAACTTTTCCAGAGCCAAGTACTTTATTCCTGTCTCCTGGCAACTGACATAGAATTTCCTTGAATAAATGACTAATCAAATTGTACACAGAAACTCCTGCTTGGCAAAACATTTTATAAAGAGCAGACATATCTAAATGTCATAGCAAATGTTGCCATAATCACAAGTGGTTTATGGTTAATGCCATGAGCAGTGCCAGAACCTCAGGATTTATGAAAGATAATGCACATGCTCAGGATTATATATCTTTCTCACTTTTCTTATGTTCCTCCTTAACTCCACATGTTTTTCACATCCCTTAAACTTGAAGGCATGTTACCCATTCCCTGATGCCAGTCTCTCAGCTTGCCAAATGAAAAATGCATGTTTTATTCATTCTCTAGGGTTGCAACCACCAGGACACTGTGTGCCACCCCAGTCTCTGTGAATGAGCATGCAAAATCAGCTCCTGATGGCTGCATTTGTAATGTCTATATAATATGCATGCACATGTGCACTATCCTCTCTTTCCCATCAGGATTTATTCCATAGATGGTCCAGCTGCAGGCTGGGAACAAGATAAAAAACAACTGAAAACTTATTTACAGAAAAAAATAATTTTTATATGAAAGAAAACAAGTAGGAATTCCTCTTCCCTGTACATCTAAATCCATAAAACACTGGAAAGAACACAGAAAAAACCAAACTAAATTCTGAAGATTTTTTTAACATCAAAAATAATAATTTATTCTTCCTTAAAACAATTAGGCATATTCCTGCCAACATAATAAAACCTGGTACATCACTGGTAACAAAAACAAGGGTTCCATAATGCTTTACACAGAAGTTGAAACTATGAATAAGGTCAATATGAAAGTGTAAAGTTTTACATTTCCACTCTGCTCTTTTCCTTATAGACTAGCCATTAAAACCAATGTCATCTTTTTGATACCCTGTGATTTTCCAGCATTGTGCCTGTTTGTGACTGTGTTATGAATGAGTGTTTGAGATCTTATAAAATCATCAGCAACATTATCAGCAAAAGACAGATTTAATATTAGGTGATCACAGGACAAAGTTTTTTGGCAAAATTCACTTTACTATTTACAGGACAGTTAAGGCACACCAAGGAAAAATGAGCAACAACAACAGCAACAACAAAAAACAACAAAAAAACCAAACAAAAAAAAAAAAACAAACAAAAACTAAACAAACAAAAAACCAAAAAAAAACAAAAAACAAAAAAAACCCAACAAGCAATCGAAACAGAAATTAACTGGGAACTATTTAGGGTGTATATGTAAGTCTGACAATTTAACAAAGGAACAACATTTATATCTAACTTAACCCTAATTTATAACTTAACAATTTAACAGAGAAATAACAGCATTTAACCTAACTTAAAACTTCAAAGTTATATTTAGCAACTTGGCAAACAAACAACACTTAGCAGCATTTAAGTAAAGTTATAAGTCACAAGTTTAAAGACCTAACTTACTTTGACATCTAAGGTACTCAAACATCTAATAAAGCAGCATTTCTCCCAGATTTGCTACAGTATATGCACAAGTTTATACATCCAGTCATAAAGAGTCAGTGCAAGAAAGGTACCTGTGAAAAATTCCCCCAGAGGCCAGCAAAATACTCACTTTGGATGCCTTTACATCTCCCAGTGGGCGAAGGGCTGGATCTCGAGGAATGAGGGTATCAGCCCAGGAGTCATGGTCATTCAGGGATCCTCCAAGTGCAGCAAACATGGGGCTGGCTGGCTGGCTCTGAGGGGCCCCACTCCAAGGAAGGCTGCTGGCCACAGCCCCCTGTGGCCCTGGAGAGCTCAAGGGTCTCCTTTTGGACCACTGTTTGTCGGGTCCTAAGAGAGTGGGCTTTAGCCATAACAATGTTCAGCCACAGTTGGGGTCGGCTTCTTTGGAAGTGTGAGAACAGGGATGTTATGGAATTCAGGGAAGAAAAGTGCTTTCCAAGGCTGTTTACACAGGAAACAGGAGCTCGTTAGCAATTCCTGGGAGCAGGCAGTATTTCTGATAATCTTGGGAAGAGCTGAGCCCAGGTGCTGTTTTTCAATGCCGAGGCCTCACAACCATTTCTCATATCACACTGCAGCCTGGAAAGGGTGTTGGAGGGGAATGTACCAGGACAGTTATTCCTTCAAAACCACAAAACCATTATTTAATCATAATGTGAAATAGATGCAGATATAGAAGTGTGACTGTTAGACAAGTACTCTGGTTTTAGTTGTTTAAAACTTAGCTAGCCATTATGCAATCATTCCAAAACTTTTCATTCTTTTTGTCTACCAGATTAAGTTTTGGAGTGAATATCTCTACATAAACAGTCAAGCCTTTCTGCAAACAAGGAAAGATATTGGTTTTGTTCAGACCAAGAAACATGCAAATCTTTGAGAGTTCAAGTACCTCCACCATCTGGGAAAGAAACAAAATACTTGACAGAGCATTTCCCCTTGCTTCAGAAATGTTTTAGCATCCCTTGAGATTTTCCCTAAATCTGAGCATCTGAAGATTTTTTCCTGTGCGGTTTTACAGAACAGCATATCCATGCTGAGCATGTTCCATCTCAGGAGAGTCAGAAATTCCTCAGACAATCAGGAACTGTTCCTCCTCACCACTGCCCTCCACCCTCCAAGGAATAATCTGATTCTGCATTCAGGAAATGAGAGAAAGGAGGGTGTCTGGGGATTGCAACACACCCAAAGGGGGTATGTATCAATTCACATGCAAAAGGCTATAGAGAAGGTTGCACTGCTAATATTAGTGTCAGCATTTGACTACTTAAGCATAATATTCTGTCAATTGTATGTAATTTTCTGTAAATTAAAATACAAAGATCCTTCAATTTCTCTCGTTTTTATCTCAGCTGTTGCTGCTGTGTATTTGTAATTGTTTCAGAGGGACGGCTCTTCAGTTACTTCTCCTAGGAAACCTTGTCATAGACTAAGAAACCTTGTTTTAATTTGGGGTTTTTTTCTCTTGCTGTACTTTTTTTTTTCTTTCTTTCCTTTTTCACCCCTTTAATGGGTTGACCCTGGCTGGATGCCAGAAACTCTTCTATCACTTCACTCCTCAGCTGAACTGGGAGAGAAAATATAAGGTCGAGATAAAAACAGGGAGAGATCACTAGCCTGTTACCCTCATGGGCAGAACAAACTCAGGCAAATTAAGAGAATTTATTACCAATCAAATCAGAGTAGGATAATGAGAAATAAAGCCAAATCCTAAAAGCATCTTCCTCCCCATTCATCACTCTCTCCAGGGTCAACTTCACTAATTATTCTCTCTCTCTTCCCCTGCAGAGGCACAGGGGGACAGGTAATAGGTGTTGTAGTCAGTTCATCACATGTTGTCTTTGCTGCTCTTTCCTCCTCAGCAGGAGAACTCTCACACTCTTCCCCTGCTCCCACAGAATCATAGAATTGTCTGAGCTGGAGGAGACCTACAAGGATCATGAAGCCCAGCTCTTCAGTGAATGGCCCATACAGAGTCCTCCATGAATTTGCTCTCCAACATGAGTCTTTCCTGTGGGCTGTGGTTCTGTAGGAGCTGTTCCAGGGTGGGTCCTTTCTCATGGGGAAGGGACTTCTCATCTTTTAGCAACAGGCTGCTGCAGCATAGGTCCCCCATGAGGTCACAAGCCCTCCTCTCTCCATGGGTCCACAGGTTCTTCAGGGAACTGCTCCAGCTCAGGCTTCCCACAGGGTCACAGCATCCTCCAGGCATCCACCTGCTCTGGTGGGTCTGTTCCACCTCAGATCTGCTAGGGCTGCAGGGGCACAGCTGCTTCACCATGGTCTTTACTAGGAGCTGCAGGGGAATCTGTTTCCAAGTATGGAGCACCTCCTACCCCTCCTTCTTCACTGCTCTTTGGGGTCTGCAGGGCTGTGGCTCTCACACGTTCCCACTCCTCTTTGTGACTGTAGTGGCTGTTGTGCAGCAGCTTCCTCCCTCTCCCTGTCCTGCTGCTACCAAAACCTTGCTATTCAAACCAAATAAAATCCCTGTGAATGTCTATTGAAGGTTGCAAAGCACTTGAGCCAGGGTAGCCAGGCAGTTCCTGGTGGAGCGGACACAATATAAAACCAAAAGCAAAGACCTTTACCTAAAGAACACCCAGGAACATTCTGTGGGAGTTTTTTGTTTGTGGGAACAAAGCAAAAGAGAAGTGCAGGAGAGGTCACTGTGTAAAATCACTGGTTGTGCACACTTGCAGTGTGGGTGGACCCCAGCACCTCATTAGCTGCTCAAGCTCAAGTCAGGGCAGATTACAGTCTGACAGCAGCTGTCAAGCTTAATTCAGCCAGCAAACCACTGCTAGAAAACAGACACCTTGCTCAGTGGTTTCCTCAGCTCCCAACTCAGTTCCACTTGGTGGATCTTTTTGGTGCTTTAAATAATGAATCTGATTTTTTCATGCCTGATCTATTGATTAAATTTTGGGTTTCAAGTTCGAGCAGATCTTCCTGTGTTTCACGAGGTCTTATTTATGTTTTCTTCCAAGGCAAAAATGTATTGTAAGGCTGGTTTATTTGCAAGGCAATGTTTAACAAAACAGTATGAGATGTAGCTGATTAAAATCGCAGCCAACAATAAAGTGATTATCTTTCAGCACAGTGTGTGGTGCCATATGGTGACTGAGCAAGTGGGAAGAGCTAATGCTTGATATGCAGCTCTGGTGATTTACGGTTACTGACTTCCTGTAGAAAATTACTTCTTCTTTCATAAAAAACTAATTATCTTAAAAAGTACATGTTTGCAGAGAAAATTTATATTGATAAAGTTGCCAGTGCAGTATTCAAGTGAATTAATGAGCTATAAAAAGCTCAAGAGGTAGGTGCTTTTTGAAACACCTGTCTCGATCTGTCCTGCTGACCCTGAACAGGAAATTTGCTTGAAATAACAATGAGCAGCTGTTTTTAATGGTTCTTTTTATTGTTTATTATATTTATAAACTGTGTATAATTGCACCAAATCAGGAAACATACACATGAGCAAAAATTAAATTATTCTTTTTTCTTTTTAATTTCTACTAATAAAAATGAAGTTTGTAAAAAAGGTCTATTATTTCATAAACTCAGGGAGTTTTTCTTCCTACAATGGAGAAATACCCAAAAAAGGTAACAACCTGAAAAGCAAAGAAGACTTAAAGCAGCAATCATATTTTCACAATTTTCATGCAAGTTTTCATGCAAAATTTTTCATTGTCTTGATAGAACCATGTTTATCCCTATTAAATTGATTCAAAACACCTCATCTCTCACTGTAGTATAAATCTGAAATAATGCTACTGTATTGATATATGTAATTCTGAAAGTCAGGCACCTTTACAGTCAAGTGTCTTCCTCCATAGATTAGATATAAACATGTCTTGTGCATAAGATATTAGATAATTTCTAATATGTAAAAAATCTGTCATGTAGGAAATCACAGTAGATGTTTTCACTATTCCTGTATTTTCTGTTCAATCTTTTCTTCTATTATGTAGGTATCTAATGTCTCCTTTTTATGTCCTGAAAGCAGTATTACATAAGTGAATTCTTTCAGTCAGTCAATCTCATATGGAAAAAACAGGCTGAATCCCATAGAGGCTTGTAGTGGCTCAAAACATGTTCTTCATTTCCCTCTGAAGATAAGCGCAACTGTCCTGTCTTCATCCTCACAATTATTTATAGTCTCATTTCTCTTTTTTTCCTTTCTCACAGTTATTGATATTTAATATTATTTATATGTAAATTATATAAATTACAGTCTTCAAATTATTTCTCTACCCTAATTCCTTTAAAGGCTCATTACCTTGACAGAATAAACCTGTCTGTTCCTTCTTTATCCTTGCTACTACCTTTTTTTTTTCTCCAGGAAAACAAAATCATTATTTATCACACAATTATATATTCTAGTTCTTACCCTTATCTTGTGCATATTTGAGTTTGGTGATCCTATGTGGTGGCTCTATTTTCTGTAATTTTTATAAGCTCAGATATGGAGTCAGCATAAAAAAGGAATCATGCAAATAGATCCTTATGTTTACAACTGGCTGATGAAGGTCCAGTGCTGCTTTAATATCAGTGTAGAACAGTGTTAAAGAAAAGCAGCCTTACTGAAAATAGCAATTGCAATGAATTTTTACTTGAATTTAATTCAAATTTAAAACCAGTAATCAGTTAAACAAAGACTCAGGATATTCTAGCTGTTTATTCAACAACACAGTAACCCATATTGCTTGAGGGATATAATGGAGGAACTTTTTATTAAGTAAAAAAATAAAAGATCTGGGGCTTGGTCTCTTCCTTCTGCCTATATGCAAATCTTAAAGATCCACTGGGAAACGAACATGCATTAGCAGAATACCATAAATCACATCCATCTGTTTCTCTACTAATTCGCTCACAAAATTGCAATAAAATATGTAGCTTTATACAAAAAAATATGGTTGATTGTCTAGCTTTAACCATAAATTGCAAATATTTCCAGAATATTAAACTATATCTATATTCTGTCTATTATTCTGAATTTGGTCTTCTTCCTAACAAAACAACATAAAGAAGTTATCTACTAACACTACTTCAAAGGTTCTATGGTAACATGAGTAATGTGAAAGTAACATTACTATGGATAAGCCCCTAGGAATTCTATAAAACAAGAAGACAAAGGAATAGCAAATAGAGTGGAAATCTCAATTTTTTTTGTTTGTCTACTTCTTGAGGGGTTAAAAAAAGTAGAAAATCATAAAGAACATAATGATCTCAGAAGACAATGGGGGGAAGGCAGAAGGAGTATAAGTACAGGACATTAATGTGCAGGAAACACAAAAGCTACAAGTTTACATGAAACCTTGTTCCTTCCTCCTCTAGAATATCCTTTCCTCCCTGGCAAGTTTTGTTGCAGAACTGAAGGGGCCAATACATCAGCAAGAACTGTAGCATCTCAATTCCATGGATTCCATCAGAAGATGCAACTGCATATCTTACAGAAACTGGAGGGTGTTTCTCTTGGATTGGGGTGGAGCAAAAGAAAGGATAGAGGGCATGGCATAGGATGAACACTGAAAGAGACCGACAAAGTCCTGGAGCAATTTAGCTTGGGAGAAATATCTGAAGATCATCTAGTCCAAGTGTTTGCAGAAGAGTGGTTTACCTCAAAGATAGGTGAGATTGCTTAGAGTCTTTGTCAAGTTAAGTTTCGAGGGTCACCAAGCAAAGAGATCTCATACTTCCCTGGAAGATTAGTTTTCATATTTGCCCTCCCTTATATGCAATATAAACGTCTGGTAGAAGAATTTAAAATATTCTGACAACTGTCAGAATCAAATATACTCAATGAGATGAGCACATTTTATTGTTTTATCACATTTTGATGTATTATTAAAACAAAAGCTTGGGTAAAACTGAAACAGAGCCTAAAACACTAGTAAAAGAGGATGGCTGAGCTTGTTTGATGGCTTCTTGTGAATTCCAGATCCTTGTTATGTAGTCTACACAGTCTGGACCTCTTTGCCAAAATAGTACATCAGTCAATCCAGAGATGGTGTCCTCAGCCTGTCTCTTCTGTGTGAAAGCATCACAGCCTCACAAACATGTGGACAGAATATAAAAGGGCAGAGAAATTAATTAATTTATCCATTCTCAAATCCACATATAATCTCACAGTGTAGATATTTTGATTTCAGTTAAATGACTAATTTGATATGATGTGGAGGAATACACATTATGATAGGAAATTTAAAATAATTTTGACCTGCAGACTTTCAGAAAATGAGCAATTTTAATATAAAATCAGCAGCTGCTTGTCATTCACAAAGATGAAAATGCACAATAGACAGTCTTATTTCAACACTGCTCAATAATAAATCCACAGCCCAGACATGACTCAGAGTCTGCTCATAAATCAGTCTTTTGACATGGAACAAGGAGACACAAGGAAAAGGAAGGTAGAAAACAGAAAAGGAGATAAATAGCAAAACCATGCCTCAAGTGGCTTTCTGCTCTATTCTCTTAGACAATTACATGAAATATTAAATAGTGAAATTACTGATAAAAAGATTTTAAACAAACATGCTGTAATGGACCAAGTTATTGAAATCAATAGTAGATTAGCTATAAATTGATGTAAGACCATTGTAGATGAAACTTTGTTCCATAAGATACAACAATAGGCCTAGAGATGATTCCCATAACACTTACAATCCCAAAATTGCAATTTTGAAAACATAAAAGTATTTCTTGTTGGCAAGAGCAGAGAAAAAAAGGGCAGATTAAATTGACATAACATTAGGAATTTACATGGGTCAAAACTAGGTGACGTAGAAATCCCACATTACACCTATAGCCAACACAACCAGGTCTGTCTGTTTACCACCAAGGAAACTGGTGTTTGATTTAGAGAACTCAATTATGGGTTTATTTTATACAGGATAAACCCAGCCCTATTGTGCTTAACTACAGTTGAAGGTGATGTTGGAGGGAGGTTGGCAGTGTGCTGTCCTCTGCCGGCCTATGTTACATGCGTATTTGAGGTGGCTCAGTTAAACTCAGAGATATGGCAGATCTCAGATCTCTGCTTTAAAATATATATAGATAGATAGAGAGAGAGAGAGAGAGAGAGAGATATTTTCTATGTATAACAACAAAGACAATCTCCTATACATCCAGGACACTTTTACTTAATAAATGGAGTTCAG
The DNA here is from genome assembly GCA_013397375.1 of Toxostoma redivivum. Classification (NCBI taxonomy): domain Eukaryota; kingdom Metazoa; phylum Chordata; class Aves; order Passeriformes; family Mimidae; genus Toxostoma; species Toxostoma redivivum. The sequence continues at coordinate 1,435,032 of VXBI01003376.1, forward strand.
CCAAAGAAATTCAGTTACTGAAACTGAGACAAAGGTCTACCACATCAACCTGTGTAATGCAAGCCTACAAACAAAATGAAGCAGGAATTAGTATTGTGATTTCTTTGACTGTTGGCATTCAGCAGTTGCTAGTTTAGTAGCAAGTCAGCACCAAAGCCTATCCAGCTGTATGTTTTTTTTATAGCAGAAAATGGGGCTGAGTTGCAAGGTAAATAGATATTAAGAATCTTAGGAACCTTGTCTGCATCTTAAATGAATTTTCAGCGTCATACTAAGAAAAACTGTGAAGAGAAGTAAGAGAGGACAAGTTCCAGTAGTATAAAATTGAAACCAGTAATAATATTTTTTAAGATGTCAAGATGAAGAAATAGGAGATTTTGGAGAATTTGGGAATATTTTGGGATGGCATCAACACCTCTGTTCCCTCATCGTGACTAAATAATGGTGGCAAATTAGGTGTTAAAAATTTAAGGAGAAAGAGATAATGGTAAAAAAAGGTATGATGAGCTCAACTAAGGATTCAGAAGCAACACAAATGAAATAATTAAAGTTTACTTCAGGAATTATGATTTTAACTGCTTTGTTAAGTCTCTGAGCATGGCCAGGATAAACAAAAAGCTTTAAATTTAGATTTAATTGGGAACTCATTAAACTGTTATATAGGAGATTCTGTCGCTTGTGAAGTGCTTAATTTAACATCACATTTCTCAGCCCAGTGTGAGCAGGAGGGATTGGTTTGGCTGGCACACTGAGTGAAGACCTGCATCTAGCACTGATGATCACAAACACTGTGCCAATGACATCAGATGGCAGTTGGTGGAGAAAAAATCAGGCCCACTCTACTATGCTAAAATGTTTTCTTGTGTGGGGTCTAATAGGCATGTTGCACCTATAGACAGAATTGGCGTATTCCTGTCTATTTTCCTTGGATACCAGCATATTTCTGTAAATCAAAGAAACTCATTGTGCTAGACAGATTCAAAGGTGATATAGTTCAAAAAAGATTTGCAGCTTCCAGTATCAAAGATTTATGGGGAGAAGTAACATCTCTTATTTTTCTGCAAGAGCTTTTATGTCTCCTGCCAGAAAGGTGCAAGGGCCTGTGGAGATGAGCAGCTAAATTTACCTTTATGCAGTGTGGGCAGTGACCTACGGGTGACAGCAGTGACAATGGATCAGGGTCAGAGAACAGGCAGTCCATCAGTGCACTTTTAATCCCAGCCTCTGAATCATGACCCAGGGAACCAAATTTTCACTCGTTTTAAGGAATTATCAACCTTTTAGCTGCAACACTGGACTTATGCCTGCCCCAAATTCCCAGTGAAAGGAGAATTGCAAAAATGCACTGACCAGGTGGAGCAAACCACAGAGGGTTTACCATCTGGAATTTGCATTGGAGGATAACACACAAAACAAAACAAAACAAAACAAAAAAACCCCCCCCCCCCCCCCCCCAAAAAAAAAACCCAAAAAACACACACACAAAAAAAAAAGAAAGGAAGACTGCAATGTGAATATCTAGTTCCAAGGAGCTTCTAAATTGAAACTTGCACTGTTTAATAAAATTAATTTTCTTAAAGGACAAATGTAGATCAGCAGACACTCTGGAGAAAGTTCTGCTTTTCTCATTTCTCCTATCACAATCTGTTTTCTCTAGAAGACAGACTTCATAATTTGCCTGTAGCTATGGTTGACACCTTTTTTTCTCCAGTTGACTCCCCACCGTCTATCATGTGGACTGTTTTCCTTTATAATCAACACATTTCTCACTTACAATGAACAACATCCAACAGCCAAACCCAAAAGAAGTCAACCAGAAAACATAGGAAGATGCATTGAAATGGTCTATTTTGACCAGATAGTGGTCATAAAAAGACAAGTCCAGCTTGTTGGCAGAGGCAAGAATTACTTTTTCTGGGTGGCTGAGTAATTTGGTTTCAGTTGCACATGTGGGGGGTTTCCAGAACTTACGGTTCTGGTGGTCAGCATGATGAGTCAACAGGAAGAGCAGACAAATGAGCAGGCAGCACTGCCACAGGTGAATGAATGCAGAACCTTGGTCCATGCCTGCAGCTCTCCAGCTGCACAGGAGCTGCAGGTGCACACTGCAGTGTCTGCATTCGGGCAGCTGGTCCATGTGCTGGGTGTCCTGGAGCTGACACAATTCACACTGCAGTCTGCATGGCTGAATCACCAGGGAGAAGTGTCCCTGCTGGGAAACCAAGAGCGAGTCTGAACTGGCAGCAAATAGCTGGAAATTGTTACAGGAATTAACTATTCAAGATAGGGAAAATCTAGATCAAAATTAGAGGCTTTTTTATATTTTATCTCTGCTTGTCCCTTGCCCCAGTAGATTTTTTCCTGCTGAGGATCACATTGTAAAGAAATGGGGTGGCATTTGTCAATATAGAATGGGTGTGAAGAAAACTAAGTATTGTTTATGCAATTTTTATGTTGTAAAGAAGAAATAGCAGAAATGGATGGTTAAATTATTTATTAATTTTAGCTTTTACTATTAGTTTATCAATTACAATAAATAGAAAGAAGTGCATTAAATCTTTTAAAAACTGAAACTTTTGTTTGTTTGTTTGTTTGTTTTTTTATTTGGCCTAAGATCCCATCTTGCTGTTTTCTCTATTTCTACATGTTGTTATTGCTCTGTGATAGTCCCTAGTACCTTAATCTTTCTAGGCCACTGAAACAAATATTTAAATTCCTGACATAGACATAGTGTTATCCTTATCACTAAAAATTATTTCTGTCATCTAGATGACACCTGACCCAACAGCATTCTTGAAGTTTTAATACATTAATTTGCTTTATATTTTATTTTCCCAGTTGTTAAAATATAAGTAGGTTATCAAGCTAGAACTTTAAGACATATCAAGGTTGTCACATTGAATATTAAGGTTACTCTTTTGTGTGTGTTTTTTCTGGGTGATTTTCAGACTGACAGGGATGAGAAGTCACTTTGCTGAAATCATGAGACCTCCTCTCACCTCCTTATCACAGTGAAGTTTCAGCAAGGCAGAAAAACCAACTTTAGAAGGGTTAGAAATACAAAACAAAAAAACCACGAAAAAGTACTAACTCAACAGTTGACAGCAGGGTGAAGAACTTCTTCAGGTCAAATTGAATCTCTTCTTTTTGTTGGGTAAAGGCATGAAAAAAATTGTCAGTTTTATGCTAGCTTGGATAATATTATGATGCTATTGACAGAAAGCAGCTGGAAAAGGGTGACAGTCCGTTGCAGATATTCTTTTTTATCCAAATATTAGAAAAATAATGAACAGCTTACAGAAACTCAGTTTTTTTCATAATTGCAGCATTTCTAATAGTGAACTGTAGCATTGTTAGAATAATAAATTTCAAGATAAAATTATTTCCTCAGAAATTAGTGGGATTCAGTTTAATGATTGCTCCATCAAAGGCAGTTAGACATTAGATCAGAATCAGATCTAGGCTTGAAAGACTGTCTCTTCTAATGAGACTTCACAGCTGTGGATGCTTCCGTAGATAGTACCTAGAGATACTTAGTACAGATCCATTTGGTTTGACTTCCAGGTACGTCTAGATTTTTGTGGTTCAGATCTCTCTGAAGACCATGAGGGAACATGGATCTCAATTATTTACTTGGGCTTTAAGAACTGCCTTTAGGACCTACCTACTGTGAGCAACATCCAGTGAAGGTACTCAAGAAGAGGAGCTTCTTTTTTTTTTTTTTTTTTTTTTAATTTTTTTATAATGAACCAAAGTCTTGAGGGGTTCTTAAATCATATTGAAACATATTGATGCAGGGTTCCATTTGGCTGTGTTCTACTACCTCGAGTGGTCATTAGCAAGTGATTTGTACAATATAACAGACTTCTTTTATCAAGAGTCTTCGTCAAACCTTTTGGACTCATGTAATATTCTTTTGAGTTATGTAAGGACATAGAACTTGTAGTATTTCCTTCCTTTCAGCCAGATGACTGGCTTCAACATTCAAAGAAACGACAAAATATTTCTGTAAAAATCTTCTTTAATAATTTAACAATAGAGATATAAACACATGGATTTGATCTTTATTAGTGATCTTGTTTACTTTTAAGATTTTCCCTGAGGTTTAACTTAAGAATAATTAAGAATTCCACAGTCAGATAAAGCTCTATTGTATGACATTTGGCTGCTTACGTAACAGTTCAGAATGTTAATCAGCCTCTGCTTAATACACATTAATTCAGACTGTAAGGGGCACCAGACATATCTTCCCCTGCATATTAAAGGCTAGAATTGGCTGAGGAGTTAAGACATCTCTGTTGCAAATATTGCCATTTCTTACACCAGTGACTTGATTAGGTCAATACGTATGCAATATCTAGAAAGAATAATGAACTCCATGAACTTCAAGAGAGACCCTTCTTTCCTGCTTCTCTGACTTCTAGCTATTTCACAGTAAGTCATGCTGTATTGTAAATTAGCAATGAGGACTTGACTATTTTGTCTCTACTATGATATGTATTAAAGTCTCATGGTAGCATTATTTAACATTTCTTTTGGAATTGTTTGATCTCAAGAATCTGAAGTTTTTGAGCTTTCTGTGCATCCTGGCAGAGACTCCCTTGAAAACACTGCTCTGGACCTGAAACCTTGGAGAAGACTTGTAAATAAGAATAATGAGTTAGAAATCACAAATGTGTACTGGGTTAGATGTATATGTTTTCACAGAGTGATGGGTTTTAAATTTGAGGTTTTTACAGTATAGTGGTAGCTAGGGAACAAGATGGAGAATTTTGGGTGGTGTCTTTTCTTCTTGTTCAACTTCTTCTCTTCCTTCTTCTTCACAGATCTTAGGTAGTTACCTTTTGGATTGGTCAGTTGAAAGTCAAGGGTCATGGGAATCTATTATTAGGTCAAAAGTATAAATAATATAGGTGCAAAACTTTTATTAGTGTGTTTAGCTTTAAAAGGCCTTGAAGCAGGCTCAGCTGTAACCATTTTTCCTACTTCTAGCAAGAAGCTAGAGATACTGTTGTACTTTCTGTAATTTTTGATAAGATATAATAAACATCCAAGTCCAAACACAAGAATTGTCTCAAGCGCCTTTCTAATAATCCTAGCTCCAAACAAAAACAGACAAAACTGATGACAAACCACTAATTAGTGGTGCAAAGCCCAGCACACACTCCCACAGTTCAACACTGACAGTAAAGAAATGGGGATACATACAAAGTCAGAGAGGAAAAGCCCACAAATATCATAATCCTGATGGAAAATGCAATTAAATATGAGTACTTTTTCAAACCCTCCTCTATTTCCAAAAAAAGGAATTAGAAATCCCAAAGGGAAAGAAAAACTGTGGGAGTAATTATTCATCACCCTACAAAATTCATAGTGGAAACACACTGCATACAGATTTCAAGCACAGAATGGCTTGGGGGGGACCTTAAAGATCATCTCATTCCAACTCCCTCCTTGCCATAGGCAGAGGCATCTTCCAGTATACCAGGCTGCTCAAAGACTCATTCAAAGGAAACGGAAATGAAGAATTCAACTTACTTGAACCCTACAAAAATTTTCTATGTCTTTTCTATCATTTTTTAGCTTCTTACTGTTATTTTACAGCTTGTTCATTATCATCAGCCATAATCCAGACAGCTACTGGGTTAAGACCTATAAAGTACTACACATTTATGGCACATACCAAACAATTACTTACATTTAAAAGAAAATATTATTAGAGTGATAATTTTTGCTGTCTCAATCAAACTATGCTTTATAGATCTGCTACTTTGACTGAAATATTCAGCCATGAACTACACTCTTTTTTCACTACAATTATATTTAGTGAATCAACATAAAATAACCAGACAACATCTTGCAATGATTTAAAGAGCTTTTTGCAGTAGCTCTTCTATAAAATTTTAATGAGTACACACAAAGTGATAGATGTTAATGTATTCTATAAAAGGCGAACAAATCTGCAGGTAATTTTTGCAGAATTTCTACAGAGTTTATTAAAAACAATATTTTACTGATGCTTATGAAACTAAACAGCTCCAACATCCTGCTAATATTTTATTTGCTAATAGTTTTCAAAAGTTAATTTTTGAAAGAATGGAAAGAGACAGAGAGAACAATTTAAATTCTATACATAGGCTTTCAGTTACAAAAGAATAAAAAGCAAAGCTGAAGGAGTTGGGTACTGTTCACGCACACTATTGCTGCAGTTCAGCCCCAGCCCTGAATCCACATGTAAGTTGCTTCAACAACTACAGGCTTGTTAACCCACCTGCATTTCTATCCATGCCTTCCAGCAAACAAAGGAATCTGAGTAGTGCACAACTGCAGTGTCACAATAACATCCAAACTTCCTTACTGTTCAGATGGGTATTCATGAGATAATCATAATAATAATAGAAACAAAACAACACAAATACACACACCAAAAAACCCTGAAAATCCAAACTCCCCTGGTCAAGTGAAAATAAGAAAAAGCAAAATCAAACACAAAAAACCAACAAGACTCAACCCTAACAGAAACACAAACCCCAACCTAGACAAGAAAATATCCCAGAACCCAGGAAAAATTAAAAAAAAAAAAAAAATTTAAAAAAAAAATAAAAAGCCAAGTCAACCAAAAACCCAGAACCCTAAATAACAGGGCAGGAACAAAACAGAGAAGGCTGAGAAGCAGTTGAACCTACTTATATTATTTCTGAAATCTGTGATAATTATGTCACCCATTAACACTCTTCTTCTGCTCTTGGACAACACAAATGCAAACACTTCTTTAAGTTTTACTTAAAAAATGGAAATGCTCCATGACAACCAGATGTATCTCAGAAAATGCAGAAGGGAGGGCCATATTTCTTACATACCTAAACATATTCAATCTCTTCATTCTTCTTTTCTTTAGGTGGCCCAAATTCCCAAACTGTACTTTTGATATCTGCACAGTTTTACAGGGTGAAATACTGAGTGTGTCATGAGGCAGCCTTCCCAACCTTCCCAACTGCCTCCTTCTTTCCTTCTTGGCCAGAACATCTTCTGTCTTGGATGAAATGGATTTTAAATCCCACCATGACTGAAATGAATTTTAATTGGAGATGTATCCATACTTGACCTTGCAAGTCAGTTTTGTGTCTTTGCACTTAGCATTTCCTTAATAAATGAGACATAGCAAAGAATATGTGACTTACGTCTACCAGTGGCAACAGAGTTATTTAGGAAAAGTATCAGATTTGCACTTACATGTCCAGCAGTTTCTCTAGGTAACAAATCTACATAAAAATCTATTGTGGATGTAGAAGTTTGTTGGAGTGGGAGTGTTCCTGCTGTGACATGTTTAGACTCTCTGGTACAAGCAGAAACCAAAGGGGCTAAAGAAATCATGTGGCTCAGACTGCTGAGGATTTCATTCCCTTAGAACAGAGTGCAACATGCACTAACCAGGACAAATGACTTAATCTTCTCATCACTGCATGTTGTAAAATTACTTTTGGCTGAATGAACATAAAATGAGCTGTTCATACCCAGCCAGTAAGTTTCTTTTAAAGTGAAAAGGTACAGTTTACAGGCTACATTGTCTTGCTTCATTGATACACGATCAGGTCTATACTGGATCCTATGTAATATCCTAAATTTAAATCTATATATAAATATTTATTAAAAAAAAAAAGAGAAACTGAATCTGATTAAATATTTGTACTTAAATATTTTAAATTTTTAATCAATATTGAATTATGTATCTTTAAAATAATACTTTCTTTTTGTTGTCAGATGCCCAGAAAATTGGAATGCAATTTTCTGTCTGTAAATATATATATTAGTTTTTAATTCATATCCTACACTATATTGTCAAGTGACACAAAGCATTTATTCTACTTGCTTTCAAAAGACAATGAAATTAAATAATTTTATCCTTAAACATACTGCAATAGAGAGAACACATTGTTATTATCTAGAGAGAGTGCTTTTGACTAAGACAGGAAATAGGAAAACTTATAGCAGAGTTATACTTTGAATTAGAAAAACCAAGAAAAAGGAATTAATTAGATTATTCAGGGCAAAGAACTCAGATGCCAGTTCTCTGATCATCATGCTGTGTTCTGATATGAATCCAAAAAATTGCCTTATTTCATTGTTGATATTTCATTCTGTTATGCTTAGCAGGAAGCCACTGCAGTCACTAAGGCAAGGTAGGTCATCTTCAGCTGTGTGCCAAATTGCATTCAAATAAGCTCAGATTATTCTAGTGACCAGCAATCACTAACTTGTCAACCTCCTCTATCAAGCCTTGCTTTTCTCTAATATAGCCCACATGCCAGATTTGAGTTTGAATTCAGACTGGTCATTTTATTATTTCAATTCTATCCAGGACATTTCATTTTGACTGTAACCTTTGGATTTTGCCACCAGCTCTGCACTGTCCTTCATTAATACATCTGAAATGAAATAATTTGAATTTTTACTTTTCAGCTTTTTCTGAACTCCTTCTTGAGGATGTCTTTTTTTGCCTTTAAAGTATACAAAATCATGTCAGATCTTTCTCTTATATCAATTCCAGCTTTAAGAAGGTAACCTCATATGTAAAAAACTGTCATCAGCATATACACCAAAAATATGAAGAACGGGACTCTTATTCTATGTGAGAGGTCTACCATTTCATTGTGTGTATGTTATACTGACATAAATGGACTATAACCAGTAACTCATTCACAGAATCACAGAAGGGTTAGGGTTGGAAGAGACCTCTGGAGATCCAAGGCAGGGTCACCTAAAGCAGGTTACAAAGGAATGCATCCAGGTGGGTTTGGAGTGTCTCCAGAGAGGGAAACCCCATGAGCTCCCTGGGCAGCCTGTTCCAGTGCTCTGCCTCGCTCAATGTAAGGAAGTTCTTCCTCAGTTCCTCAGTGCAGGTGGAACTTCTTGTGTTTATGGTCATCCTAAATTGCCCTGTTGCTGGGCACCACTGAAAAGAGCCTGGCACAATCCTCTTGGCACCTGCCTTCGAGACATTTATGTGCACTAATGAGATCTGTCTTCTCTTCTCAGACTAAACAGGCCTAGCTCCCACAGTCTCTCCTCACAAGAGATGCTCCAGACCTCAAATCATTGAAATGGACCTTCATTGAACCATTTCCACATTTGCCTCATCTGTCAGGTACTGAGGAGCCCAGAATCAGACACAGCATTCCAGATGTGCCTCACTAGGGCCAAGTAGAGGGGGAGGAGGATCACTTCCCTCTACCTGCTGGCCACACTCTTCTTGATGCACCCCTCCTAATGCAGGATGCCCAGGACTCATGTTAGCTCAAACAGACATGAAACAAGTGAAATATTTAAAATTTTGATCCCATATAAAATCTTTTCTCCTGACCCAAGGCCTTCAGAGTCAGAAAGAAACTTTTTGCTTACCTTGAGGGACTATTGACTAGATTATTATAATTTAATTTTTAGGCTTTTTGGGTATTTTTTCTTGGAAAGCACTGGGATAAAATGCTTATTGTCTGAACTGTGTTGGAATACCTAAAAGGAGGGCAAGATTTTCATATTACCAAAATAGCTCCTTACTATGTAAGGAATAAGGTCCTTACTACCTAGTACTGTGAGTTTCTTCTCTATGTATTGATCTGTTTTAAATTAATATTATCAGAAATGTACAGAATATGGGAATTCTAAAACTAATTTTTCTTCATGTGGCCAAGTAGTTCTGGTGCAGTGGCAGATTCAGTTATAAATTCTGCAATATTCTGGTCCTGGTGTCACATCTAAAATTTTCACAGATAACTAGCTTGTAATATCAGGAAAGTGATATTATGAACTTTGATTATTCCATTGGGCATCCTTAGTTAATCCTCAACTACCCTCAGATCTGATCAAATTTAAATCACTTAATTTTAATTTTGTCTGACTGTTGAGATACATACATATCACATACACATGTATGCTCCCAAAGAACCTTTGAGTATTTTTATAACTCATGAATAGGTACCAAGTAATGATCATTTCCAATCACTGGAACTGTGCTGGGATGAATCCAAATGAGATCATATTTCTTTAATTATCCAGTCTTCCAACTGAACCTTTTTCTTCTTAAAAAACAAAAGAGAATTTTCCTTTGCGGATAAAGCCAGTTTCATTCATTAGACAATGAACAGTTAATGAATTGGACAAAATGAAAAATTTGGTTGTTTTGAAAAAGTGGACAAAACAAACACTGACTTACACACCTCTGGAAACTTTCTGTATACAGACTGTACATTTAAACTGGCTGCAGTCAGATCAACACCTACAGACACTTTTTTGACAGATTTATTTTTGGGGCCTTTTTTCCCTTCTAAGTGTACATTCCCAGAAAAATATGGCTCTTTGATGAGTGTGTATTGCCCAAGAACTAGGTGGAATTCTTTGACACAGAGTGAATTGCTCCTTAATGCAAAACAAGGCTTTTTTGTTTTATTTGTGCTGCCTGAAACACCCAAACACTTCACGAATGGAAAGCCTGGCACTTCTTGCAGGGTAAAGTCATTTAATTCCACCGAGCCCCTGATATATTGGTAATGTCAGGCTGTCATGTCATAGAACCTTTTCTCATGTGGAATGGCTTCCAGCAAGCATTTCTATTGCTCCTGGTCAAACCCTGTGCAGCACTCTGCCATGAATAGCTTCATGCATTCTGCACATTTATTTCCTGAATTATAGGTCATACACTGGCCAGATTCACATTTCATTTTGATAACTTTTTTGTTGACCAAGGTTGAATTGCCAAGACTGCAAACACTGTTATATAGCCTTTATAAAAATGTTGAAGAGGTATGATTCAGTATTTTTATCTTTATTGACATAGGTTTTAATTCAAGTCATTTACTGTATAGCACTTATGTCCATCTGATCTTCCATAACAATTTCAATGTATAAAACGTTGTAATACATTGGTTTATTTTTCAGCATAGTGCCTTGGATGCCTCATTTGAAAATCTGCATCTGAAATATTGAGAATATGCAGAAAGATGTACTAGAAGGGTGCTCATTAGAGCACATCTGCTTTGCTTCTGAGGAGGGCAGCGGTCTCAGGTAGGTTGTCTCATGTTTGTTTACAGAACAATGTTCTCTTTCTGGGCACTTCAACAATATGAAATACACAATTCAGCACATTGAGGTCAGCGATATTCTTTCAACTCTGGAAGCAGTAAAAAAAAGGGTTTTTTTTGGATGGGAGAAAAAAGAAACAAACAGCAAATTGGTCACCCTAGTTTGTGTCTTTTTGCAAGAGAGAGCAATTGTGTTAGGGAACGGGTTAGTTCTGCAAGGCTTTAGTAACAGTCATCATAACCTCTTTCCCCCTCTATATAACAGTATTCGATGAGCATTGCTGTGTGAAACATCATTGCTTGAGGAGAGTATGAGAGGAGCACTGAAAAAACGGATTAATAATCCACTTTGCAAGACTTTGTAAAGACTTTTCAGAGGATCATAGAATGGCTTAAGTTGGAAAAGACCTTTAATATCATCAAGTCTAACCCAATACTGCCACGCCCACCACTAAACCATGTCCCTAAAACTACGTATCTTTTAAATATCTCCAGGGATGGTGAATCAACCACTTCCCTGGGCAGCCTGTCCCAGTGCTTGACCACACTTTCCATGAAGAAAGTTTTCCTAATTCCTAATATTCAATTTATGACTCCCTTTAAGCAACTTGGGGACATTTCCTTTTATCTTATTGCTTGTTGCTTGGAAGAAGAGCCCCCATCTCCTATGACTTTCTTTCAGGTAGTGATAAGGTCCCTCCTGAGTCTCCTTTTCCCCAGGTTAAACAGCTCCAGCTGTCCCAGCTGCTCCTCATCTGACTTCATTATCCTCCATCACAAGACCTNTAACCCAATACTGCCACGCCCACCACTAAACCATGTCCCTAAAACTACGTATCTTTTAAATATCTCCAGGGATGGTGAATCAACCACTTCCCTGGGCAGCCTGTCCCAGTGCTTGACCACACTTTCCATGAAGAAAGTTTTCCTAATTCCTAATATTCAATTTATGACTCCCTTTAAGCAACTTGGGGACATTTCCTTTTATCTTATTGCTTGTTGCTTGGAAGAAGAGCCCCCATCTCCTATGACTTTCTTTCAGGTAGTGATAAGNCCCCCTCCGCCTACGCCTTTCTTTCAGGTAGTGATAAGGTCCCTCCTGAGTCTCCTTTTCCCCAGGTTAAACAGCTCCAGCTGTCCCAGCTGCTCCTCATCTGACTTCATTATCCTCCATCACAAGACCTCCTCATCCAAACCCTTCCCCAGCTCTGTTCCCTTCTCTGGACACATTCCAGCACTTCAATGCCTTTCTTGTAGTGAGGGGCCCAGAACTGAGCATAGGTTTCAAGGTGTGGCCTCCCCAATGCTAAGTATAGGGGCACAAATCCTGGTCATGAGTGCCACACTATTCCTGATACAGGCCAGCCTGCCTTTCCTTAATACAAACAAACCCACATACATGCAAGAAAGCCACTACTGACAACACTAAGTACAGACAATGAATGTAAATTCCAATACACACTGATTTGATGTATTGAGATAGTCATGCCATTGGATGCAGACTTCTTGAATGGGAAAAAAAGAAAGTACAAGAAAGGCAAAACTCAGTGAAGGCAACTTAAAATCCAATCCACCTATTTTTAGGAGCCTAACTTAGCCAGGAACTCTTATATTCACAGGACCCCACTTGTCTATATTGACACTAAAGCAAATTTAGGAATTCTAGCTAAAATAAAACATACATTTTCATTAAATTCATAGGATAATGTCACAGTCTTTCATATTTTCATATGTCATGAAGTACAATTCCACTTCTAGACTCTGCTGCTGCTGGCTGATGCCTCAGGTTTTTTATGTGCAAGCCCTGACTGTCCAGTTGATAAACTGTCTACATAAAAGACCATAGAGAAGGAGAGTGTGGGCTTTGCAAAAACCTCTAAAAGTATTGGTAAGGGGATTCTGGGGGCAAAGGCATTGCAAATAGATTCTTCTTGGTTCACATAAATGCTAGAGAAAATCTAGTCTCAATAAGATAATGAGGCCAAGCTTGAAGGAAACAGGAAAATAGATTCTCAAGAATAAATTGTATTACCTTCTTCTGTTACTGTACACATGCGTGGTGCAGATTTAGAAAGAAAAATCAGAACAAATGGGAAGCAATATGTGACTGTTTATTCCTGTAATAGGTGAAAAAGAAAGCATTTACAATAACTTATCTATTCCAAGCCATACTGTTGTGATCTGAAAAGCTGTGCTCAACTCATTGGCTTAAAGCCAACATCATAGCTATTATGTCTCTTTCCCCTCCGTCTGCAGGGAGAAATGCTTTGAGTGTTGCTACTTTCTCCATATCCCAGGAAATTCCAGGGGAGAGGAGTCCTAGATCTCCTTGAATGTATGTATTTGGAAATGATAGATGAGAGTATTCCTCATGCCTCATCTTATGTTCAATATTTCAGAATTAAAATCTGGGGCGAGGGTTTGTTTTTTTTTTTTTTATTACAGTTTCCACATATGCCATTTTCTCATGGTAGTAAATAACCAAATATGATATGCTTCTAGATGGAATAGTTAGGCTTCAGGAACAGTGAGCACCACTATCCTTGCCACAGATACCACTGTCCTTCACTCTGGCTTATTTTTTTACTCCAAGGATCCATGTTGAGCAAATGTTAGCATTTGCTTGAAGACTAGTTTCTATTTTTCTAGACTCTGGGAAGACTGCCATGATTAATGCTAAAAAGTGCTCTAGAGCTTGTGTGAAAGCCGTGTCTGACAGTGTTCTACAAGCTGAACTGTGCTCCTGGTGAGAAGGTCTGGATCTGAATCTAGTGTTGACACCCAGGCCAGTATGTCAGGCTAGCTAGAGCTCAGCACACTTTAGCTTTCTAAAACTGAAAAACATGCATCAAAGAGCCAGGAGGCCAAGCAACATGACTATCTCTATGCTTTAATTAATACCCCAAAGCACGCTCTTCTCAATGCCACTGATCATAAAAATCCATAAACAAAGCTGTGGGATTTCTGAGATATATTTTGGGCAAGAAAACATATCTTTCTGCACATAGTAAAAAAATTATACTAGTCTGCAGAGCTGTGATAGTTTGAATGAGGGAAGAGATGAGGAAGTTAAAGTCTGTCCAAATTCTCTGCTTGCTCACATGCTAATTTAGTGTGATGCTAGAGAGGAATAACCTCTGAAATAGCAATTGTCAGGTCTAGGATCTCAGACTTTGCCATATTATGGGAGATTTTGACCTTCATCTGATATACCAAAGGTCAACTACTGTGAAAGACAACATATTATTCCCATGTCTTCACAGCATTTTACAGACAAACAAAGACAGGCTCCTACCCTAAGGATCTTGCTTCTAAATTAGCTACACTAAGCAACAGATATCAATAAGGAAAAGACAGAGGGACATACAATTAGTTAAGGTTGAAATACTGAAATAGTAAATGTAATATACTGGATATTTGCTGACAATCCAATTCTCATGACCAGGAATGAAAATTATAAATTCGGATGACTTTTTTTTCTCAAATGTATAATAGTTATAAAGGTATGGATAGAGAAAGAAATTGACGTGAGCAAATGATGCTTTGGATTTAGCAGATGCTACATTTTCCATAATAAATAATCCACAGTAAATCTTTACTTTTGCAAAAGTACTTAGCATTCATTGCCAAGCATTCATATGAACACTGGAGACAAATATTTTTGGCTTTATCCACACCTCATTTCATGTTCATCTTCTTTAGATATTTTTGTTATTGAGTTTTATTAGCAGAAGTGCTCAAAGGTAGTCAATTACAAAAATTAAGTCTAGTAGAACCATGAAAATTAAAGGGATTCACTTCCTTATGCATAAATACATGTGTGCAGCTTTTTTCAACAGGAATAGTCAGGCAATTGGGGGAAGGAAAAACACTTTAGTTTTCATACAATATATTTAAACAAGAAATGACAACATAAGGAGTAGTCAAAAACAAAAGACAGGAGCGGTTTTGTTATGAAAATAATGGAACCAAAATATCCAGTGGGGGATTTTAGCTTCTCTGCTGAAGAATAATTCTACAATTCCAGAGATATTTATGCTGCTACAGCGATTGAGTAGCTGTAGAAATATTTTTTCTTCTTACATTTTGGTTATTAGATTTTGATTCCCTAATTTTATGTTATCAGAATTATGTAGTGACATCTTCCCTTTCCACAAACTCTAGAAATTCCCCATCAGTTGAAATACAAGACTAGAGAAGATTGCATAATGGGGCTGATTTCATTTCATGGTTCATGCTGTTATTTTGTCTACTCTATAGAAAAAATCATGTAGTCTAGGAAACTTACAGACATGTTTAATGCTGATTGCTACAGCAGGAATATAAATTTTAAAAGTCGTAGACTGTTGAAATCAAGGGCAAACTTTACTTCAAGATTCACTCAAAAGATTGATGACTCAATTCAGAATATTTCAAAATCATCTAAGCACAGTCCTTATGTTTGGAAATACCCACAACAAAAGCCATCAGCTCTTAGTTTCTATCAATAACTTACCCTTCAAAGTCAGAATAATACAACTGTGGAGTCACTGCAAATTCTGTGTCAGACGAGCTGTAACACCAGCTTCTACAACCTACACATTCCTCTAGGAAAATGAGGAGCAAATGTCTCATAGAACAGCTTCATTCAAAGTACTGCAGCAAATGAAAGCTCTTCCATTAACAAGCAGCCAGTTTAAATCAACCCCGTGTTTGTGAGTGACTAAAAGCTTGATTCAAAGTCCATTAAAGTAAATGTCAGTCTGCCCATCGAATTCAAGGGGTTTTAACTTAGGACTGAAAACCAAAACTGCAGACATCTGCTGGTGTCCGTTCACAGGCCAAGATGAAATTAATTATTTTTGCTGGATTGGGTTTTGATGCTGTTTGTGGTGCAGGCAGAAATATGAGATAAAGCCCACCCTGTGCCAGTACAGAGGAGAAAAGAGTAGTGAGAAACACTGCCTACACAACTCAAGAAGGAAAGTTCTTTCTTCCCCTTGCACCACAAAGTTAATCATCCCACAGTGGAATGTGAGAGTTGAGATTTAATTCAAATACCATGATGTGTTATCATGACTCTAAGCATTTATTTGGCACAAACTATCTGGTTCCACTAGGCTAATGACATGCATCAGAGAAGAAGTTGCCAATTTCCCACTGGGTTCTAAATATGTAGATGAATCCTTACATTCCTAAATCAGCAGGTAAATCGTATTAGATATTTATGTCTTGAAACCTCTGAATCCAACCAGGTTCAAGCAACGTTTTGAAAATTCCCCTGCTAAAGGTAGTTGCTGTAGCTACCTCTAACTACCTGCAGGTAGTTACTGTAGATTCAGTTGCTGTAAGCATCCTTGCTTTTGGAAGATCTTTTGCTGCAGACTACCAACTTAATTTCAGCAAATCCAACCTTTTTTTTTACACTAGTAGCTGTTTCAGTTACAGTAAACTACATGTATGGGAACAACTGAAAAATAAGATTTGGAATTTGTATGATCCTGCCCAGGAGATAGATTTATCTGCAGAAAACTGCTGAATAAATCCCTAGAGGAAGCTATGAGGAATGAGAATAATTCATTTTTAGAATGAAAAGTGGAAGTGTAGAGGTGCAAAAAGTAAAGAAGTAACAGGGCAGAATGGGATATATAAAACCAACCAATTAGCATTTCATCATCCATATATCATCTAGACAATAAAATTTATTTAATATTTGTAGATGCTATAAAATAAAATTAAAAGTAATACTCAAGATATCTTTATATGTATCTAGCTACCAGGCAATTAGATTGGAAGAATATTTAATAGTTCCTAAAATATTTGCAACAGTAAAGATTTCAATTCCTATAAGGGTGTGGGTTTGCAACAGTGAGAAATCAACCAGTTAGTGAATAGCAAGCAACATGAGAAGCACTTTCAATAATAAACACAATTAGCAATGTAGATGAGAAATCTATCTGATTTATAGGCTGCATATGCAATTATAACACATTAATAAAATGCTACCCATGGAGCAATCCAATACATTTGTTTACCCATGCTCCCAGATTAAGAAAGTAATGTTGTCAAGTAACCAATTGTGGGCATTACATATTCAAGATTAATTACCGTCTGCATGGGACAGATGTTAAATTTTCAATTTCACAGCAAGGAATCTATAGCTTATTTCCCTTGGACTGCTTCTTTCTCTGATCAATAAATGTATCAGCCTAGCTGTTCATCTTGCCACCGAGGTCAGAGGAATGACAGAGTTACATCTGCTTTTGTGTCAAATAAGAGCTGGGGAAATGAGTCCTATCAAAGCAGATAAACAGCTCAGCTGCAATTGTCCTTCAGTCTTTTACTCAGCTGCTCATGATTAAGTTTTAATCATTTTGGGAATTTGCTAGCAAAAAAAACCCTTAAAATCAAAACCAAACCCCAAGACCAAACCACAAAAAAACCCTTTTTTTCATGTTTTTAAACTGGAATTAATGTTCAATTTTCCTATGAGCTGGGCTCTATTCCCCACTGCACCTTCAGTTAATTTAATCATGCTGGTATAAAAGCAGATTTTGGCTAGGAATAAACTCACAAAAACTCTATTTTTTGTTACTATTGTTACTATTATAATTTCATTTTGTTGCAAAAACAAAGAAAATCAACAGCAGAATTAATTGTCACTTTAGTGACCAGAAAGTGCTGTCTTTGAAAAAAAAACAAAAAAAAAAAAAAGAAATAAATTTTAAAGGCATAATGACTTCACAAAAACAATACATAAGAATATTCTCAAATTAGGACTTGACCAAGAGTGATAAAGCATCAATCTTGCTATGAATAATCATATAGGTCTCTACTCTTTAGCTGCTTCCCTGCTTTGCTTAAAGCTCTGCAATCTCAGCAACCTCAGTCTGTGCCGCCTCAGTTACTTATGACTGTTCTGAATTGTCTGCTCTGTGATGATGGGAGCTCTAACACAGTCCTGGTTAGATAGACAGCTGCTTCTGTTCTGTTTAAGTTCCTTAGAAATGTCCAAAGGCACAGGAAGAGTCAAGGCTACCGTTTCCTTCATCTGATGAAATGACAGCTTTGCTCAGCTCTCACATATGCACCAGGTCATCCAGGTCTTCCTTGATTATTTTACTAACCTGAGGGAGTGACCCGCTCTATTCCCATCCCAGGGGAGCCCAAAGCACCATGGAGTGCCCTGAGCACAAAACATTTCTCTGCTGCTGAAGATCCATCCCTGTGCAGCCAGGTGTGCAACAGGGCAAGACAAAGGCCTGGGAAGGAAAGGTTTCTGGTCCCTGCCCTGAGGGGAGATTTTAATAAACTCAGTAAAACTCTAATAAAAAGTACACATTGTTTGAAACCTTGCATCTCTCTTAACATGTGTGTGGGGTTAGGTTGCTTTCACCAGGATAATCGATGACTAGATCCTCCTTTTACAATCTGAGCTCAGTCCCTGTGGGTGTGTACAATGGTCTCAGTTCCTGGGTGACTGATTTTTCTTCTGGACAATTATGTAAAAACAACATGACACTGGCACATGCCATACTATTAAACATGCTCTCGGTAAATGTTAGTTATATTTTCTCCCAAGATTGGAGATGCAGACATTTCTGCACAGTTTCCTGGACTACCAGGAGCCAATTAAACTGGATCTTCTTGTGAAGAGAGAGAGAGATAGTAAATTAAGATCTAGATCTCCTGCAGAGGCAGCTGAGTAAGGCATTCAAATGTTTGTATTACATTAGACTGAGCATGGTTCCCTGACTGAGAGTCTGTATGTAATATTTCTCTGAGGCAATGCCTATGTCAGACATAAAACACAGGCACGGTCTCAGGAGTTTTAAGTTCTACCCATGAATCCAGATGCAATATATGCCTTAAAATATTTGTTTAAATAAAGGCTGTGGACAATTGCTGCAGTCATAAACTGCAGAATGATTTGTGTTGAAAAGGACTTTTAAAAGCCATCCAATCCAACCCTACTTCAATGCTTAGGGACAACTTCAACTAGACTAGGTTGTTTAGAGCTCCATCCAACCTGACCTTGAATCTTTCCAGGGTCTGGGCATCTACCATTTCTCTGGGCAACCTTTTCCAGTGTCTCACCACCTGCATTGTAAAACTTTCTTCCTTATATCTAGTCTGAATCTACCCTCCCCTCACTTAAAACCGTTATCCTTTGTCCTAAAACAACAGGCCCGGCTAAAAAGTCTGTCCTCATCTGTCTTTTAAGCCCCCTTTAGATATTGAAACACAATAGAGTCTCCCCAGATCCTTATCTCCAGGCTAAACAATCCCAACTCTCTCAGCTTTTCCTCTTTGGAGAGGTGCTCCATCGCTCTGCTCATTTTTGTGGTCTTCCTCTGAACCTGCTGCACCAGGTTTGTGTGTTTCTTGTTCTGAGGATCCCAGAGCTGGATGAGATGGGCTGGTGAGAGCTCCAGCTGGGGTCTCACCAGAGCAGAGGGGCAGAATCCCCTCGCTCGGCTTCCTGCCCACACTGCTGGTGATACAGCTCAGGATACAATGAGTTTTCTGGGGTGTAAGTGCACATTGCTGGGTCATGTCCAGTATTTCCTCCACCAACCCCCAAGTCCTTCTCATCAGGGTCACTCTCAATACACTTTATCTCCCAGCCTGTATTGATACCAGGGGTTGTCCTGACTCAGATGTTGAACATCACTGCTCCACTTCTCAAGCTCAAAATATTATGTGTAAAGGCAGAATTAAGATTACACAACTAAATTTTACTTTAATTTTTTATTCTTCATCACCTTATCAATACTGGCACTGTTACTAGGTCAGAAAATGCAATTCCCATTTTATAAAGGATAAAGAAAATTTCCATTTTATAAATGGACAACTAAAAATGAGCATAGACTCAGTAATCTGTCTAAAAATTAATTTCTTTACATGTGTTCTAACTCCTTCAAGTCCAAGGTGAATATACTTCCGAATTTTCTCTATTTTAAAAAAGTTTCAGATGTATTACAGTAATGATTGTGACTAACACTTCATTCTGTACTGAAGGCAAACATGCTGCTCTCAAGATGTTATATCTTGTGGACACTGTGTCCAGGGCACAATGATTTTGAGAATCTGGTTTATGATGGACCACTTTGTCTGCTTCCATTGACAGTGCTCTCTCTAAAGATAAGTACACAGCTGTGCTGCTGGAGTTTTCTGCAAGAGGAACTCATTGACTTTGAACCTTTGTTCTTTTGGTTATACTTGTTTCAATGGAAAAAAAAGGATAAACAAGGCTTGAATTGCTTTACACAATACATAGAAAACTTGAAAATTTCATTTATATCTTAGCCATGAACTATAGGAAAAACAGCATTGTCCACAGAAATACTGTTTCCATTAAAAATAAGCTATTCTCACTACTATTGTTGCAGCAACATTTAAAATGGGAACCAAGTCAAAAGTTTACACTGCTGTTAAAGACCTGTGGGGACTTGCTGTAGTTGCTAGAGAAAGTTAAGTGGAAGAAAGAAAGGAAGCAGTAGAGTTATTCTAACAGAGGGATGCTCAGAGCAAGGCCAAAGACTTTGCCAGGGAGCCAGGAGCTGCAGGACTCACAATTGGGCATGGAAGAAGAGGTCGTTTTTTTCTTGAGGTTTCTTTCAAAAACCAGAGAACACTATGATAAAGTTGTGGTACAGTTTCAATGGCTCAAATCTCCTGACTCCTTTTGCAGTCATCCTTGTTAATTGCCAGAAAGCTCCAGAAAATAGTTTTAGGAGCCCTGTATGCAAGGTAACTTGCTATCTAGTGGAACAGACAATGCTGATCTTTTTCTTTAGACTTTTAGATATAGAATTTGTACTTCTCCAGCTAAAGGGGTCTTATTTGGCAGAAAAAAAAAAAAAAAAAGGATTGTAGTGAGAAAAAATAGGCAGAAAGGGGAAATGTGATTCTGCAGCTTAACAATACTGACTTAGAAAAAGGGGTTTAATAAACACCAAACAGGACAAAAAGGAAGATGGAGCAAAAAAGGTTGTCAAACACTAGAATAGGCTGCCCAGGGAAGTGATGGAGTCACCATACCTGGAGGTGTTTGAAAGACACGTAGATGTGGCACTGAGGAACATGGTTTAGTGGTGGACCTGGCATTGTAAGGCCAATGTTTGCACTCAAGGATCTTTAAGGACTTTTCCAACCTAAGCATTTCTATGGTTCTGTGATTCTGTGTACTCTATCAGCACTCAGCTAGGACTGGTCAGATTCTGGTGTCCATTTCTGCAGCTGCTTCCATGTATCGCTTATTGACCAATCATGAAGGAGATTGTGTGCCTCCTGTGCACACTGATCAAACTATGAAGGTAGGAGGAGTTTTAAGGATGCCTCATTATGCAACATCTGTCTAACACCAGAGTTTTCACACGAAGTAAAGAGATTTCCTGGAGTTGTTACTGAGATATTTAACTGTTTTTTTATTGGCTTGATATTCAGCTTTTTACTGATTTCTTATATAGTTTCCAACTGATCTCCATGGTATGATCTTTGTAAGAAAGTTTTTGTTAAAAGCAAACATAAAGAGGAAAAACTAGTTGGTAGGAAATGACAAAGTGATAGCTACAAAGTTGGTTGACATATAGGATAGAGAAAAGGACAAACTGGAAAAAATTTAGGTGACCTGTCTCGCTGGAGATTCAAACATTTTGATGTCTGTTCTGTGTCAGACAAGACTGAAATATGCAGAAAGGTCCTGTGGGAACAGCCATGGTACACAATGTTGGCACAGTCAGAACTGTGGGCAACAGGAATGCATGGCATTCCAGTCCATGACAGATATTGGAAAAAAAGGAGAAGCTAAGAGCCACTGTTGTTGGTTTTCATTTAAAAATTGGAGATATTTTCTTAAATAATAATACTGGCACAGATTCTCTATATTATCAGAACACTTCATCCAGAAAGAAATATATTCCCTGCAAAATTCACCCTAGACTTCACCACTGAGACATGGAATACTTTCTAATTGAAGAGATGGAACTTATGAATCTCCCTCTGCAAACCACTGTCCCTTTTTCCACCTCCTAAAGCACATACTTGAGATAAAAGAGATTTTTTTTAAACTTTCAGGGTGGTTTTCTATATAGAAGATTACTCCTCTTATATCTGTTGTTAACTGTTCCTGCTACTCTAGTCACTACTTGTGTTTCCTCATGCTCATGATAATATCTCTGCTTTCGTGGTTGTGCTTTGCCACAAATGTGGTTAATAAATCATTCATAACGTAATATGCTTTATAATTTAGTATGGTACTGTGTTGCACTGAAATATCAGGTGCATACTTTAGACCACATAAGGAAACAGGAAAAGTACTGAAGCAGTAAAATTTTAATTTCAAAATGACACATGTTTGCAAAGTGCATAAACATCAGACAGATAGCAATAATCATAGGTAATGAAATCCTGCAGGCACCTTGTAGGAGCCCTCACCAGTGCAATAACACCACAGCCCACAGAGGGGCACCCAGATGCTGCATTTAAATCAACAATCCTCTAGTGCCTTCCATGTATTTCCAGATGCTTTAACTTTAGAAGTTTCCAGCAAAAGTTTCCTTTCACCATGACACCACTCCCAAGTCTCAGTGAAATCCCAGCCTAAAAAAACCTCTACAGTCAGTAGGACTCATTTGAATATACATTTAATAAATCTCTCTTCATTTATCACCCTGACAACTATGATACAAGAGTAATTTACAGATATTGCTTTATTTTTCACAAAACTACCGTCATGTTTTAAACTAATGAAATCGAGGCCAACAACAACATTAAAAAACAGCCTCAGAGGAAAACTGCCAAATGCTTGTTTGGCCAGAATGTTTATCATAAAAATAACATTACACATGCTCAATTTTTATCAGTCAAATACTTCTTGAATTTGCTCTATATGCATTTGCCTATCCCCATCCCTTTTTGTTAAAGTCTATCCACACAGACATTGCAATTTTGCCCCTTTCTGTTGCTGGAAACTCAGATATGACTCAGCTTTTCCAACAAACCCCCTACATTCCCAATCTGCCTAGAGTATTGCACTGAACATATGTATGCCAGTCCTTTTTTCCTGTAAGTCTGTAAAGTCTCTGATCCACTAGAGAAACAAAGAAGTGATGGGGCCAGTTTTGAGGCAGCTGTGGTGTCAATGTTATTCTGAGCTGTTAAGAAACCTGAAATGAAAGGTAACTGTATTCCGCTAAAAAGATCTGCAAAATTAATGTATGGCTATGATTTCTGTCCAGTATATTTGATCCAGATCACTGCTTTAAATACTAATAGTCTCTAAGAAACAGAGCTCTGCTTGTTGTACAGCTGAGAGGCCAAACCAGGAAAAATCAGACTAACTCAGTCAATGAGGATAATAGTTTTACTGAGAAACAGCTGACTGGCATGTCTGCATGAGCATCCTGGTGAGCAGCTTGTGTTCTAAGTGAGGACATTGTACAATCCTAAGCAACATTAAAAACATCTTCTTGTATATAAAAAAAATCTTTTCACTATTATATCTTGCTAATTAAAGGGGAAAGGTACGCGATAATTGAAAAGTGGCCATTAGGGCAATGGCAAGGCATCGACTTCTATGATTACACATTCTGCCTATCGGTTTTAACTCTGCCATTGTCTTCAGAACAATGCCTAATAGTGTATCTGCAATGAAAGCATCTTATACTATGCATTTGCAGAGGTTTCATAAATTTACAAAGCTAGAAAAAATCACACATTATATCAAATGGCAATAACTTTGTCTCTAGTGGCTGTAGAAGGGTAGCCACATGGAAGTAGTGAGATTTGAGAGATTTTATTTGGAACACTGTGTTGCAAACAAACAGTGTAGCTATTATCTTAGAATCCTCTCAATTTTACCTCATTTTTTCAAAACCAAAATTGCACAGTAAAGTGAGCAATCCACAACACAGATTCCAGCTATAGATGATGTTTTTCCTCACTCATTTTCCTGTTCTTTTGCAGACTGAAATAAGAAAGATGGCAATATTTTGTGTGACCAGAAGCTTGCAGGAAATGTCTTTGGAAGTAGGGGGCTATTTGTCACCACCTGAACTTGAATTAAGCCATTTAGCATATGCTTGCTTAAAATCTTGCTGCAGAATGAGAAATGAAGTGTCGTGAACTCAGCTGTAAGATAAGAGTACTCAGCCAAGTAAATTTGTACCTTGATATGTCTGGTACAATGGAAAGATTTATTATGTTCCATCCATTTGCTGCACATTGCAGGCAGAGTTGTAATTGACCAGGATGGTTAAAATTTTATTTTAGATAATGCTTCTATCAGCTTGATTTTTGCTAATAGGGCATAAGTGTTCCATACAGAATTAGATCTTCCTGTTACAACCTGCTCTAGGTTAACTTTGTGCTGAAGTCACATCTTTTCCTGCTTTTACATCATTTGTTATGAGAGAATACAGAGGCATGTATTTATTTGATCACTCCCCACATTCACACATGAGGAGAATGATATTTTTCAGCAGTTTACCCAAAATATACATATAATATCCAAATATACCATTTTCAAATCAATAATAATTGTCAAGAGGATTGCAGACTCCATTTTGACTCACTAGGACATTTGATGGATTACAATGATCATAGCTAAATATCCTTTGGCATCAGACACAGGTGTCTTTTTTTATGGTCCAATGCAGAAAAATCAAAAAATTACATGACAAATGAACATTAGTGAAATGAGTAATTAGAAGTATGGTTTATGGCCAACAGTAGTTAAATGGCTTCATCTTTATTAGAAGTATGCTTTATGGCCAATAGTAGTTAAATGACTTCATTTTAAAATATATATGATGAATCATATTAGCAGAATGGAGTGTAATGAAGGTAATGAATGCCTAATTCTCTTATGGAAATGCACAATGCCAGTTTCAGACAGAATCCTAATGACATAATTGTGCATGAGGATTTTGCTTTGTTTATTTTTCTGAAGCCAGATCTTAAAAAGTTTTACACTACATTTTTAATAGCTCTTGGTTTTTCTTGCTGGTTTTTTGTTTTGTTTTGTTTTGTTTTTCTGAGAGACAAGATGGCAGGGAAGGAGCCATACAAAATCTTCCATCTCTAATATCTTACGGCAGTGATTTGGATTGTCCCCAGGCTGATAGCAGTCATGTATTAGTAACACTGAATGGCTTTTTCAGGAGATTTCTCAGTTAATTTTTCTCATGGACTATAGCATGTAGGACAGAGCTAACAACAGGATTTGCTTCTTCACTGGAGGCATGGAAAATACTGGAAGCTGATGGATAAGGTATACTGGTGGGGTCAGATTGTATTAAATTTGAAAACTGCAGTAGCTTGTAAGACCTTCCTAATATTCTTCTATGGAGAGAAGTAGGGTGCCACAGTTCTAACCTACTGTTGTTTTTCAAATGTGAGGAAACAAAAAATTTGAATCAGAGATGTTAGAGACTGGGATTTGCAGTCCATTCCTACTTCAAAAAAATCTCACAGGTTGTAATTATATCTACCTCCTCCTTTACTTGTCCTCCAATTAGTTGTCACTAGTCGTTAAATTATCAGAAAATTAAGTTTAAAAGTTCCTTTCTTTGATGACAGTTTCTCATTTGATTTGGGACAAGCCAACTAGTCTCTGACACTCCTTGTGCATGGAAATTACCCACCATGATGTGTTTTGGCTTCTGCAGTACCTCTTGCCTCAAATATCCAGATTTCCTTGGCACAGGGAGTAGAATATATAATTGAGGATTGAGAACAGCACAGAAGTGCTTCCAGGTCCCCCAGTTTAAACTTAGACATGGTAAAAAAGAGAAAGAAAGCGTACTTTCCTCTTACCCTGTTGTAAACTTTGTGGGGTATAGATACTTTGGAAGTGGACTGTATTTGTTATATTAAAAATTAATTCAGAGTTAATAGGAAGTGCTGCTACCAATGCCAAATGCAAAGACAGTACTGGTAGCGGTTTGGGTTGTTTTGCAATATAGGTTATGCTACACATGCAACTTGTTATCATATTTTCAAAGGCAATGACAACATGTTAGGATTTTTTTGGAAACACTGACTTCCAGGATTCTCTTGGAGAATCAAGAAGTTTACATTTCAGCAGAAAAATGATCTAGACAAGCTGCCTGCCTCTTTTCCTCTGCCCTTCTGCACAGCCATGCTTTAACAGTGAAGAGTTGATGCAACAGCCTGAAGCACATAAAACATCTTAGTAAAGGAAGAGATATTTGCTCCTCTTGCTGTTCCAAGAAAGAAGAGTTCATTTATTCTTCCCTTTTTTTTTTTCTCTTTCAGTAAAATTCAAAATACAAAAAAGGTCCACATAGCTCTGATTTAATTGAATATTGAGCCCCATGTAACACTAAGAAAAGGTTGCATTTAAAGCTACTTCAGACACTAATGCTTTCAGAAAAATATCCCTGGCTAGGAGGTTTCTTGCTACTCCTGCTTTAATTAATCTCATAGAAAGTAAATTTGCAAAGTTTTTCTGCTGTCAGGGAAAAGGAGCTAGGCTACTGTGTGTTGGAGGTTCCAGAGGGAGAGCTAGAGAAAAAAAATCATACTAGGCCAAGTCAATGCACAACAATACATTTCTTTTGATGTGTTTACCAAGGATCATTGTTCTACCATTTTTTTCAATTCTTTTCCATGAAATATGCTTCACAACGGACTGTTGGAGTGTACACAACAAAACAGACAAATGCAATATTAAGGCAGATTGTTTAAAAAGAAATTAATAACAAATGTTAAAGAACCACAATATGATACTCTGGGGAATGTTCCAAGGGAATAAATGGCTTATGCAATTCAGGGTATGCAACTCTGGCCTGCTCAGAGCATCCAATGAGGGGGAAGATAACCATATGATTTTAATTGAAAGATTATGCTTTTGAGCCAGTACTGGTTTCCTTTGTTACATGATGCACCAAACCACTCCAGTCAATGGACTCAAGTGGCTGAGCTGACATTTGAACAAGCACTGAACCTTTGACTATTTTTTATTACCTCCCTTAATTTACAGTGTTAGAAATGCCCACTAACATTGACACATCACAATATTCTCTAAACTGTTAGGCATTCTGTCGGTTAATAAGTAAGATTGGAATTGATCATTTTTGTACTTAATCTACTTTCTAATTTATCTACTGCATTCTGAATCTCAGTTTCTAAGCAGCAAGGAATCAAAGTGAAAATTATTTTTGCAGGCAAAATTTAGAGGGATAGGTCCTGAGCAAATATAAACAATGTGTACAAGTGGCTGAAATGAAGTTATTTCAATTATAGCTCTTCAGGTCGGATTTAAAATAGAACAAAGCAAAGTTCCAAATAGCCAGAGTTTGAATGTATTTTTCTAGAAAATAAAGCAGGCCTAGGTCTGGAACAAAAGTAAGTCCTCTCTTTAAATTCAGAACTTGAAATTAAGTTTAAAATTTCAAATCAAACCCAGTAGTTACTGAACCTGTCTGGCCCAGGGGTGGGGCAGAATATCAGGATGGCTCCTCTCTCCCATAACTTGGCTTATTTTGATTCATTCATCACACCTCAAAACATGATTTATTGTCTCTTACTGTGTCTGTGATATATTGCTATTTCATAAAGTTCCTGATGCAGCCCATCTTTCAACACATTCCAGGAAGCAGAAGCTCCAGTATATACACAAGCATTGTTTATAGTGGTTCTGCATCATATTTAATGTTGTGGGTGTATTGGTTATCCAGGTAACTCTTTTATCTAAGAGGCATTCATCTTTTTTCTTTCCTTTTCTCTCTTCATCAAAAGTTAAAAATAGGATTGGTTTTGATGCAGAACATTAATTTGAGGGAACTGATGTGAAGACCACAAACGAAACCTGTCATCTCCCACCTGCAGCTTTGTCAAATGTGAGGTGGTCTAATTTACCAAGTTTCGGAGATATGTCAGGCACAGCTGCTACTCATTTATGGTTTATAAAGGGACTTTAATCAAACCTACGTGGACTCTCAGGGCTTGCACCGATGGCAGGGTTAGACTGAACTCACTAGATCCTTATTTATTAGTGTAAAGTTAAAAGGTTTTTGAAAAATATTATCTGGATGCTGTAGTTGGAAATATTGGTAGGATTAAATATAAGTACAGTAAGGGCTGTACAATAAATATTTGTTCTAGAAGAAAAGTCAACAAAGATGTAGCTTCTGAAAGATAAATTCTGCAATGGTAAATGTCAAATATTGGGGCAATGCTAAGAAAGAGATTTAATATCTGATGTCTGTAGGAGGAGAGCCAGATAATGAAAGCATTGAGATTACGCACAGGATTTTTCTTCACATAGTAATTGAGGAAGGATGGAAAAAATCAAGGATGTTGATACAAAGAAAATTTAGAATCTGAAAGAACTGCAAGTTTGTTCAGCAATACAAAGTTTCCAATGATCTTTAATAAAATGAGTGTCTCTTAGGTGGACATGAAAGCTGAACGATAGGTAATAGCTTCCATGAAAAATTGAGCTTTCCTTTGAAAATTTCAGCACAAATCTGTTTTTTCTAATTTTTATGTCTTTATTTCTGTTTATACTTTTAATTTAAATGAGAAATATCAGCTTGCAAGCTAACTGATTGTTCAAACCAGGAAAATCATACTTTGCTTATCTGGCAAAAACAATGAGAAAATTTAAGATAAGTTCCCACTAAGGCACTCTTTGTCTTGAAGGAAACTGCTAAAACAGTTATGAAGGACATAGAGAGTGACATATGTTAGCATTTCACAACTCAGCAATTGGCTGTAGACAAAAATTGTGATTTGAGGTCAAAGGTAAGCAGCTGATGTGTAGTCTTACATGACCTGCAGGTATAAAATTAAAAAAAAATAAAAAAAGGAAGCTTATCTAAATCAGCTGTGATCTCATTATGGTTGAGCTAATAGTCAAATACAGGGCACTGTCACTATCAAAAAAAGAACCATGGTGTATTTCACTGGCTGCTTGTAAGTAGGGAATGGATTATTTCAGTGGGTGACTGCAGTGGTCAGGGGATCATAGGCTAATCAGAACAGGATGACTGTGTGCCAACAAACACTAATGAGCAGCTACTCTCATAATCAGTGGTTGGACTTGCAGCAGTCCAACTGAAAGGGCACAGCACAACAGCACATGCCAATGGGACACATCCAAGTCTGACATAGTGAGCTTTTTGCCTGAATACAGGAATTGAAATTACAACACTGATAGAACTGAACCATCGGTGTGTGCTAGATATATTAATAAACACACTGACCAATTCAAAAACATCTATTTATTTTTGTGTATTCTGACAGTGGTGGAAGGAAGTCAGTCAGTAGGTATCTCATTAAAGGTATGTGGGGCAGGGAACATGACTCAGCAACTTTGATCTTGAGCTGCTGCTATAACATTCAAACCCACTGTGTATTGTTTGGTCACTATAATTTTGCTCCCTGCAATTTATTATTGCAATTAATGAATACAGAATATAAGTGAATATTCCAATATTGAAATATTTCAGAAAACCTTGATTATGGGTAAACTTTGGAGGAATGAAAACCTGAAAATATTATTTTTTTGGGATGCTAGGAGAATGCAAAAGTGAAAGGCCACAGAAAGCTGAAAAAGGACTTGGAAAAAGATATTAACTTTTCCACTGTACCATGGTACTTGCAGACTGAGCACTTTTTTCCAGGTCACCCTCAGAGCACAGAGAGTTACATTTCCTAAAATAAAAGAAGTATGAATAAAACATAAAAACAGCTTTACAGCCATATGTGTGTGTGTGTGTGTATGTGTGTATTAATCTTTTCCCTTCTGGTGAATTTATTCTCATCACTAAGTTGAGGAAGTCAAGTTCTTCCCATGCTGTATTTCAGTCATCATAACTGCTGACATTACTCTGGCTTAACTTCAAGACTGCCCTATGCACGTGCCACAACATCAGCTGACAGGCTGGCCTTATCCACTCTATTTCAAAAGATTTTTCTTTAGTCTAGCTTTAAAAACTTTATTGGGTTTTTTGTTATTGTTGTTTTTTTTGTTTTGTTTTGTTTTTCCACTACAGATTTCTTCCCAAGCACCTTCAACATCTGCTAATTTGCTCTTCCACTCTCAGCACGGGACCTCTTATCCGAAAACTCTATTCCTTGAGCGAAGCTCAAAACAACACCATATTCTTATAAATAGACCTCCTGTTCAGTCATCTGTTCTCTGTCACATGAGCAGGAGAAGCTAGGGAGTAAAGTGAACTTTAGACCTGGAATCTGCACATTGCAAAGATCCAGTTCATCTTCCAATGTTTTGTGCCTAAAATGGAAAAACTTGCTAAATGTAACCTTTATCCTCTGGATGAGAATGCAGAGACACATCCTTAAAAATCTGGAAGCAAGGGTTTGGTATTTTCTTTGAGAGTAAAATGTTCTGGAAACTGCTTTGTCTGAAAACTGATATTAAGCAAGTTTAGCAGTAACAAAGCTGACCTACAGAGGAGTTTCTCAACACTGCATATCTACAAATAGATTTTACCTTTTTGAATCTAATACATCAAAAGAAATTATAAAAAGAATAGCCTAAAATCTTAGAGCCTTAAATATCAAGTATGGCAGGGCTCCTTTCAGGGATGTGAGTTCATGAATGTTTAAAGTAGAGGTACTTACCCTATATTGTGGTAAGGAGCAGTCCTATTTCTATAGATACTAACACTGGACAAAGAAGAGCTCTTTTTTTTATTCTGTTCTTTCTTCATTTACAGTAGAGAACCAAAGCTGCTCTTTTCAACACCAAATATTTTTATTTGAATGATGTCTGTCTGTGGACTTTTCTGACGACTGTCTGAACTGACATAAGAGCTTCAAGTGCTCTGCTCATCACTGAGCTTAAACATTCTGTTCTCTCAAAGTCAGATAGTATCATTATTTACTTTTTAGAGTTTCTGTTCAGGGCTAAATATATCCAACCAGCCAGGCCACCATAAAAACTGTGCCTGGAAAATGATGTTAAAGCTGTTCAGGTAGCAAAAAGCTTTGTGCAATACGCTTCAGTAAATGGATTAAATGAAAGGCAGGCAGTTTTTCCTGAACTTGTTCTCATAGTAAACAGGAAGATGTAACAGAACAGGCCAAGTACCCACTGTTCTCTTTGTCCATACAGTGGTGAGGTTTCCTTATTTCATTTGTGGCCAATGCAGTGATTTTATGAGTAACTTTGACCTGTTTTGACAAAGTACAGTTGGCAGGATTAACTTTTCTGAAATATCCATTGCTTCAAATTGTACATAATGGCATTTGAATGTGTGTAACGTATTTGCAGTAAAACTGTCACTAAGCACATGGCCATTTCTTTTCATGTTGCAAAGACATTCTGCACATGCTTTAAACTGTGTAAATAATCTGTAAATTTAATCTGTAAATAGAGAGAGATGCTACTAGAGAAAGAATAGGCAGCTAATATTTCGCTGGACTTTTTGGACTGGGTTAGGACACTGAGGACCCATTTGCTGTCTAGAGAGGTCTGAGGCTGCAAGATCTGGCCCCACCTTATTGCAACATCCTCAAAGAGCTGTGTCACACACATCTGCTGCACCTGTATTCTCCCACCCCTAAAACAGGTAAGCCAATGCTTATCTTCTTTCCAGTAATATTTTGAGATATAAACAACAAATATTGCAAAAGTACCTTTCGTGGTTTAATCCCACATGGCAACTCAGCCCCACACAGCCACTTGCCCCACATCCAGCAGGATGGAGGAGAGAATCAGAAGAGTAAAAGTAAGGAAACTCATGAGTTGAGAAAAAGACAGGTTAATGGTAAAGAAAAAGAAGGGGGGGGAAGTAATAATATTAATAGTAATAATAACAACAATAATAATAATAATACAACATGAAGTAAAGGATGCACAATGCAATTGCTCACCACTTACCAACTGATGACCAGCCAGTCCCTGAGCAGGGGTCTCTGCCCAGCTTTCTCCCCAGATTTTAAACTGAGCCTGTCACCATATGGTGTGGAATATCCCTTTGGCTAGCTGGGGTCAGCTCTCCAGGCTGTTGCTTCCCCAGAATTTCTTGTGCCCTTCCAGTCTTCTTCCTGGCAGGACATCCAAAGCTGAAATGTTCCTGACTTAGTATAAACACTACTTAGCAACAACTAAAAGCATCTCTGTGTTACCAACATTATTCTTCATACTGCATCCAAAACACAGCATTGTATTAGCTAATAGAAAGAAAATTAACACTATCACAGCCAAAATCAGGACAATTTCAAAGTCACACAACAAATATTCTACTTCAAACCATTATTCTTCTCTAAAATCCTTTTATTTGTAAGAAAGGAAGGTGTCATATTAACTTGCTCAGTCTCCACTCCCCCTTGTTTACCATTCCCATTCTGGATATGCATCATACACAGATATTGCAGAGTTCATGGGTAGACAAAAGTAGCTCTATCATTTTTCAGAGTAAAATTTTAACAGTGTGTGCATGGTGGGATCACAGGATAACTCATATTGGAAGGGAGCACTGGAGGTCTCCTGGTCCAGCCCCTGTACCAGAGTGCTGAGCACACCCTGAGCCTTGGAGGATGTCAGGCTGGGCAGAGCCTCCTCACTGATGGCAGCACCTCTGGTACTTAGTAGTAGGCTAGAAATAATAGATTAAAAATCTCAACAAAAATCATAACCAAAACCATCCCACTATCTCATTATATTTTGATATTTACTGGGAAAAATTTTATCAAACCTAAAGCACTGGCTCTCTATTACTATTAGAAAAACATCATCACCCCAGTAAGGAATCTGTGCTGATATTTAACAGAAGCACCCCTCTAAGCATTCATTGTCTAATCCAGCTCTTATTGAAGTCCCTGAGGAAATTCCTATTAGTGAGCAGGATCATTCCTATTTCTCTTTTTAACAGATTAGTGTGTGCTTGCATGAAGGCCCTGTAGGCACCAATTAATCTGTATTCATATAGAAACTGCAGAGCTTAAAAATCCCTGACATTCTCTTCAATTGATAATTCAGAAATTTGCCTTGGCAAGCAACGGGACTGAGAGCATCCATCTCTTTTCAGATATTAAAATTCCAGTATTTATTTGTTGAAATGTAGTTTTTAACTTTTATTATTCTAAATATTAAACAAGTATAAACCAAATGCAGGGTACTTTTAAGGTAGTACAGAGAAATCCCAGAGATTCTGGTCCTGCTCACAGCTTTGCTGAGAATCCTCAGAAAGGAATTTAGCAACTGTGTTCAACTTCACAGTTACACTGTCAAATCATGTGGGCAGAAGGCAAACAGTCAAGAATTACATGGGCCAAATGCTGCTGCAACTTTTCAGGAAATTCTGAGCAGCAACACAGGCAGACAAAGAAGAAAATCACAAGATAAAAATGGTCAAAGCTTAATTGCTTCACCTAGACACTCTCCAAAGAGAATCTTCTGGACTTTCTTAGCTCCTTGCCCATCCATACAGTTGCATTCCTAAAGAATACTTGCTCCACATAGGGGAATACATCAGCATGATGTGAACCATGTGTTTTATACACTCCACAGGATGTGTCCTGTTTTTTCAGAAGGCCCAGTTTGCAGGATCATTGACAGCACAATACATGGGTTTGGTTTTGAAACCAGCCTAGGGGCTGTATTTAGGACAGTGCAGAAGAATGTGATGCACTCTGCAGCCTGGAGGTTGAAGGGAAAATAGACTGCTAGACATCACTCCTTGTTTTACTGAAGGGCCTTAAGAGCAGAAAAGAGGCAGAAATCTTTCTTTCATGCAGCACCTAAAACAGGCAGCCAATGCTTTACACATATATACATATATATGTAAAAATATAAGATATAAAAAAAAAACCCCAATTATGTTGAGGGCTTACTTCCCAGAAACCAGGAATTTAAATTATTGTTTAGATGAAGGAGGTGAACTGGGGCGGAGGGGGAAGGAGAACAAAACATTATCAGTGTCTTATCTCTTCCTGCCTTTTATCTGTGCTTAGTAGATCTAATCCTGCTGACTGATCTTCTTGTACATGTTATTGAACTGAGAACTTCCTTTTCTATGATCTGTCTTTACCCTGTTACTTTCTGTTTAATGTAGATATTCAAGGCAAATGCAAATGTTACCGAAATAGAGAGAATTATTGCTAATTACTGCTAATGTTAGACTGTCTGTGCAGGTTCATCTGGTGGGAGACAGAGCCCTGGTGCAGGATGTGGTAGCTCATCACTTGAGCCTTAATGATACAGGTAAGTGGTGAATTAAAATAAGGTAGGGATAGAGAAAGCCTCATCAAACGAGAGTCAAAAAGAACTGCAAGTAGTAGCAATATGGTGAAAGCCCTGCCACGAGGGAGGACAGTATGAGAGCACGGTATGAGCATTATTTAGCATAGTAAAGAAAAAGCTGAAGGCAGTTGTGATTGTTTCCTAAAAATACACAAGGCAGAGTGAGAGAAGTGAGAAAAGGAGAATAAATATCACCAAAGGAGAAGAGCTTCACTTTCTAACCAATACCAAGACAGGGATAAACATGTACAATGTCCAAGAATAAATTCAGGGCAACATTCTTTTAAATTATAATGGCAAAATCCTGAAATCACAGAATGGATGAAAAAAAATCTTCAGTGTTAATAAGATAAGAACTTGTGAATGGTCTGATTGACAGAGACAAGGGAATATATAGTTCAAAATCTTCCTTTAGTCCCTCTAAGTATGACCCATAGAGTTTTGTGGAGGTGGGAGGAGGCAAAGCTAGACAAATAAAAGATCTGGTTCGGGCCACACTTGGAACACACTAAATTGGCAAAGAAAAAAAGCAATAAGACTTAAAAGTCCACTTAGGTATTGTGTATTGTATATTTCCAAAAATATTCCAATATTAGTATGCTGCAGTTGGGTCATAGTTAATGAAGCAGGAGTCATAGAGTTCCTGGGAAGCCATTTGGAGTAGGAAGGTATTTTTAAACAAAAGGCAAAAGTGTATGTAGCCTGCCTAAGGAATCCAGAAGGTCAAAGCATGTTGAAAGATCTGTTGTGACTCACCTGGCCACTCTGAGTGCCTTAGAAATATCACATATTTTTATGAATGTGTTTGGTCTGGCTGGGATGGAGTTACCTTTCCCCACAGTGCCCCTCTCAAAGCTGTGCTCTGTATTTGTAGCTGCAATGATGCTGATAGCACACCAGTGCTATGCCATTAATGAGTCACAAATAAAAACCATGATAGATCACCTGCAGATAACCAGTATTTTTCACTGATATCTGCTATCTGTATTTCTGTTGAATTGGACCATGCATTGACAATGTCCCATGCATCAGGCAGACCAGGAGTCAGTGTACCCTCTTTTGCCAGGACTAGCAATGAGTAGCCCACTGAGCTTAGGAACTTGGGCTTCAGCTCTATTTCCCTGTTGTTCAGGAATCTTACATTTTAATTTCCTGTCCTTTAAGCAGTGGGCCTTTGAAATGAATGACTGAATATTCATCAAGTCAGGCAGAGTGTGTATAACTGTAATGTAATGATTAAAACACCACTGTGTCAAGGGACGAGCCGAGCCTGTGTTTGAACCAGTGCTTTAGACTGTGACCATGATTGTCTGCAGTAAGGAGAAATTTTCACAATTATTTTCTTTCTTACACCCTTACAAGAAAGTGCTGTGGCTCACACATACCAGTAAATCTTTTGTAACCCTCCCTGCACATGTACTCAGCCTAAGGAAAATGTGACTGGATTGTTATTCAAGGGGGTTTACATTTTCCCTTCCTCATAATTGTAAATACCTAATATCTACAGCAGAGTAGAAACACAGGTGAAAGAGAAGCACAGCATTTGTGTTACAAGAGTAACTTACCCTGGTTAACAGGAAAGTGCAGAGAAAATTCCCTGGAGCTGCTAGAACTTTTGGCAAACACATATAACTGTTTTAGATTTCTGGTGTTATGAATTGTTTATGTTTCTGCAGAAATGAAATGATCCCTTAAAATCTTAAAGTACCTATTGATATATTTTGTCCGTATTAAAGTTTATTTAATCTAAAATACTTAATCGTTGGTATAAAAGGTGGTAGGTAGTTCTCATTGGAAGCCATGGTCTTTGGTTGAAGCTGTCAGGCACTCTCATGGGATTTTTGCCCTGCACAAATCTTTTCAGCCAGTTCGTGATAATTATCAGGATTTCTCGCATAAGTGAAATACAAGACACTGGGCTTAGCTTGAGCTGCAGAACCCTCAGGCACTGTCTTTCATTTGCCAGCTTCTACCTATTATGTATTAGAAATATATGAAGGGCTCTGGGAGACAGGTGTGTTTGGATTTGCTTCACTCAAGTATAATGCATCTTTACAGAGGTCACTGAAGTTGGAAGGCAAAAAATACAGAGTGATAATGCATTTTGTACCAGACCATGGATACTAACAGCCCTATTTCCCATTCACCACTTAAAGTATACTATAATAAAAGAAGAAAACAGATCACAACCCACATGATAAAAACTAATCCTATTGCTTAATATTGCTGCCATGAGCAACCAGCTAAGTCCCTAGGAATTCATTTTTTTATCTCAGTTTTCCAAGAAGGTGTTCCTAGTCCTGGCTAATTATGTATGGGAAGACCCTACTTTCCAGACCACACTGCCTCAGTGTGCTATTTTCACAGCCTTCAAGAGAAAGTTCCACAGGAAAAGGGTTACAACAAAGGAGAGAGATCCTAACTAAGCCCTTCCACTGCAGTTTAAGTTACATGAAGGGAGAGATGTTTGAACAGACATCAGTGTCACAGGTGCCAGTTGTCTGATTTATTCCCTCTTAGAGGAACGTACTGGCATCTGTGTGCATAGTGACACCTTGCCAGCTGGCCAGGAGGCTGTCCTCTCAGCTGTCCTTCCAGACAGATGAATTGCACAGTGTACATAGCTGCCTGCTAAAGGACAGACTTTCCAGGAGAAGGAGAGGGAAAAAGCCCTTCACATATTTCTGACTGTAGTTTTACTTAAAATTTGTTTACAGAACTAATTTTATTGGACCAGCTTATCACCAAAGCCATCTTTCTGACAGTGCAGTAAGTTACTTGGATTGTGCACCATAAACCAGAGCAATTCACATAGGAATTTACATTCTCTCTGATGGTGCTGAGTGGAGTATATTTTCCTCAGTCTGCTCATAACACACTATAGGTGATATGACCATACTTAATCTCCTTTTTTAATCCTAGATCACTCAGCCAAAATAAATACCTCTACCTTTAGGTAACTATATTAAGTAGTTAGGTTTTAAAGACTAGCTTTTTGAAGCTTTAAATGGTCTAAGCACTTAAAACTCTTGATAGTAATCACTCGTAAAAGTGTGCAACAAAACCTTAGCTGGCTTTAGGGAAAAGACAATTGTTAAAACCATCACAACTCATGTTAGTACCAGCCAATGAGCTGGCAGTGCTGATGCACTGGTTTCTAATGGTTTCCATAAAATAAACCCAAATGGGGTTATTTACACACTTTACACACAGCTTGGGAATCCTATGCAATTTAACTATGAAGTGAGAATGAGTATTCCTAATTTGTAGAATGAAAACATATGTTCTGGTGTGTAACTAAAAAAATGGTAAAAACTATATTTGGCCGAGGTTGAATTGAGCTAAGTCACTACAAAAAGATAAATACTGAGTGAAACTATTGCACAAGATTTGTAAGATGCTCAAGGTAGAAATATAACAATGGCATTCAGATACTATGAGCAGTGGTAACACTTTAAAAAAGCCTGGGAATTGTATCTATTCATCCCTAGAACATGCACCCCTTTTCCAGAAATGAATTAGCAGTAATTATTTATTCCATGTTTATACTCTTATTAATTATCTCCTCAGATTTTCAGTTCATTCTGTCCACAGAATCTACAGAGTTTGGCATAGCCTTTTACAATGCTGATTTGAATTGTTTGAACATAAGGAAAAACTATCTATGCTTTTTTAATGATATACATGTCTGCAAATGTGAATGCTTATTGTTATTCTCTTTACACCTCATGCCCTTTTATTCATTTAATATATTTCAGCTGAGTGAATTAAAAGCACTATTAAAGACAGTGAATGGTTGTTCCTGGCTCATCTAGGTTTATCCAGTGCATTCCAAGTAGTATACCTGGTGTCTCCACAGAGAAAAGAGTTTGTTTCCTAACCTTTCTGAAGCACAAATTCATACAGGCAATCACCATAAAATCATAGAATGGTTTGGGTTGTAAGGGACTTTTAAAGGTCATCTCGTCCAATCTTCCCTGCAACGAGCAGAGACATCTTCAACTAGATCGGGTATTTAGGCATAAAACTAGTACAATGACTGGGCTGCATTTCAAGCTCTGTAGGGTACTCTACCCTATCCTAGGAAATTTGAAACTTCTCATTTTATGGCAGAATAGCAAAGGAATTGCTGGATTTCATCTCTGCTGTCCGTGTCTCAGGTAAAAGAGGAAATGAAGCAGTGTATTACTCTTATAACTGCATCACTGAAGAAGAAGTAGTGATGTCCTGGCACATCTAATAAGGTCTTATTTCTGAAATTATAGTGGTTTAAGTTTTCATCCAAGGTTCATTACTTATTCTTTCCTGAGAATACCAGTTCTGTACTTGAGTGAAGTCAAAGGCATGAGTTAGTGCATTCCTAACAGTAACCAAAATCATATGGCTTAGTCTCAGTCAACCCCAAAGGATTTTTTTAAATATGTGAGTGGATTTTTCATTAAGGATGAGCAACATTCACAGTAAAGTGTAATTGTGGTTTGCTTTGCAAATACAAGTGAACAGCTGGGCAATACAATCTTAAATCACAATAACTAGACATTCCAGGCCACACTATTCATGCCCAGAGCTTAAGTTCTCATGATTCATCTATTTATTTCCCACCCCAATTGGAATTGGACTGTGTTCATTCTGATTGAAATTTCAGGGGATACACACAAAAGCAACATCTTCTATACATTTAAGTGTTTGTGACTGCTGAACTTTCAAAATTGTCTTTTGGCTTTAATTAAATATATAAATCTGTTACATTCCACAGATGGACACTGTCAACATGAGCTTCTGTCATATTCCTCCTCATGTAAAATATTGATGTCAAGCTCTGTGATGCAAAATAGCAAAACACCGAGTGCAGAAGCCATCCAAACCTCATTTGCATTCCCAAAGGAATTTGACCCATCCTAGCAAGCACACTTTAGACTGATTATGTAGCTGTCAATGAAGCTGCTGTTCTGTGCACTGAGATTATTCAGATTGTATTCTTTATCACAACCAAAATAAACCTACTGCAGTGCATTGCTTTTTCCCTACTAAACAAATGCACATTGAACATGAATAAGTAAGCTTAAGCACTGAATCTTTTTGCTCATATTTGCCAGTGACATACCCAGTAAATGTCTGAAGTTCAAAGCTGACAACAAAGGTACAGATACAATTCTGCATTGTGAGGTGAGGATTGTGACACTGTATAAACTTGGGTTTTTGAATTATGAAATGCAGTATTCATCATGTATTTATTATAGGATTGCATGACATTAACAGCCTTGGTCTCCATGACAATACCAGAAGATACTGGATGAAAAAATGGCTATGAAGAATATGATTTAAATAAATATCACAATACTTTCTGAGCCTTTTTTATTTAGCAGAATTTTTAACACGTTTAAAGAAACCGAACTATTATTTTCCTTCTTTATCTAGCTATCACACTTTTCTTAGAGAGAGATCAACTTTTTGCAACCTGCATGTGAAAGCTAAAGCAGATTAGAAACTCCTGGGAGATGGGTTGCATCTGTCCAAAATGGATTTAGTGTACCCTGTACTCAGTTTACAAAACACTGGCACTCTAAAATTCAATGCCTCTAGTCATAAGCAAAAAATTGTATCCCACCCTCAAGGTTTTTGGGCTTCCCTCTTGATTACAAAAACAGCCTCCGGTGACCAGACAGACAGACAGACACTATGAAGGTGGGTGACAGTGTTAAGTCAGGCAGGCACAAACGTCTCTGGGTATCCCTCTCTAAAAGCTCTAAAAAACTACAATTGTATTTTCCTTCTGCTAGTCATGCCACTAATTAGGTGGATCTTGAATGGGCTCAAATTTATGTTGTCAAGTGAACATGTGGGTGTAAGTACACTGGGACTTTATATGGAGCTCATTAGCACCATTGCTATACAATCCAGAAATATCCATCATTTCACAGCAGACAACAAAGACAACTCTTTGTCTTTGAATTTCAGTTCTTTCTTCTGGACCCATTCTTCATTTTCCATTCAGTACCATAGGTTCTCCGAACAGAAGATAAATTCAGTAATAAAAAAAAATCAAACAAAGCCATACAGGATGGTCAGGGCCATATAGTTTAAGTTAAAGAAGTTTGAAAGGAATCAGACATTATTTTAGGCTAATCATGGATTTTTTAAATTTTAATAAATAAAATGCCTAATTCTAGCCTTAGATCTATTTTTATCTGTATGAACAATTCACTGGGAGCATGCTGTGGTGCTGCAGCTCTCTGTTACCTCACCACTTTGTTTTTGTAAAGTGATGCAATTGTAATTTGGGGGGAGCATCAAATTCTTCTTATTAACTTAGTGTCTGATCTCTTTTTAGTCTTTAATATACACTCAATTCTCACATTGTCCACGGAGAGATAAAATGCTCTATTATCGTGCTAGTTTATGGCATGACAATTTGAGCAGAAATTACATGGTGTGCACTGTGTAACTCCTGCCTTGGAATAGATGCTCCTTGTTTTGTTTCTCAGCCTTCTTTCTCTCACCTTTCACAAGGGATGATACCAAAAGAGGACCTCAGACTGTAAGACTCATTTCATCTTTCTATAAGCAAATTATTAATCAGAAAATATTCTCTTCTGGTTTGCTCTTGTCACACTTGAACATCCAAACACTGCCTGAGTGCAAATAAAGATAGCCTATATGAAACTTGTATATAAGGATCCCTAATGTAAGAGGTTCCTGAATGCTCTAGCTGCATAGATTTGTGTCAGTCAGGATGCCTCACTTCAGCAGTGTCTGTGTTGGATAGGTAATTACTAAATTTATTCCTAGATCTAGTACATAGAAAAAACATTCTTCTTTCTTCCTCATGGCTGGTGCTCCTAGATGATTTTAGTTTGCTACCTGATGACAGTTATGTGGCCTTCCATGGCATCCCTTGTGTAATAGTTCAGTGGCTGGAATATCAGTTTTAAGAAACA
The DNA here is from genome assembly GCA_013397375.1 of Toxostoma redivivum. Classification (NCBI taxonomy): domain Eukaryota; kingdom Metazoa; phylum Chordata; class Aves; order Passeriformes; family Mimidae; genus Toxostoma; species Toxostoma redivivum. The sequence goes on from VXBI01003376.1 coordinate 1,476,269, forward strand.
TCACAACCCACTGAAACTTCTTATGACCCCTTTTGTTTCCCTTTTCAAAAAATAAACTTTTAAAATTTGTTATTTAATTGATGGTTTGCACAGCCTTATTGAAAACTAGAACATCCCATATTTTTAAAATGTGACTTTCAATATTTTTTTCCAGAGGCTTCATTTATCTGGAATCAGCCTTTTAATGACTGGAATCCTAATCATATTACGAAATTAACAGCTTTTCTTTATTCAAAAAGGTGCTTCACTGACATCAAATAAAAAATAAATACATGAAAATAATTTTTGTTTAAGAATAATGCATTTGAGGCACAACTATAATTTCAAAGCAGCTCTAGGGCATTATTATGGAACACTATTCCTGGATTTCACTAACCAAATAAAACCTTTCCAGGAAGATTAATTTTAATAATTCCCTATTAATAAAGACGAAGGCTCAACTTATCCTCAGATAATCATCCCCAGAAGGTACCATTGCTACAGTGCCTATAAAAATCTTCTTGAATTTAGGAAAAATGCAAACCCAGATTACATTTCTAAGCATTGGCAACAAGGCTCTTTCCTGTCTCTCAGCTAGTCATGAGATCTTCAGAGTATAATGGAGGTCTCTCTGATTTCTAAACAAAGGTTATGGTTTGATGTGGCGACCAGCATTGAAATGTGTGATAAAACTCGGTAAATCTAGAGAAAATAAAACATTTTCTCACATGTCTTGTGGGCATACAGCTTCCAGTGAACACTGGACTCAATAGCATTTTCAAGTCTAATTCATATCTTTACATGTTTTATCAGCTGTGTGTTTTAGAAAGCCAGAGTCAAATTGAAATCAGAGTGCCAGGTGGTTGCAGAGAAAGATAGAAACACATTAAAAACAGAAATACAATCAGTTTTTCCTTAAACAGGGAGATAGAATACATTAAGCATTTTTATCAGCCCACATTTTAAAGAAAATCTGATAGATTTCTTTTTTATTGCCACAGCTGTGAAAAATACCTTTCACAAATGATTGTGAGTTTTCATCACAAAAATGAATAGCTAGCATATTTCATCAAAATATTGACATTTCCAGAAAGTATTTTTTAATACTTTTTGTTCTTTTTAGAAAATTATTCTTTTCCAGACACTTCTTTTCATAGTTTGTTTTTAAATTACCATGGGACACCTACAGCTACACTTCTCAGATTTTTGCTTATGGGTTCTAAGATGTTCTGTGGCAGCTGTCCCTTCAACTTCTCCTAGAATATGGAACATGCCGCATCATATACAGCAAAAAATTAAGTCTATGCTACCAATGTCCAAACTAGTTATTAACTCCCCAGTGCATCAGCTGAGGAGTTTAGGTGTTCTTAAATCTTCAGGAAATAATCTTTTTCCCTTCCTTTTACAACACCAGAGCTTTCTGGGGCTCAATTCATGTGGCAACATGAAGACATGGGAGCAGCTCTCTAGCTGCATGCACATTATTCCATCTTCCACAACCTTCCAGAGGGACACACACGAAAGACCCTTCCCACTCTCCTCTGTGCAAGAAGAGGTGGGATCACAGGCTGCCTAACGAGGCAAAGAGCCATCTACATTAAGCCCCTGTCTCCAAGCAGACTCACAAGTGAGTCATCTACTTCAGAAGCTGCATAAAATATGCTGGAGGACATAAATAATTCGCACAGCTCAAAAATTAGATTCCTTACTGGCTTCTCCTCCCTAGAGAGAAACGAATCCTGATCAGCAGCTACCTCCAACCTGGGCTTAGAACCAGGTTTTATTTTTCTGTACATGCACTGATAGACAAGGAGGTACCTGTCACTTATCTAACCAGAAAAAAAACAGACTTGCTAATATTATTCAAAAGCAAAATATAGGAGTCTGCATTTGCAGTGAATATACTTAAAATTTTATCCAAAATGCAAAAAAAGCCCCAAACCTGTCTGTATTGAAAAACCTGTAAAAAAGCAACCAATATTAATAAATCTGAATTTAAAAAAGTATTCTTTTAATCACAAGCAGATACCAACACACATACAGAAAGTCACTGGAGACAGGGAGAGTTCTGAGCTCACAGCCTTACCCCAGTGGTTTGGTATTTGTATCTCTCTTCTTGCCCTCTTCTCCTTACCCCAAAATTTGTTTTTCAGGCCCTGATCTAGAACTCACTTGTGAACAGTGGAAGTCTTTTCACCACTTTTAGGGGCATTAGTCTGAGAGCCTCTTACTTTCCTGACTGCATCCCTTCTCACTGCTGCAGTGCTTTCTCACCATTGCAGTGCAGCTTTTACTGTTTAACTTACAATTCCAACAACTACTGATGCCAGCAATCTGAGTTTCAGCAAGAAATATGAACACATCATGCAGTGTTATATATAACTATTCCCTGAACTACATTAAAATATAAAATTCCCTGATACCTGCACATTTGAAAACGTATATGTATACCAATTTTTCTAGCACTAGCAGAATTAATTTAGTGGAGAAACTCACACTTCCTTATTGTTGCCATCTCAGACTTTTAAAGAATATGAATTTGATTTGATGGCATTATTATTTGCACCTAACTTTCCTGGGGACTGTTATTTATTTTTTTTCAAATGTTGGCCTTTAGTACAAATCGACCCAGAAGAATAATGCAATGATTACTAACATCAAGCAGTTCAAATATTAGAGGACTCTGCTCTTAGGCTTCTCCAATGACACTAAAATGCGACAAAAATAAGAATTGCCTATCAGCAAAGACTGTATTTCTTAGTGCAAATTCCACAGATAACAAGAAGATAATGAAGCTTACTAATGTATAATATGGGGGAAAAAAAACTTGATTAATGCCCAGTGATATTTTCAGAAATACTTTTGGAAATTAACTACTGTATTTTCAAGTTTTCATGGGCCAAACTACTGCATAACCTAATGACTTGACCCTGCAAGTGCTTCCATACATATGGTTCTTTATAGCACTTCCTGAATATATTTATGCAGCTTTAGGTGCTGCAGTTAAAAACAGAATTAACAGAATGAAAAGAAAATATGAATAATCTTGGAATTTACACATGTAGGAAGCATATTTAAGGAAATCTCAAGTTCAGTGTCCAGAGGCATTGATGCCAAAAAACTTTATGTTCTAAATAAAATTCCCATTAAGTTTTCTTAATCATTATATATGCTTGCTTTCTTCAATGTGTTATATTTTTTAAAAAATAGCAATTTCTTTCTCATAGAAAAGAAGTTAGTCAATCTAGAACAAAAACAATCATTCTTTCTAGAATACAAATTGCTGCATTGTTGTATAGAATCTCTCATCATTCTATTCCATCATTCTATCAAATGAGACAAATACATTTGATATGTGAGTTAGGCAAAACTTTGAATAGTCCTTTCATGCATAGAAAGTGGATACATCCATTGAGAAGAAATGCAGAATTCTGTCCCATTCCTGGTAAAAAAAAAAAAAAAAAGAAAAAGGAATGGCATTTGGTATGGCCTAATTAACAGAAAAAACAGCAGCAGTGTGCAAAAGTCCAATATTTCAGGACCTGCTCAGCTCAGAGAAGCTGATGAGAAAGGGCATATTGCTTCTGAAAATGTAAGGAGTAGACAAAGACAGCAAAAAGAAGAACCTGATTCAAAGTCAGAATGAACAATGAATTCATCAGGCTTTAGATCAGCAGAAGAAGAATGAATGAAGTGCAAATGCACACAATTCTTCAGCAACATTCAAATCGGTGAGGGATGTGCACAGATACTACATGCAGAAATGAACGCTTTTCTTCAAACAGAAAAACTTATTTTGGTGTCATGTTGCAATCTTCTCACAAGTGAAATAAGTTATTCAGCTTAACAAGGATGAGTTAGCATGTAAATATCTGCATATTCTTTTTGACTGGCAAGATTTGTAGAATGAATCAATGAATGAGTGTCATGTGATATTATCAGTGCAGAGCATTGACATATTTTTAAAATTGTATTTTCAAGCTGATGTTTGCATACCATTTAGAAGGGGAAAGTGCTTATGCAAAGACAGACATTCCAACAGCCAAATAATTTTCACAACTTATTTTCAGAGTAGATAAAAAATGCAGAAAATAAATTGTCTATTACTACTCAGGAATCTGCAGAAAACCTAATTTTTCTGATTTCTTGTCTAGCAGAACACCTCCCAGGTGATGTTCAACTCTTATTTTCATATGAAAGTTTAATTCTGATCTGATGAATAATTTTAGAATGCGAAAAGAATAAGAGGTGCACAGAACCTGATATGAAGAAGCAACTAAGCAGAACTCCCAGGACAATGATAGCAAATTCCTATGTTAATTTTTGCATGGAAGTAAAACAACTTTCTCTTAATGGACAATTCATAACATCTCCTTCCTTCTTCCCTGAAATTAAACAGACTTTATCTTCATAAGTTCTCTTTCTTTGATTACTTTTGAATACTAGCCAAGTATTCTACAGTCTAACAGTGATAGTAAGTGTTTAATTTGCAAATAAAATCTTAGTCCCTTATTTTTTCCAAAGTACTAATAATATTTTTGCAAAAGAAAGTACTGCAAGAAGTAAGACAATGTGTATTACATGTTGGTATGCTTTGTGCTTCTGGATAGTTAGCCTGAAATGCATTTTTGTATGACAGAAATCAACTACTCCTTCCAATGTTTTTAATTTGGTTGAGACCATTTAAGTGCAAGACAGTATAAAAATACATGTGTTATACTCCCTCCAAGCACCATGGCTATAAAAATAATTGCAGATATAATTTATAGCTCTGAAAACGTCAGAGTTATATTTGCAATGATCAAGATCTGGAAGAATATTTTATGATTGCCTCAGCCACAGCTGGGTTTGGGATCTTGTCTTGGATGCAGTATTACCAAATCTCATGTGGTAGTTCTAGTTCTGTTCAATCCAAGAGACTCTGCAATACTCAGCTGCTCTATAGGACCTTCAATTGCCCAGCAGCTCCACCAGACTAAAGTGACACTGCCATTTAAACTAGTCTGCTCACCTCAATATGTAACTTTTATCAATTCAAGCATCTGAAAAAGTTATTTCAGATGTTCTGATGACAAAGAAATCTAGCTGAAGATAGGCAGCTATCTACAGGAGTGTGTCTGTTTACTTCTGCAGCTTTCTGGGCCTCAGAGGTGGAACCAAGGCTGCAGTGGCAGGTTTTTTGTTGCTCAGATTTCAGAGCTCTCTCCAGATCTGAGCAGGCTCTTACAAGCAGAACCCTCTGAAGGAACCACTCTTCTAATGTAGAGCCACAAGTGTTCCTATGTCCTGTAAAACAGTAGGAAAGCTCAAACATATTCAGGTGAGGAAAACTGATGTCCTTTCTTCTAGGATAACAACATTCTAGGATAACCACAATCATCATTTTTATGTGATGAGACAGTTACTAAAAAAATAAAATCCCAGAAAGGCTCCATCATCTTTATTTGTCTGATGGGACATTAATACCATTTTCCCAGTGTTTGGATCCAGGTTCTGGAGCTAATCTGCCCAGACTGGAGGAGTTCTGGTAATGGGTCCTGGTTAGATCATCATCTGTGGTCCCATCCTGCCAGCCACCATGGGTCACTCGCCAGTGTGCTATTTGCCAAGGAAGGAAACTCAATGGAGGCTGAAGGCCATCAGAGCTCCAGGTCAGGCTTTATAATCTGCAGTTTTATGCAGGAGAACCAAGTGGGATTGACACATCATGTCCATACAAGCTAAACCTCCCAATACCAAGAGCAGTGACACACAATCTTTCTAGGCTATTTGTTTGTTTCCTCTCTCCCTTTGTCTGTGTTGGATCATAAAGTTTATCCTTTACCTCACACTCACTCTTGTGAGGAGCTGAGAGGCCAGGAGTGCCATGGGAGTATGAGCATGTGGCCCTAGGCATCCCTAGAGGAGTAAATCCCACCCGGGCTGGTTGCACAGGCAGGCACACCTGCCCACAGCCCTCACCTGGCTGCACAACTAACACTCAGATCTGACAAGTGGAAGCTTGGCCATGTGCTCCTACTACCCATCAAATATGTCTGCATTGAACACTTCATCCACCAGCTGCTTCCATTTACTATTGCAGTGAGAATGGGAACACACAGCTCCACAGCAGAGTTAACTTTGCTAACCTTAATGGAGGTTATCTTAGAGCAAAATGGGCATTGACTCCTCTTGAAGGCTGTAGGACTTGAAAACAAGCTTTCAGACTTTTCCCATTCAGCAATACACCTTACATAGAGCATCCTGAAACCACACAACCAATATAAAAAATAACAAGAGTTTCCTCTGAAAATGCACCTCAAGATCATTCTGTATTGACAGAGTTCAACTAGGGTATTTTTCTTTGTTTGCTAGGGATATGGTTGTATAAATACATTCAGGTGAAAAAACAAAAGAAATGTCTAATAAAACAGCAACAAGAGCTGGTTTGTTTTCTCTTGTTTTTTGCTTTTTTTTTCCATCCCCTGCTAATGGATGCCCTCTGCTCATTGTAGGTGTCACTGTGCTGATATATTCTTTTCATATATTTCCAAATTCCTTGAATCAATTCTAAGCAAAAGACAATGGAACTAGGTTTGTCAAAACAAAACTACCCCTTGGAGCCAGTCGAGCTTTGACATCACTCAAGGATGTGCCAAATGCACTCATTTACTCAAAGCTCATTCTTGGATACTATTCTCTCTGGGGAGCAACTATACATCAAACAAACGCTTTGTAAAAAGCTCTACTCATGGCTCTATGACAGATTCATTTTTAATATCTGTAAGGCACAATTTCTAAAGCAGAATTTCATGTACCAATAAATTTTACTTATTTCCAGAAGCATTTCTTTGGTCATGAACATTCTTAACCAATACTCCATGCACAAAGTCACCAGCAGAAAAGCTTCAGTTTCACATATATAACATCCTTTCCCCCCTGTTCTCTGAGAGGATTTTATTGGTGTGGTCTTACCTGCCAAACTAAGCTGAGAACCCTCAGTGAAGACTGTCAGATGAAACAGAAACAACTGAGAAGAATTCAAGGACTACTTTTAAGTCAGAGGCTGCCTCTTTTTACTTGTATCAGAATCCAGACCCTATTAAGCTATTCAAGTTAATGAATGTTTCAGTGTGATGCCAGAGTGAGCTCAGAGTATTAGCAAAAAATCTGTATTAATTCCTACATGTGAAGGTAAAAATGAAGGCAAAAAATGTAAACACACACCCCCCAAAAAATCCATTTTCCAGAGATGTTTTCATTGATTTCTGCTAAATAAATTTCAGCATATACACAGTGTTCCACTGTCTTTTTTTCGAAGTAAAATCTAAACTAGCTGTGTCTGTAGATGAAGTTCTTCTTAAAAGTAAGTATTTGTCACATCTGAAGACTGAACGGAGCATTGGACTTGCCTGTTATTAAAGGTAATATTAAAAATTATGCAGTAGTGGCAAAACTACACATGAATGCAAAAACCAGAATTCCCCTCACTAATCTCTCCAAACTGTTTGGATGTATATATAATGTATATTAGCAGTAATTAAGTGGCAGCCAGAGGCCCCAGTGAGTTTGGAGCTCTCACTGTGCTGATCATTGTATGAGCATAAACGGGAAATATTCCTTCCCTCAAAATTACTACAATCAAGACATCAGCAATGCACATCAGGGCTCACAGGAAGCACTGTGGAAGAAGGATGCTGAACCTCAGGGCAACTAATTGGAACACAAGATTGTGAAATCTATTGGCTGAACATTCAGCCGCAAGCTTGAGAGATTTTTTTATTTTTATTCCATGAAACAAGTCGACAAGAGCTACAAATGAATCACTTGCAGCCTGTCTACTTAAGGACTCTCATTAACCACGGGTATCACGCTGAAGATGGATCTTAAGACAGAAACGAAAGGAGACCAGGGTAATGTTTGTGTCTAATGACTTGGTTGTAAAGGCACAGAATCTAATAAAGCACAAGTTAATAAGCTCTCACTATGAGAGACGTGACAGAAAGGCATGGTGATGACAGAATTTCTATAATCAGACTATACAAATAATGTGGGTTGGTAGGGAGAGCCATGGACAGAACTCTGCATTAGATTTTACGCACTTGCGTTACCTGAGCTAGAGAATCCATGGCAGCAATCACAAAATTGTTGCATATCCTTAATTTCACTGTTTAAGCTATTAGAAGGGGAAATAAAAAGCAATAAATAAAGAGTTCAGTTAAAAAAATGTTTATAGTATCTGAGCTCTGGGCCATTTCTGTGCTGCTGCTGCTCTGGTTATCTTTCTCAGTACATCAGGGGTTCTGAGCAGAGCCTACCACTCCTGAATCATCCTTTCTGACAGGCAGGAGTTGTGTTAGAGGGGATAGACTTATCATTGCAAAGTCAATGACCTGAATTTTCCCAAGACTTCTAGTAAAAACAGAACATGATAATAAAAGTCTTTGCCTAGCCAGTTACAGTTCACTATCTTTCTTAAAATGCCAACAGTGAGCAATCAACGATGGAAAATTGTTCAGGGAAAATGCTTTCATCCTTTCTCCAATGAAAATTTTATCTGGGAGAAGGAGACTGTTACAATTTGACCAAAAAACCCCAACCAACCAACCAACCAACCAAACAAACAAACTAAAACAAAGCAAAACAAAAAAAAACCCAACAAAAAAGTTGCTGGTAAAACAGAACTTTATAGGATGGTTAAGCAAGACAACAGGATTTTAGGACAGCAATCAATAAATTCACTTGCTATATTATTTCAGCTACTGCATCCTATGATACATTTGCTGTTACTAAGACTCAAAACATTGTGTGAGTCATATTCATAAGTATACAGTATAATGCCTAATGACTTTTATCACATTTCAAAAATTGTTTTCCTTTCTCTTGTTCTGGTTAAGACAATGGTCTAATCATAGCCCAGAAAATACCTTGATTGTAAATCCTGGCAAAGTAATTAAAAGAAAAAAAAAAGAAAAAAAAAAGGGGGGGGGGAAGAAGAAAATAACTAGAAGCAGGAAAAAAAAAAAGAAAAAAAAAAAGAGACAATGAAGCACAAAGGAATTTTCAATTTCAAAACTGGTATTAAGTAAATTATTATGACTTGGAAAAGAAAGGTACAAAAAATATTTGCATAGCCACCATTGCTGGAGAATCTGAAAAACAAAAAACTTCACTTGCTAAAAGCAGGCTGATTTCCAGGGCAGGGAAAAATGCTCTCCTCAGCTTATCATTGATACTGCTCCCCCACCTGACCTGCCTCTTCTCCTCCTCCTCAGCTCCTCTTCCTCACTCCTCACCCGCCAGTGATGGCAGATGGCCATGAGAGCTGGAACAGGCTGCAAGGAAAAGGTGTGCTGCATAGGAAAGGAACTCCAGGATGAGCTGCTGGAGCAGAGAGATTATCCAAGGGTTCTGCCATTGCTGGGCAGCAGCACAGCAGCCGTGGCTCCCCTCCTTCCTCCCAGTATCCCTGATGGGAAGCGTTCTGGAAAACATCTCTCTGCAAACAGGCCTGCTGAGGACAGCAAACAAAGTGAACAAGGCAACAAGAAGGGATCACTCCATCTTTGCTCATCCTGCCTCTGACAGATCCACATAGACTTGACATGACAGTTGTCTACGACTTGCAGAGCCCCACAGCCAAGGGGGAGGGGGAGGGAGGGTAAAGTGGGAGAAATAATGGTACATCCACAATAACAAAGCAAGAAATACAAGAAATACACATTTCTTATAAAAGGAAGAAAGCAAGGCCTGATTTTATTTAATACCAGGCTTGAGTTAACACATTCTGCTACATGGGAAATAAACCATCTCCTTTCTTCAGGAGCAGAGGTGTCCCTCCATCAGCATAATAGCTGTGCACAGCTTGGGATCACTTGATCTTCCAGACCCCCCTCTCTTCCTCAGCTGGGTTGTTATCATCCTCTGTTATTATCTTCATATTTCCCCTGGTTATTATCAGCATGCTATCTTCGCCTTTATGTCGACAATCTACCTGGCAATTTTCTCCTCTCCAGCTGGCTTCCGTGTTTCCTAGGTAAGAAAACTAATGTTCTTTGCTCCAGAGTGAATGTCCTATTCATTATTCTCAATGTACTGTGACACAGCAACACTGAATATCAAAAGCCTGCAGTAAATTCTCATCTATTTCTCAGTCATATAGAACAATTAAGCAAAGAGCACAAATACCAACCTGCCTTTTATCGTTCCTACTGAATTTAGATTTGACTGCTACATTTAACAATTGCCCAGACCTACAATGCAAATGAATGTGTGGATAAACACTGTTCAATATTGCATATTATGATGTGCCAGAGAGCACTTCCATTGTACCACACTCTTGTTGGTAACCCAGATAAATCACTTTTCATACCCAAACAGGCTGAAGCAGGATGCAATTAGTGAAAGAATTGCTGCAAAGAAACTCTGTACTAATACTGTGATCAGCTGACTGCATCCATACGGCTCCTGGACTGGCAGGGAAATGAGTCTTGCCAAGGGTTTGTTTCTGAGTCTGTACTCTCAGTCAAGTCTCAGGAGGTAAGGCTGCCTTGATGTCACAGTCTGGGTGTCCTGTTTCCCCCAGTGTGGTACTGTAGTCACCAACATCTCACAGAATGGGCAAGGTTGGAAGGGACCACAGTGGGTCATCTAATCCTCCCTGCTGTAGCAGGTTCATTGCAGAGCATGGCACAGGATTGCATCCAGACAGTTGTTGAATATTGCCAGTGAGGGGAACTCCACAACAATCTCAAAATCAATCTCAAAAACTTAACAAAAGCAACAAAAAAGATTGACCTGGTTCAGAATAAGTAACCGAGTGCTCCATTATTCTTGAAAATTATTCTTGCTCATTTGGTCTTTCAGTTAAGGGAAGGTTAAATTCCCTCTTGTCCTATAAAATTTACAATTCTTACAGTAGAAGTCTTTCACCTTTTTTTTTATAAATGCATTAAAATCTGTAGACCTCAGCAAAGACACATGATCAGTAGCCAGCATTTCTCATGCTTAGAATCTAAGAGTCCTGCAAACTTTACCAAAGTGGAGGTCAAGCTGACTGTAAGGTCAGAACATGCGAAAATCAAGGTATGGCAACATTAGATCAAAATTCAAATAAGAAACATCCACTTAAAAGTAATAATTAAAACTAATAAATAAAACAGCAATTAAGACATCATTATTTACTATTATTCTTTCTTCATTTAAAAATTACAAAATTATAAGAATTTAAATGAAAATATTGTTGTCAATTTTGATTTAAAAAGACTATTTAAGGAGGACTTAATGACTTCAGTTTTTAAAGTCATTTTGTACACATGGTTAATTAAATACACAAGGACTTCCACAGAGAATCAGGATGTTCTAAATAATGTAATAATAACTTGTGTAACCAATTACTGTAAAGTAAAACTGGATTATCCAATATGACCTGTCTGGCTTTGGTATTCATAATTTTAAATCCCTTTTAATAAAATCCTCAGGGTACCATATTTAATGTAAAACAATGATGACCTCCTTTATAATATAAATGTAGTAGCCATAGCGGGTCAGGAATGAATTTTGGTTCCACAATTGGGTGACTCACTCATCAGAAAATTTTCTGGGCTGTCATCCTATTTAAACAACATTATGAGCCAGTTTCTGAGCTGGTGCAAATAGGGTGTTGTAAATTGACTGTAATGGCACTAGGGCTTTATACCACTCCTCTTTATTTCTAAGCAACAGAAAACAGAGGAAAGTGTACATACATGCTTTGGTTTACTAATGAAGATGAGGTTTATTATGAGAAAAATATAACACTTCTTTCCCCTCCCTCCTCGGCTTTTTGTTTGGTTGTTGGGTTTTCGTTTTGGTGTTTTTCTGTTTTTTGGGTTTTTTTGTGTTAGAGCTTGTTTATTTTTTTTTTTTCTTGTAGGGGTTCTGGGGAGTTTGCATCATTGTGGCTTTGGGTTTTGGATTTTGTTTTTCTGTTAATTAGTGTTGTGCTTTCCAGAACAGCATCAAGGCCAAGTGAGAACTTGTTATCTAAAGGGCATGACAATAAACATATCAAATTCAGGAGTGTTTTTTCTATGATGTTAGCAATCAACCCACACATGCTATAATAGTTTTTCCCTTTTTCTGATTTTTGTCCTGCCTATTTTTAAACCAGCTGAACTATCTTTTCTTCACAGTGAAGACCTATGAGTATGTTATCTCCTCGTTTTGCTTTTTACATCATTTAAGTAATTGTTAGATTTATAAAACACAGATTTTATCAAAATACAAAAAGTCAGGACTTAAATGCAGACAAACAGACCTGCTTAATATCCAGTCATAGAAAGTCTCAAAATGAATTGATCACATTTTTTCAAGTGACACTGATGAACCTTTGAAGAAGTCTAAAATATGCTGCAGTTAGTATAGGCAAAATGTATTGTTCACTAGATTGATATACTGAATTTCATCTATAGTACACTAATCTGGAAAAAAAAAAGTAAGTAGGACCAATCAGAGCATGTTAGAAGGCTGATTGTGGGTATCTCATTGCTCGGTTTTTTTCATCATTGTTTTTCAGGGGATGCCTGTGAATGTTAAAATAATAGCTTAAGGCTATTATATAGCTTTCAGATTTTTAACTTACGTGCTGTTTTCTTGTGAAGGCAAATAATGTAAGAGAATCACTGAGGAACAGATCTCAGGGAGTCCTGGCCTCAGCACTGGGCAGGTACACGAAGTATTTATTGCAATGCAGCTAACATTTCATTTTGCTAATCAAAAATTATAAACTATTTAACAACATTTAAGACCTTTTCATTTATGAGGCCACTTGATTTATTTTTTTCTGGAACACTAAGAAATCGATCTGACTTAGACTTTATTCTCTTATCAGAAGATTTTATTGTCTATAGAACATGGTCTCAGAATACATTCTGCCATATTGTCATGGTTTAGCAATAGTACTCCCCAACTCAGTGTTCCCACTGAGTCTCAATTGGAGAGGACCCCTTCTTCCTGGAAGGAATTCCCTTTCCCCTTTTCCCCAGCTTCCGCAATGACAAGGCAGTACAGAACAACCTCCAAGTCCTATGTCTCCTCCTGGCTACTACAAAAATTAACGCTGTCCTGGCTGGAACCAGGATGCATATATTACCTCTGTCATATGAGAAGAGGGAAAGGAAAAAAAATCCTTTTTTCTGCTTCTTTTAAAAACTAAAGCACAAAAATTTTATCTTCACTGGCCTTACTCTTCTGGGATTGAGGTAATGGGACAAGACAAAATTGAAGCAAATTTACCTACTGCTGTGGACTGAGTAGAAATATGTGCTGCAACAACAAAGTTTCAAATATAAGACAGAGATACAAAAGGAGAAAAAAATAATTCATTCCAAAAAAGGTAGCTTGGTAAAATATGTGTTTTTATTGTTTTCATATTCAATTCTTTATGTAAATATACAAAGATGTACTCTGTGTGCACATCATGTAATCAGCTCATAGGGTAAGCATTAAATTAGATTCTATTTTCATGCTCAGCACAATGATGAGGAAATAAACAAAATACATATCACTGATTTGTAATTCTTGAATTCCAGTGGGGAGTTGTCCAGAAGTACTAAATCAAGAGCCAGTGAACCATTGTATTTTTATTTGTTATTGTTGAATAGATTTTATACTTCTCCTTCTCACTTTCTCATGCTTTCTTAGTTTTCTTTTTTCATCAGCTAGCATGTTTACATGTCTACATGTGCATATAAGCATAGAAATTTATGTATTTGTTGTATTTTTTCCAGTGAGACAAGGAAATTTTGGATAATGTTCTAAATAAATAATTGCAATGTGTGTGTGTGCCTATGTATGTTGTGCTCTCTAAATTTTCTATCCTGTGTTTGAAAGAGTTGTAACAGTATGGACATTACAAATAATCTGTTTGACCAGCAAACAGAGAATACTGTAGATCTTAAAGAAAATGAGGCTTCTTCTTTTTTTTTTCTTTTTTTTTTGTTCATTTTCTCTGAGTCCCCTAATTAATCCTTTCCTGAGAAATACTTTTCTTTTGATCGGAAAACAAAACAAAACAAAACAAAACATGAACTGAGCCACAGGAACCCTGCTTTACCATTTGAAAGTCTTAAAATATCACAGACACTAAGATATAAGACTATCTCATTTCTTGCTGTAGAGGTAAATGAAGTGGAGTCTTCTTTCTTTATATTAGTGTTTGATCCACTGGCTATTTTTCAAAATAAATTAGAACTGAACACATTTCAATCATCCTGGTGTACTCTAGCTATTGTAAGCAGCAGGTGCATAACTCTGCTCAGCCACAGACAATCTCTGAGCCTTCTTCAGGGATAGTCTTAGGCAGGTTTTCAGGCACAGCTCCTATATATCACTGTAATCAAAGTGGAGCTTTTTTTTTTACAGAGTCTGGTCTCCTGGTTGCTTCTAAATGCTCCCTTGCATCACTGGACAGAATGGAAACATTTTCTCATTCTAAGTTTTCATCTTTGTCCCCAGTCAGTGTTATGGCAGGAACTAACTCTATAAACAAAAATATTACAGTGATGACATTCCAAAATTTCAGCAGCAAATTGCCATCTCTACTGTCTTTCACATTTTTAGTCTTTCAGATGAAAAAGAATGGGTAAAATCAGATGGGAAAACATGAATAAATTTGCTGAAAGTATATCCTTTCAATGAAGATTTTCCACTCACCTTTGGAGAAAAAATTGTTAGCTACAATTTCTTACGTTCTTTTTGCTTAGAAACTAGAATAACTTTCATAACCATTATTTCAGATATATGGCTAACAACAGACCCCTTATTATCTCTGTCTTAAGCCCTATTCTTTAACTTCAAGATTAGTGCAAGAGTCTTTAATAATTAATTTTGCAAAAATTCTCTTGTTTAAGGTCACACTGTAGCTGTTACCACAAATTTCTTCATATGTATAAAGTATAGAGATGCATGAGTACTTTCTAGGAATAACAGTAGAGCAATATCAAAGATTCATAAAAATATATGATAAATAAATATAAGAGATTGATAACAATAGTGTGAATAAGGCATATTTTCCAGAAAAATATTTAGTTTAGGTAATGTATTTTAATTTAAGTGGGTCGTGGATAGAATGTCCCACGTATGTCAGTCTGTCAAAAGTACAAACCAATTATCACAAATCAGACAAAGGCAAAATATGAAAAAAAAAAAAAAAAAAAGAAAAATCAAAACAACAACAAAAAATATTTTTTGTTTCATGTATTAGTTTATTCACACATTTATAAAGAAGTTATAAGCCATCTATATTCAGAAGCTTTTGTTTTTATTTGGTGGGAAAGATGAGAAAAGGAGTCTAAATATGCAAAACCTGAAAAAAACATAGATGCAATGAAGTTTCACACCCATGGTCTCTGAAGCATGTATGTAGCTGTCATCATCACAGCCCATAAAAACTGCCTACGTACAGTCACAAGTGCTCAGGGTTTACCAGGAGCCAAACAGGCAGATGGATCATTCTCTGTATGTGTGTCTGTATAGTTTTTCTCTTGCTGGATACCACTGATTTTCCTCTCTCCATCTGCAGGCTCTCTTCAACTGCATGTTTGTCCCATTTGAACCCCAGAGCAAGCTTTCATAAACAGTAGAAGTGTGGGATGATGTGGTGTACATGTATTCTAAATGCACTTGACCCAGCTCCAATGGGCATGACACTGGATGTGTGTTATCAAATAATTCTTTGGTACATTGTAAGTCACAGCTTATACATCCATCACACTGCCTGCATTTTTGTATGCCTTGAAATTCAGCTTCAGCACGTGACAATTGGCATGCTGATTAGGAAACTTGGTTGCAACATATGGATGTAAAAATATCCACATTAGGTCAAACCAACTGGAGTCTACTTCAGTAAACTGATTCTAACAAAGCACCAAAGTCTGGAGGACATGATACCAATGAACAGCAATCATTTGTCATTCTCCTGTCCTCCAGTTACTTCTGTTTCAGAGATCTGCCGAGCCAAATGAGAGGCTTATGTGTTTGGTAAACCTTGATGTTTCTTCTGCATAAACATGTCCAATCTTCTCTTAAGTCCACAGGGAGGTTTCACATGCAAATTATTCTTCAGCAAGAATTTGTTCCTGTCTAGTGTCTTTATAATCAACTATCAATTGTCAACTCTTCTCATAAAAAAAAAAAAAAAGAAAAAAAGAAAAAAAAAGGAGATAGGTGGTTCTGTGAGTTTCATTTGACTGTCTCTTGTTCTCCAACTAGAAGAGACTGTGCACAGTTTAATCTCTGCCCACTGTCTTCATATCACTCAAGAGGTTTTTTAATTTCTGTCACATCCTTCCCCCATGTCAACTCTTTTCCAGACAGAAGACTTGTAGCTCACACAAGGGTTCCTTGAATGAAAGCTGTTACAGACAGTTGATCATTCTTGTCACCTTTCTCTGCATTTTTTTAGGTCTCCTTCATGAATTTGAGACGAGAGGATCAGGACTGCATAGATGTTTCCAGGATATGTCTGAATCCATGACTTTATATGGTGGAAGTGATGTCTGTTTTGCTCTTACTTTCTTTATAATTCCTAACATTTGCTTTATGATGGCTACTGAGCACCAGCTGACATTTCAGTGCAAATATCTTTCTCAGTAACAAAAATTGCTCCTGACTGGCAACAGTTATCTCAGTGCCCTTTGCACATGGAAGTAGAATTCTTTCCTTTTTCTCATCCCTTTACATTTAACTATGCTGAATTTCATCTGCCTTTTTTTTTTCTCTTTCACTTATCTCATAAAAACCTTCTGCACCTTTTTCTAGTTAGACCGCATCCTACCTTGAATAATTTAGTATCATCACCCAACTTTTACATCACTGCTCACCCTGTTATGCAGGGCAGTGATAACCATATTAAGCAGAACAATTCCCTGCACGTATTACTGTGGAATTCTACTGCTCATCTTCCTTCACTATAGGAGAATTGACTATTTACTTCTACTCTTTGTTTCCTCTTTTATAGCCAATTATTTATCTAAGTTACAACCTTCTTACTTCTTATGGGTGGCTACTTAATATCTAAATAATCTATCTATTTCATATAATCAAATCCCCCTTATCCATATGCCTGTTGACCCTTTCAAAGACCTCCAATAAATTTCCAAGACAGTAGTTCCCTCTGCAAAACACATGCTGACTTTTCCAAAGTAAAGTACATATATTCACACCTACACCAATTGCATTCTTAATTATAGATTATCCTAATTTTCCTGCTGTAGACACCAGGTTTACAAGCTGTCACGATCCGCTATTAATACAGAGTGGGGGTCGTGACGGTTTGTTAGATCTAAAAGGTGCAAACAGGCAAAATGCAGGGGACAAATCAAAGTTTATTCAACAACAGCAATGCATTTTATTAAATGCCAACAACTCAATTGCAATAGAGGGAGAAAGATATAGGAAACAAAGTATAGAGAGAGAGAGGAAGAGCGGGATGGGAATATAGCTGCCAACAGATGAGACAGGTGTCCTCATGGTCCAGCCAATGGAACGGGTCTTCATCCATGGGGAATACTCAAGGGTCTTCTCCAGAGGGTTGCTTTTTATAGTCCTTTTTGAGGCGAGTGGCCTCTGGCCAAAAAGGTAGGAAGATTTATGGATCATTGTGAGGTGCTCTGGGAGGCAGGAGGGGTCAGCCAGTGCATGCAGTCTCTGCTGGTTACCACAACAGGACAGTCACTGGCTGGTACCATCACAGTTCAGTAATCACAATGCACCTGCACTCAGTAAGCATCCATCTCAGTCAGGCCAGGAAACCATTCCTAACAGTCTATCTGAGGGGGGTCTGCAGGGTCATGCGGCGGTTGGGAGGCAAAAACAAGGGAAACATCCGACCGACCCTTACACAAGCCAGTACATTTTGTCGATTTTTTTTTTAATGTGTTGTTTTGTTTGCCATCCCCCAATCTTCAGCAAAAGAGTTTTAAAGATTATATACCAGTGTTATTATTCAGCTACTTCATCTCTGATTTTCTTCAAAGTCTAAATATTCCATGCTCCTCTCAGGTTGGTTCTCTTCACTTTGACAGCTAATTCCATAATCTCTGCTTTTGTCTTAAGTATGTCTTCTGGAAATACCCTGCAAACAAGAGAGAGAATGAAGAATTTTGCATTCACATAGAACAGTCAGGAAAGTTGATTCCATCCAAGAAGGATACTTTTCAGTTCTGTAAAGTCCTCTAAAAAGCAGAAAGCTCAAATTTCCTTTTTTAGAGAGAAAGCCAAGATGTTTAGCTTTTCTTTTTAGTTTAGATACTTACTAGGGCTCCAAGGAGGTAACCACAGTCTTTCTAAGCAATTACAATATCTATATATGATATGGCTATGGTTTTTTTTCAATAAGAATTTTTGGGCATTTCAAGTCTAAGAGATGGTCTATTTGTTTGTCTTTCCCTTTCTGTAGTTACCAGATATATAAGCAGTTTTAACTAGATGAGAAACATTCTCATACCTAGAGCTTGCTTTTATCATCTCCTCATTCTTTAAAATAGGTTATCCTAAAATACTGTTGCTAATTTCTGCTTGTTCCCTTATGCAGCAGAACACAGCACAGCCTTATGCAAGCAACAAGTAACTCTAGAAAATGAAAAATTACTGGGAAAATAATAAAGACTGGATAATTTTATGATATATGGCAGCACTGACAATATGAAAAAATAATTGCTTGCACATACAGCCTACATAAATACCTCTTAACTTTCCTGCAGCAACTACTTGCACAATCTTCTGCTGTGAAAGAGGTTGGTTTAAGGTAGTGCTGACTTTGCATTTGTAGTGGGGTAAATGCTCAGCCAGTCAGGTATTGCAGCTCAACTGAGATACCTTAATTTATTAAATTGCAGTAACTGCTTACATTTCAATGAATTGAGATAGGGAAATTGTGTCTCTGATGAAAAGAATATAGTTTGTAACTCTTTCTACTCCAAGCTCTTATACATCAGAAAATGAGCAAAGGCTTATTCTCTTAAGGAAACTGCTTGGTCAGCAGATGTTCTGCAAAGTGGAAGATGAACACTATTGGGTGTAAGACCATGTGTTGTTACAGCAGTCATCTTGTTACTGCAGAACTTTATGCCCTCAGCATTCTCTTCTCATTATAATCCTTATTATATTCAACTATAAACTCATTAGGGTCCGTCAATATGACAAGCTGTCCAGTTTGCATCTCTCAACTATTTGGATACTTGCTAATAATCATCTTTTCTTTATTTCATATCCATAAGCCAGTGTATAAGTAATGTATGACTTCAGCCATCTTGTATGCCACAGTAATTTGGCCATTGGCAATGTGTGACAATCTGAATTTTGATCATCTGAGTGAAACAACACACCTTTTAAAACCTATTTTTCTAAATATTGCTAATCTACATTTTCAGTTAAACCATATTTAACTCAAATTGTATTTTATTTTAAATAAAACAATTTTAATGTCTTGCTCTTTTTTGTTTAATGAACTTTATAAAACTGAAAATTGTATATTATGTATTTTCACAAATTATGATGGTCTTACCTCTATATTTCTATGTTTATATGAACATTCTGGAAATTCACCAGGTTTTTTTCAGCCCCTGAAAGGGATCTGTAGGGAAAAAAACATTGTTTTCTGTTTGCACTGAGATTTCTAAGTCCAGGGATACTGTTCTAGAAACCTGTTCTAGTGGAAGGTGTGCCTGCCCATGGCAACGGGCTTGGAATTAGATATTTAAGGTCCCTTCTGACCCAAACTGCTCTATGATTCTATGAAATTGCAACAGGTGAAAACATTTTGAAAACACAATAAATACCAAGTATTTTATTTTCAGGTTTTCCTCATCTTTTTCTTGTTAACAGCTGTGTACCTTGTTACCTTGTTAAGATCCACTGTTGGGAAGGGTTATGAAAAAAATGTTGCCTAATTCCAAAAGTTTCATCAGAGTAGAAACCAAAATACATTCTATAGAAGATATTTGAAATTATATTTTTTAAATTTTGATAGAAAACAAGTGAACTTGTTTCCTCTAATCCATCTATCTTGGGTCATGGAAGTAGGAAAATAACTGCTAGGTAAATGAAAAATTTAAGAAAGAAGGATCATAATTGTTTCTAAGCTGCAATTTAGTCATTCAATAAGAGTACATCTGCATAAATAGAATTTTAAAAATTTATATTAAATGCCTAATTAACTTGAGAAAAGCAATTTAGTTTGGTTTATAATAAAACAAAGATCCCTTTTAATCAATCAAAAATATTTTTGGTATAATTATTTTTGCTTAAGCATCATTTGAATTGCTGAAGTGGAATTGCTAATCATCTAGTTTGATATTGATTATATTGCTGTATTGTTTATTTTTACTTAAATATAAGCAATGTCTTGTTATTGCTGATAGTGACAATTGATGTACTATTCCTCTTGTTCAAATGTTTTCATACAAATATAAAATATTGAGATAATTTTATATATGCCAGTAACCTTCCTGTAAGCTAGTGGACTAAGAACCTTTAGCAACTTGATTGGTCTTTGTGTCTCCTATATCAAACATAAGATTTTAAAGCTTAGTTTTAGGCAATAATTTTCTTGGTTTTGTTATAATGTCTCAAGAAGATATTTTATGTATTTTTGACTGCAGCAGTAAGATCTAGATACAGTCTTTAGTTATTAGTTATAGAACAAGGAATTAGGTGCTGTTTTCTTAGAAATTAATAATGTCCAAATTAAACAGAATGTGCATTTTCTGCTTTTAAAGCTCTTGATTACTGAATTATGACAGCTCAGTTTGCTAAGAGGATCCACCATTGGTCATTAAAAAAATTCCTCCATACTAGACTCAGTAAAAGTGTCTAAACCTTAGGTTTTTTTTCTCCCTAAGGATTAAACACAGTACAAAGAGCTTCAAAATGTGCAAAACAGTGCAGCAGATCGCTGAATGAATAGAACAGTTGTCTTGTGTTCTCTGCTAATTCTGCTCTTGCAGTTTAGGAACAGCAATGCCGAAACCAGCTAATGTGCTGTCCTGGCAATTTCAGTAGCACTTTGACATACATGGCACACTTGTGGCTGCAGATAAATCACTTCTGCTCATTACACATTCCAGACAGTGAGTCTCTACAGAAGGACTGATGCAGCACCATGCTTTTGAGATCTCTGGTTATTTCAGCCACAGTGAAATACTACATAGCAATATCATAAGAATGAAAAACCCAAGAGAAAGTCAGCTAATTCAATAATCTCCATAATTTTACTGTGATCAAATTCCTATCACTCACTTCAGGAAATGCACCAGTTAATGTGCTAAAGACCCTTGTGATAACTTCTCTTTTGTTAATAACAAATTGTAATTTCACCTAGAGTCATGAAAGATAGTTTGTGAAACATATTTCATCCCAAGAGTCATACAAAGGGGGTGCATCTGATACTACAGATTGTTGATGAAATCACCGACTCTTGGAAAGGAAGCATGAGCCATCCTCATGTTTTTTATCCAATAACTGACTCATGTGAAATATATAAAAGGCCTGAAACAAGGTGCTGGGTAGCAAGACAGGTATTCCTTCAGCTCCCTTTCTTGACAAGCACTATATCTTGTCAATGGAAAGTTGAAACTGAAATACCCTGCAAGGAAAATTGAAAGCAATGCTCCAAGCTCTGTGGGGAGTGCTAATCAATTGACAAAAGGAGCATCATATTCAGACCTTGAGAAAATGTTACAACTGTTGGCTCTGTGTTTTGTGCTAGGTTTGACTGTGTCAGCGCTGAAAGAACAACATTCTGCACACGACTAAATCATTAGGCCTTTCATAGAAACTCCTCTTGTGGTTCATAACAGCACTGGGAAACAGAATTGCTAAAAAAAAATTAAATACATTCTTTAAACAAAATAGGACCATTTTAAATCAACTCCAAATTTTTGGGATCTCTTCTCTCATTCTGCATTGCAATCAGAATATACAACATTTTGTGCCTCTCTGGACCAGAAACCTGGTTGCATGACAGACAGGTTCAAGATCTGCAGTCAGATTAATATCCAAACTCATCCTTAATGCATCACCCAACAACATCAAAGACAGAGATATGGCTGCTGCCGCCAGGAAAAAGAATGTTTTTCCTCCAAGTAATAAAGGACAGAGGTTGTCAAACCATGGTATTTCAGCAGAATGATGTCTATGGAAGACAAGGCAAAGACTCAAAGATCTATTTTTTATTTTGCAAACACACACCAAAAAACCCACCAAAAAACAAGACAGAGCCAAGATAAAAAAGGCACTCAGAATTCAACAGGAAACCTTTTAGCGGCTCTTGAGCCAGTCAATATTCCTATGCTACACATTTTCTTTTGCATCCCATGTGTACTAATGACAGATTAACGAGCCACAAAGGTAGAAGTGGGAGTTTGAAAGCCAGTTAGATGCTGTGAATTTTCCCAAACATGTCAAAATAAGAAAAGTGACTGTGCTAAATAACTCAGCACTGGTACACTGGAGAAAATGAGCGCTTAATAAACTTCACTGCTTTTATTTGCTTCCTTGAGGCATGGTGATGTAGTTGCTCCACACTGAGAAGCATGGAAGTACACATACAAAACAGACAAGAGCATATAAATCTTCAAAATCAGTATTTCATTTAAACTTCCAGTCATCTGCTTAAGAAAGAATTTTGATTCATACATCATACTTATATGAGTGTCAGAGGGTTTTTCTCATTACTTTTTGTTACAGTAATGTTTTGAAGACATGGATGGAACCTTCATGGATGGATGTTTTTAATAGTTATATGTATGTAGAAACTTGTAAAAAATTGAAAATAAGCGTCCATCTAAAGACACTTCTAGCTAAGCATCACAAGTTCCTGCTTCTCTAGTAGTCATCCCTGGAAAGAAATTTTGTGAATCAAAAGCTTTATGTTTGACCTACAGCCTTCCCTGGCTCACTGACAGTAACCCTGCAGAGACAGAAAAGGAAAGATATGGAGACAAATATTATTTGGCAGCCCATTTCTAAGGTAATGTCAATTTTAGTTTTGGCCTGAAGTGCAAATGTGAAACTGCCAAGAGATTTTGGGTGAAGATGCAGGAGGAAACATTTATTTCAGATTTTGTGAAATGGTAGACTTCTATCATTGTCTTTGGAAAAATTAAAAATAAAATCTTGTTTGAAGCCCCACAAATCATTTTGTAGAAGCACTTTACTGATCTCTGTTCTTATATCTTTCCAGCACAGATAGCTGTCTTTGTCAAAGAAAAATTTTCTGTTACTTGGATGGGGACTGATTCCAGTTCAGTGACAATAACACTGTAGAAAAACTAACTGTTATGTTTCACCTCTCCAAAACTAACACATAGGTGGAAATTTACTATTGATCCTCATAGCACTAGAAGTTCCCATGACACTGTCCTTTTGAAAGACAGAACAAAAGGTACTTGAAAAACAGAAAACTCAGTTTCCATATAAAGGTGAACAGAGTAACCCATTGCCCAGACAGGACAACCACGTGTTCAATTTAGCCATGGCTCCTGCTTTTAAGTAGCACCTGCTTGTACAAAACATTAGCAAATTTGGGAGAACAACAAAGTAGACAGCTCTTCAATATAAACAAATCATGGGATGGACATGTTCTAAAGCTAGCCTTGAACTTCTGCAGGGTGGATGGGAGGTGGAGAGATGAGCTCCCACACTGCAATTTTAATTACTAGGAAATTAAAGTTGTACATCAGACGTAGGATTTTTCTCTCTAAATCGAAAGTACAGCAGAAAAACAATCAGTTTTGTGCTAGATGAAGAAAGGACCTTCCCTGTGGAATGGATGATCTAAAAATGAATCTGAAAATAATCATGAGAGCAGCACAAAGAAACACACATCTGTGACCTTGCAGCTTCCTCCTGTATTGACCTGGTGAAAGGTGAAAAGGAGGAACACAGAACATTTACAGCAATCTGTCCATATATTTGGCAGGTTGATGCCATCTTCAGTATTGAATCTAATGCTGCGAGTTTGCTGACCTTCCACAAGGAGAAAAAAAAGTATGTTATTTATAATGACTATTGACTTTTGTATTTCAGGAAGTGTCCTCACCCATGATCTCATTTAACGGAGTCACTATTTAAAACAAAGTTCTTAGATCAGAAATTTGATTTTTTGATTATTTAGAAAAAAAATAAAATCTACCTTTCTGAAGCTGACTTGTAATAAAGCAAGCAATAGATTTTTGGTTTATGCCTAGTATGTCTTAATGTTAGGAAGGATAGAGGGATATAAAAGTCTTAAAAACCAACAGTATGAGCTTAAAACTAATAAAAGGAAATATAAGGTGAGCCAACCACTGTAAATATCACACATATTTATCTGCAAAGCTGTGTTATCATACACTTTCTGAACAGTACAAGACAAATAAAACCAAGTATTCTTGATTGTCAGTGGTCCCTATGCTGAAGAAATATCAATTATTATTGACAGAAAAATCATTATTTCATTCATATTGACCTTGCCCTGAAAGAAATGCTTTTGAGTGGGAATTTTCTTGGTTTCACTTTGATTTTTTTCCTCCAGGTTATACCAAATGCATTGACATTTCTGAAGGCAATTCAGTGATGTTTGATGTTGGTTTTCCCATTGGAAAAATGGCACAATCTCTCATAAAAAAATCTTATAATAGTTAAGGATTTTAAAAATTTCCAGTTTTAAGTTTTAAAGGCATTATGCAGGAACAATCTGTAGAAGGGGAAGGTCTTTAGCCAGGGTTTCCTGTTTAGAAAGGTACCGCACCTCCCTGAGCTCACCTGCCTTTATCCCAATTAAGTGGAGAATCATTCCCTGTAATATAGAAGAATTTTACCTGTGGCCACATATGACATTAGCTTGTCATTAGGATCACCTTACATGAAAGTATACAATGTTTGAACCTCGAGTTCTGTATTCAGTTTTGGGTACCTCACTTCAAAAACTGCATTGAAAGGCTGGAGTATGTCCAGAGAAGGGCAAAAAATCCAGGAAAGGGTAATGATGGATCCCAGAAGTCTGGAGTTTTTGAGCTTTCTGTGCTTTCAGGCACAGACCCCCTGGAAAACACTGCTTTTGACCTGAGGCCTTGGAGACAGCTTCTAACTATGAGCAATGAAGTAAAAATCATGAGCATGCAGTGAATTAGAAGTATGTACTTTCACAGGGTGATGGACTTTTAAATTTGAGGTTTCTATAGTATAGTAATAGGTATAGGACAAGATGGAGGATTTTGGGCACTGTGTCTGTCTTTGTTCATCTTTCTTCTTCTTTCTTCTTCATGGTTTTCAGGTAGTAGTTTCTGATTGGTCAGTTAGTGTCACTCTAAGTGTCATGGGAATCTAGTTATTGGGTCAAAAGTATAAATAATATAGATGTTAATTCTCTATTGGACTGTTTAGCCTTAAAAGACCTTGTAGCAGTTGCCTCTGTAGCCATTTTCCCTACTTCTAGCAAGGACCTGAAAGTGCTGCCATACTTTCTATACTTTCTGATAAGATATAATAAACATCCAAGCCTGAACACGAGAAAACTGTTCCAACCGTGTTTCTGTTACTCCTGGCTTGGAGAAGAAGACAGATGAGACTGATTGACAAGCCACTAATGAGGTGGTGCTCAGCCCCTGCACTGCTGCCCACAGATCTAGAAAACATTTCCCTTGAGGGATCTGGGCTTTAGTCTGGAGGAGTCTCAGGGGGACAGCATTGCTCTCCGCAATTACCCAAAAGGAGGCTGTAGTGAGGTGAGGTCAACCTTCTCTGCCACATCTGAAGTGAAAGGACAAGTGGAAATGGCCTTAAAATACACTAGCAGAGGTTCAGATTAGATATTAGGAAAAAAACTCTCTGGAAGAATGGTTAGGCACTGGAATCAGTTGCCCAGGGAGTTGATGAAGTCACCATCTCTGGAAATGTTCAAGAGGTGTCTGAGTGTGGCACTTGGGGATATGATTTAGGGGTGATTATGGTGGTGCTGCGTTGATGGTTGGACTACATGATCTTGAAGTCCTCTTCCAAACTTGATGATTCTCTGATTATGTGATTCTGTGTTTTATTTTTTGATCACTGCTGCAGAATCTTGATTATAACATCTTTTGTGTTCAGACTTGATCTCTCTTACCCAGCATCTTTCTGGAGTGCAGCAGGGCTTCCATGCCTGTTTTCACATCATCCACTGGCTCACAATTGTTTTTTCATTGATTTTTCATTTATTAGATGATCTTGAAGGTGTCTTCCAATCTTGATGATTCTGTAAAGATGATTCAAATATGCCTGCCTAGAAGGAAGCATCAAAATGCTTACCCACTCAGGAGTATACAAAGTAATTATCATACAATAATGACTTTTAAATTAAGAAAATATGTTGCATTTTTGAGCCCCAGGCTAAGTTTACTTATTCATTGTCTGAGACTGAATCTGAAGAAGTCTCCAACATTGATACAGACATTTAAAATATTTTGCTAGAGGCTACTTTTTAAATAACTGACTGAGCAATTAGTAACATCAAAGTGTGGAACTGTGCATCACCTTTGGTATCCACCTACTGCCATAAATAAAACTTCTCATGTGCTGCGGCAGTGTCTTCAGTGCTGAGTCGCTCTTGATCGCTTTTTGAGTGAAGGCAAAGGACAGTTTTCAAAGCTTAAATTCTGAGTAAAAGGATGCAGCAGATATAGTTTACAGGTTGCCCAGGTCCCTGTGATTAAATGATTGTCTTCTTTCACTAGGCTAGCATGACAAAATGTAATTCTGCTCCAACCCGAGTCCTTGACAACATTTGGAAATTCTCTTAAGGAAAAGGAGGTGAATATACAATTTCTGTCACCATCTTCTCTACTCCAAACACCTTCTGTCATCACCTCATCTCACCTCCTTTCTAGAATTTTTTTTTATTCTCCCTGCCTCTGTTTATCTTTACTTTTGTCATAAGTTATTTTCTCTTGGAAGACTGTGTTTGACTTCTCTGCTCTGCCAACTCTTTCTGCTAAAGCAAAGATAAATCATTAAGAAGTCAGGGTCAAACAAAGCAAAAACAAATAATCTATAGTCAGTGTTTCGGAATGTCTGAAAAATAGGAATGACTCCACATTTTTTAATTCCTAGTAGGCTGTTTGATCTGCAGTGCTCCTGTGCTACACAGACAGCATAAAAGGGAATCTCCCTTCCTGCCCTGGGTCTCAACGTTTTTCATTTTTTCTACCAGGGACAGAAGAAGCCTAGAGGAGGCAGATAAGACTGTCTTTTTTTCTGGGATTTCTTTGGCAATTCAAAAGTCTGTCTGCCAGACTTTATCCAAAGGCCTTCAATCCACACGTTCTGCCTTGTATCACTGGGAGGCAAAGAAAAGACTCACTCAAATGACCCCTACCCCACACTGGCATAGCATCCTATAGTTGCAAGAAAGCAGCACTATTTTAGTTAACTTAATAAAACAAATAAACAAACAAAAAAAAAAACTAGAAAAAAAATTTTAAAAAAAAGACAAGGCAGATGCTTGATGTACAGGCCTTGAAAACACCACTACTAAAAAAGGGTTTAAGACTACCTATATCATGCTGAATTTAAGTGATGTATATAATTAAAATAACCAATTAGCATAACTAAGTATTCCAGGGATTTCCAACACCCCTATTAACTTGGTATATGAGTATCTCATAGTCTTAAATGCATTTTCTTCCCAGATGCACTGTCAAACAGCAAGGTATTATTAATTCCACACATGGAACTGAAGCTTAGAGAGACGGTGTTTTTCTGTGCATTGATATTCAAGCATGGCAAGATCCATGGGTAATTAGGACACATGGTTTATAAAAGTGTCATGAAACTTCCCCGGTTCAAATTCACATCTCTGCCAGCCTCCAAACACCAGCTCAGATAGAGCCAGTCTGGCACTTCTGTGGGGTCTCGCTCTGCACAGGTTTAGAGACACAGCAAAATTTACACAAAAATAGGAAACTTAACTGGAGGTATGAAAATGAGAGAGTCAATATCCTCAGTGTCAGGCCATCCTTCCCTTTTAGGTGTTGAATTATGCCAAGGACATATAACAAAAGGCAGACACTTTGGAGCTGATCTTTGGGTTCATCACTACTTAAGAGGAATAGGAATGACACAGCAGGTGTACTTTACAGAAATACTACCTCCTTTATAAACTAACATAAAAATAACATAAAACTTTAAATAGAATTTCACAGTTAACTCTTGTTCTATGTAATCCCCAAGTCATTTATACTCATGAGAATGAAAAAACAAACAAACAACGGACCAGAGTAATGACATTTTGTACCCACTTTATGACAGTGTGACTGACAAAATAAGACAGAAGGAGAAAGCGAATTAGAACCCCTGTGTGTGTTATATTGTTTTCCATATTTGAATGCTAATGGCTTTCACATTTATTCAGTTCACAATGAGCAGACACATAAAATACCCTGTCTGCCTTACACAGTCACTTACATTCCAAAAATGGTATGTGGATATTGTCAGTGAAATTTGGGCCACATCATTTTATTGATTTTCCAGCAGTCTAGCAAAATCAATGGTCAACTCTGCTTAGCAATCAATGGCATTATCTGACCATTAGTTGGTATTAGAAGAGAGATCCAAATATCTGATAGACACCGCTAATAGCACATACGCCTCTTTAAAACTGTGCAGATCAAACAAAAAAAGTGATGGCAACTTTATCTCATATGGAAAAGCTGCTAATAAAAAAGAAAACAACAGCAGGGGGAAAATGTTGCTATCACGTAATTTCTTAAAGAAGGCAAATCACCAGAAGGAAAGCTGTCAGGGCTTTTGGTAAAGAGCCCTCATTCCCCAATATAACAGGGACATGGACCTGTTGAAATTACTCCAGAGGAAGGTGAAGATGATCAGAGGGCTGGAGAACCTTTTCTGTGAGGACAGGGTGAGAGACTTGGGGCTGTTTAGCCTGGAAAAGGCTCCAGGGAGAGCTTATAGCACCTTCTGGTACCTAAAGGTGCCTACAAGAGAGATGGATAGGGACTTTTACAAAGTCATGGAGCGATAGGACAAGGGATAATTGCTTTAAATGGAAAGAGAGCAGGTTTAGATTAGATATTAGGAAGAAATTCTTCTCAATGAGAGTGGTGACACAATGAAATATCTTGCCCAATTGTGGATGCCCCATCCCTAGAAGTGTTCAAGGCCAGGCTGGATGGGGCTTTGAGTAACCTGGTCTAGTAGAAGGTGTCCCTGCCCATGACAGGGGGGTTAGAATTGAGTGATCTTTAAGGTCTCTTTCAATCCAAACCGCACTATAATTCTATGACATTAAACAGTCACACCAAAATCTGTAGCATTTCAGATTAGCAGTTGCTGTTGAAAATCTTACCTATTTCTGTCAGCAGCAGGAATCTGTGGACAAAACCTTGAACCCATCCATTAAGCCCCAAATCTTGGCAATTATTTTTGTGCACTTTTTACTCCCAGTTAGTACTAAGGAAAAGACAGGGTTCAAAACTCTTAGCCAGAGCCAAGTCACCAGATGGACTTTGAAGTCACACCTTACATTGTCAAACGTATGTGTTTTCAGGACTTGTGATATTTTTAGCCACGCTGCTTCCTTTGATCTGTGCTGAGTTTTGAATTGTTCAGACAGCATTTGATCAAACTAAAAAAAAAAAACAGAAAAAAGAGTTCATATGTGTGCTACAGTGACTTCAAGCAGAAACAGATAATTCCATTTGCCTTAATGATAGAGACTTCCTGCACAACATCTCAGATTTAATGCTCAGTAGGATGAGAGAATACGAGGCGTTGTCTAAACCAGTTAGATACCTGGTGAAACTGAAGCAACATGTTTAAAGCTATCTCAGCTGATTTTATTTTATATTTTATTAATTTCTGCATGGGTATGACTGGATGTTACTATGACACTGGTACCAGTGTCCATGTCAGTATAGCCGCCCTTTGGACAGAATTTTACTTAATGCCTTCAGGTTTTTTATTCATGAATGCTATTTACTGCAGTGCCAACATCTTTGGGTATCCCTAGTCCCACCAGAATTTTAAAATTTTAATCCTAGCTCAATGGAACCAGACAATGACCTGATAAGATAATTGCTGGTATGAGGTAGGAGAGCTCTAAGACCCACCCTTGGTTCACCCCCAATCATTCAGCAGTGCACTGAAGAAAATTAAAAACCCTTTTGTGGAACTATATTTCTGCCTTTGGCCATGCACTGATCCATTAACTACTGACAGTCTGAAGAGCTGTATTGAAAATATAGCAGAATTCATAAATTAGATCTCTCCCAGTCAGAACACAATGAGAAAAAAACTGCAAGTGATCTATATCTCATCTAGTTCAATAGATAACAAAATGATAGCAACATGAGATTTGTTCTGAGTAGCAGTTTAGCAGATTAGTAATACCAGGAAGATCAGGAACAAAGTCTTGGTTTATTTGATTTCTATCTGCTTGAAGAGTCCCATGAGTATTGGTCTGGAGGTGTGCTACTTTGAATCTGGCTTTATATGCATAATTATCTACTCGCTGGATCTAGGCCTTCAAGGTAATAGCCCTAACATTCTCAGTCTTTGCTCCAATGAATAATTATTTCCCTAATAACAATTATATTATAGAAAGTGGAAGATTTTTTTTCTGAATTGAAGTATTATATCTCCATTTGGTCAAAAGTGCAAAAGTTGAAAAGGGTAAAAGACAAAAAAACTCCTCTAGGTACAAAATCTTCTTTTCTACAATTTAATTTCCCTAGCACATGCATACAGTCTTTCAAGTGCCCAACTAAGTCTGGAATGAACAGAATGCTTAACTTTCATCTCCATTGAAAATCTATAACATTTTCCATTCATATTTATAATATTATATTTAATATTCAGTCTTTTCCCCAAATGAGTAAATATATCTTGATATATCTGAATAAATGGCAGGTATGTTCTGCTCATTAACTGAATCGTGCATGTTAGAGACCAGCTAATGAATCTGTCTGAGGACTGTGTCTGCTCAGGATGTCATCAATTCTTTGCATAAAAGACCAGTGTAGGAGTTTCATTAATGTCTCTTTAACTGTTTTTTAATTAGCAATTATGGGACTTTCCTATGATTTTTCAAAAGTTAATACACAAATAATACAAAGTGTTTTTGGTAAAGAATAAAAGTGCTTTAAAAGGAAAATCCCTTTGTGCCATAAATATGGTCCTGAGAAATAATTGCCAGCTGGCTTTTTAAATGCTTATTTTCTACAGGAGAGATGATGACAGCTATATTCAGTCTAAGGGGACTGAATAAGTACAGAACTCTGCTGGGACTTCTTCTCTCAAACTCCCTTTTCATGCTTGTATTTTTCCAACACCCTTTTGGAGTCCATCAGACCACCACAGACAATTATTAATGGATATCATGTGTTTTGCTCACTGAGGAGACTTAAAATGCCTGCTACAGATTTGTAAAGCCAATCTGCTATATACAAAGGGCGAGGGAATATAGCTTTAACCATGACTCAGTTAGCCCTTCTTTGAATTAGTGTGCTCATGAGAGCTGAAAATTAATACAAAAACATGTGCAGAGCCTCCTTTGAACACGTGAGCAAGCTTGGCAACTGGTAATTTTAGCCTCTGAAACACAGGGTTGATGGCCTTTACATAATTGGCCCCATGAGACAAACTGCAAAATGTATCTTGAGGCTTTTCCTCTGGGATTAAAGAAAACATCCACCCGGAGAGATTTATCCATAGTAAAAAAAAAAAAAACCAAAACATTAAAATTAAATATATATGTATATCCAAGTTCAGACTAAATCTTTCCTAATTAATTTTTTGGAAAAATTAAAAAAAATTGAAAATAAATAAAATAAAGGAAAAAACAGCCACACTGATGAATTTCAGGAAGATTTCCATTTATTTTAGGTAGAGTTTTGAACAATCTGATACACAAAGAGACTAATCTGACAGCTTGCGTTTGCCTCAATGGTTTCATTCATTCCTTCATGTTCACCAGTAATAGCCAGAGCTGTATCATGAACAGCAAGGGAAAGGGGTCCCATTGAAACCCACCTTGACAGGACATCTTTACTAGTAAAGCAATAGCAAGAGGCCACGAGTGTGCAATGAGCCATAGCTTTTGATTGCTAAAAACCCACACTGTTGAGGAGTGGTGCAATCAATGGCATAACCTTACAGTGCTCCTAAGAAGTAGTATGGAAGAAATTGTCATGATCAAGAAGGGAAAGAGAATTCTGCCACGTAGACACATCGTGTTGTGTTACTTTCTGACAGGCTGACAGGATAGGATCTGGACTGTTTGTTTTATTACAATTGTCTTAACTAAAACGTTAAAGGAAGTAAAAGTTGTAGCAGACAGAGACACCTTCACTCCAACTGGAGGAAGATGAACCAGTGGTGCCAACAATGTCTATTAGGTATTATCTGTTAGTGCCTTGCACTCCTATCTGTCTTCAGCTTAAGAGATTCAAATTCATGTAATTTGCATCCCTCAAGATGCCTTAGGTACCATATGGCTTCAGGGCCTCCCCTTCCACCCCTCCTGCTGAAATTTGACCTACTGACTAACAAAGGATTCATAGGAACATAGGAACAGAATGGAAATCAAACCAAACCAAAATAAAACAAAACAAAAACCCAAAACAACAACAACAACAACAAAAAGTAAGAAGAAAACGGAAAGAAAAGCCCCAGTCTGTGCAGATGGCCTAATGTAACCTTTAGGTCAGCAGGAGAGTCCTGAACTCTGGTAAATGTTCCCATCACTGTTATACATTTTATATTAGGCAGTCACTGGTAAAAGTAAAAATAATTCTGAGAGCAGGAATCTGTAATTCAGGCTTCCTGTCACCTCCTTGATGAATATCTTAGCAACTAGGCTGGTTTATTTTTAAAGTTATTCCAATCCCTGACTTAGCTGGAGCAGAATACTATGTGTACAACGTAGTCCTGAAATGTTCTTCTGGCCAAACAACATGAATGAGTCTTTAATCATTAATCAAACTACTAATTTCATATCATGAGGTATTAACTTTGTCAATTCACTTTTCACACTTCTTTCTCTACCAGGCAAGTAGCCAAAATCAAGGCTTCTTTTATGGTCCCAGACATTTCTTGGAATACCACAGGTGCTATAATAAGTAGAGCTATCTAACTGTTTTAATGATGGGGACTCTTACTCAAGTTACTGAAGAGAAAGGTTGCTAAACTGTTAAGGAAGAAGGAGACATAGACCATAAGGGAAAAAACATTCAAAACATTGACAACATTATGAAGAAAAATCTACGAGTTCACTGCGTGTCCATTAAGATGATGGCATCAGCTATGTGCACTTTTGTGTATGCTTTTCATTCTGTCTAAATATTCTTATCAATATGTCCTTGCAGTCAAGCTAAAATGAAAAAATTTTACAAGCAATCTCATTCTACCTGCCAAATGACATATCGCTGAAAAGATGTTCTGATACAGAGTGGCCTCCTTCACCTACCCTTTCTATCCAGTCTACTTAAGAAATTATGTTCTTCTCCCTGCAATGCCCTTCTTTTAATATCTTTCCTTTTATTTTCTGTAATGTTCCTCCTTTGTTCATCTGTGGTGGTTCTGAATGCTAATGAGACCACTTCTGATTTAGCATTTTGTGAGGTCAGTTTGTGAGGACACTAGAGCAGACATTGTATTTTGAATCTCAGATTAATTAAAGAAATCTTGAACAAGGACTCAAGGTCACTTATTGGGGTAGAAAGAAAAGATTCAAAAACCTATAACCAGCAAATGAAATTAGGGTGAAGGTGTCAAAAATGTTGCAGACAGCTCAGAGATCCCATATCTTAGGGAGAGATTAGTTTCAGTGTTCATTAGTGCTTGCAAGTATACACAGATGGCTGTGATAGGGGAGTACCTACAAGCAGATATTTCAAAACACATTATCCAAATGGATGCTGGTTCAGAAGGACAATCAATTTCTCTGCATTTAATTTTATTTTTTTTCTCAGTATGATAATACCTAAAGAAGCCTACACTTCAGACTAGGAATAGTATTACTATAGAAATAGGACTACCATTAGAGCTGTGTATGTGTAAAAGTGGACATTTCTGCATGTACAAGGAAATCTCTCTGTCTTAGCCAAACTGGGTGTTAGAAAAGGAAAGCATCTGCTTTTGTTCAGCTTTTAGTTCTATGGCTGTAGATAAATTGCCTGCAGAATATAAGGCAGAGAGAAGCAGAAAATAACTATAAGGTCCAGAGTGGATGAAACATCTCCGCTAAAAAAACTGTGTCCAGTTGCAACTTTAAAGGCTTAGAATTCTGTTTTGCATACTTATTTACTGTGTTCTGGTGAGAATGGCCTCACATTTCAACTAGCACGGCTTGGAAGGGAAATGTTTTGTCTTCTTTACAACTGGATAAAAAGAGATATGTTCATACAGTGAATATAATTCTATCACAGACAACAAAAAACCACCCCTGAAATACTCCAAACCAACCAACCAATAAAATTAAAAACCTCCCAAACCCCCTTAAAAAGGCTAAAAAAGAAAGAGCTTTTGCTTAAATCCTTGACCAAAACTTTAATTGTTAAGTTTTGATAAAGAATAAATATTTTTTCAATAATTCTGGCTGCAAAAGCTTCTTCTGCAGCCACTGGAGAAAGATTTAGACACATGCTACCATTAGATCAACTCAGTCTCTCCCTGGAATCCCTCAAAAATGAGGAACCTAATGTTTCTGTTGTGCTTTAGAGACACGATCTCTTCAGAGGAAGAGTTATGCTGGTTGATATTGGCGTTTATGTTGAACAGCTCTCCTTTGGACCTGATCCTATGACAAATTTAGAACTCCCTTATCTTTTTTTATGTATCTGGGAACAAATGAAGTGAACATAAAGAACTTCCTTAAACCATATCTGATAGCAGCTTTACTTTCCTTCAAAGGGAAGTTAGGACTGGTAGACCCCCAAAACAAAATACTGTGTCCAGCCATGAAACAATAAATCCAGCAATCAAGCAGCCCATTCATCAAGCAGAGATCTTACTGAGCACGAGAGCACTTGTTCCACAGTCTGTTTGTGTCCATGCACCCCTCCTGCCCACAATCAAGGAAACCAAAGAACCAAACACAGGACACACAAAGCGCTATTACACACTGAAGAGATAAACAGGTAATTTTAAATATTGACAAATGAAAATAGAGCAAAGAGTGGCTCTGCCCAGACAGTCAAGTCTCATGAACAGGAACTTGTGATTTCTGCATGCATTAGCCAGACCCTTCACTGCACCCTCATTTCTGAGTCAAAACAATCTCTCCAGATCTGCTGTTGTCAAACTGAAGTTGCTCCCACTGCTGTGGATTGCTGCAGTCATTTTGTTGATTTTATTGATTATAATTGTCATGGCAAATTTATAATACTCTCCAACACATTCTCCCAAATTACAAGATCTGAGATTGGTCTTGTGAAACAAATACTCCAAATCCCATTTGACAATGAGAAATAAGAATAATTTAAGTTCAGTCTAACCTGAGATTTCACAAAGAAATAGAGACCAATCTTCTCAATTAAAAAAATCATAAAAAACCAAAACCAAACCAAACAAACCCTCAGTTTTGACAAGTTACACATTTCCTTTGATTGAATTTTAAAAGTTTTGGGTTAAGTATTTTGAAAGTAAATAAGAGAGATGGTAAGGAAGCATTCTATTTTATTGGGAAAGACCATAGTTAAGCTATTATTGCAGAAATTAAAGGTTCATTTCCTTTGTCTGAATGAGGATACGGAGATTCCCAGTCTCTGTGTAACTGGGTAAGGGCTCAGGGTGGGCAGTTCCACCTGTATCTCTATCAATTGGTGATGGAACCCCAGAAAAAATATTTTCTTATGTTTGTATTCAAATAAAAAGTCAGGGGGTCATTCTCTTTTGCCTTTTGTCAGTGAATATTTTTGTAATTTATACCTAGGAGTATTTCAAAGAGACCTATTTTGCTCTGCTGCACAGCTTGATGAAGGGTGGTTAAGGAACCTGCCTCAGAATTTCATAATGATTGTCTATCTGCTTTGCTCAAACCAAGGCTTCCCAGTACAGGAACAGTGCTCTAACTACCAGGCAAGAGGTAGAGCTGTCACATCTCCTCTTTAATGAGCATTTAAAATATTCTGTTCTGCGCTTCCAGACAAACAAACTGTCACAGAATGTCATTATAACAATGTAATGAATGTATTTATATGCCAATGTATATATTCAGAAGCTGCTTCTCCTACTGAAGAAAAAGGCACTAATCTGCAGTTGCTGCCACTTGAGCTATAAGGACGTTTGCATTAACTGTTCTCTTTTTCTCACTGATATGTTAATCTCTCAGCTTAGAGCACCAGGCATTGTGCTGAGCAGGAACAGTCACACAGTCCTGCCAGGTGGCATGTTTTTAGCCTTACCTATTAGCTTAATAAAGCCCTTCTTTATGTACAGCTAAGATGGATGAAAACTACTAGAAGTCTTGGGATCTCATAATTTCATTCTTCTGATTACTAGGGGACGTTGAGGAAGGCATCTTATGCAAACTATACATAAGAACAATTAAGTATCTGCTAGGACATGCATCAAATACTTCTTCACAACTACAGAATGGTCCCAAGAAAAA
Organism: Toxostoma redivivum; assembly: GCA_013397375.1. Lineage (NCBI taxonomy): Eukaryota > Metazoa > Chordata > Aves > Passeriformes > Mimidae > Toxostoma > Toxostoma redivivum. Next base: position 1,512,852 of record VXBI01003376.1, read on the forward strand.
TCTTGCTGGTCAGTCAGAAGTTGTTTGTAACACTGTGTTAATTGGACACACAACAGGATAAATCTCAGCTCAAATCCCTGTCTCATTCTTTTCCAATGCAGACTACACATCAACTATCCAGAAGAAAAAGCCTTTCCTAGCATGTCTTCAGGGAGCTCCCAGCAACCCAGCGACCACAGCTCACAGCTATTGCTTTTTTCTTTTCAGTTTTCATTTTTACTAATTTTCAGGTCATTACAAGACTTACTTGTTTTCTTTCAGCAGCTGAACTACTGTAAATGTTATGAAGAGTTTAATAATGAATGAAGCATTCTCTCAGAAACCATCAGCCAAGCACTGTATATTACAGAGTCGCAGTGTTTTCATCAATAGCACAGAGCAAATGCTCAGGATGATGAAAACTGGACTCATTGGACCTTCCTGTATGTGCTGCGCTGTGACAGATGGATTTCAGACATTAAATAACAAGAAAGAAATAAAAAAAAAACCTCAGGCCATATCCTGAGTTTTTGCTGCAGCGAATTCACATCAGCTATAGTTTGAAAGATGGAGAGGAGATAAAAAAATTGGGAAAGAAAATCTAAGAGCGAACCTGTGGCAGTCATCTAAATGATAACATGTAGTTATTTTTCCCTTTCTATACGCAGTACTGTAAGCAGACTTGTGATGCTGAGGGCACATCAATAAGTTACCATAAACAGCATTTAAGTATTGAGGAATTTGGGGTCAAACCTTTGATTCCTGCATCACTTGCACTTCTGCTTGCACTTTCTTTTATAGTTTACTCTTTAAAACTTTGATCCTTCCTTCTCCCAGTTCCTTTCAGTGCTGCTTACTGGTGTTCTGGAGATCCAGCCAGCCTGAGATGCACGTAAATTTTACTAAAATCAATGGATGTCTCCATTATCATTGAATTGGAATATTTTATACTTCACTTGTGTACAGAGAAACATAATTGTTAGCTAATAGCCCACAGCTGTTTTTTGGTTTACCAGCGCTTTGCACTTGTCATTAAGAAAGCTTGATTCTCTTAGGAAATAGTGCCAGTAGAGGACCTTTAATCCTGTTTCCCTAAGCAGGGACTGTCAGAAATCTCATTGCACTTCCTATCCTATATGCACACCTAGGATCCTAATAATTAAGATATTTATGCAGCTGCTGGACAGAATTCATTAAACACTGACCATAAAAATATTCTCTAGGGAATCCAAAAAAGTTATCAGTATTGATGTTTAGGTTATGTTTGGCTGGGCTGAAAAAGAAATGAAAGCTTCAATCAGAACATACCAAGAACTCAATTCTTTGTTGCAGAAAGCTATGCATTCACCTTTTAAAACTCTGATGTTTTATACAATGCTATACCCACTTCATCTTAAAAAATAATTATCTGAAGTGAAGCAGAATGTTGGAAATTACAGCTGAGAGGGTGAAGGAAGAGGCATGGAATATTTTTAACCATATTTATTAATCATAAGTTGAAAAAGGGGCTGAGAATTGTTGTCTGCTCAAGGAATATGATGAGATGGGGAGTGAAGTGTCTGTATTCTAAATGTCTACTTCACCAAAGCTCAGAACTACTCGTGCAAATGTACAGCTGGCATGTGGAGAAAAGAAGAAAATGGGTATTTTTCTACACTAACACACTGAATAAACCCACTCATTCTTCTGACGCAGTGGGAGAGTGGGAGACATTCAGAAGCAAGGTGGATGTGGGCCTGTGAACTTGTATTAAAATAGCAGCCATCATTAAGTTTTCCTCATGTTTTCTAATTAACATAATTAAACAAAAATAATCAAATGAACCTGCCAATGCTTTGAAGTACCTTATTATTCACAGTGATTTGTTTATGATGCTTTTTTTCTCGTGAACTAATTTAGAATAGGGATGCAGTGATGAGGCTGCTTTATTGCTTCATTTTCAGTATATCAGTGTTGAATGTGCAATCCCACAGCTGGGTACAATTCTCAGCAGTTCAGTCGCATGAACAGAGTTGAGTGTATTGAAAGTCAAAACCAATTCTTGGTTTCTTTTTCAATGTGCATAGCTCATTAGCCAAAGAGGACTGTTTAGAAGCAATTAATCAGTGAAATTTACATTACACACGCTGCTTATGCTAATTTTATGACAATATATAGATGCTATAATGCAGACAACAAAGGATCATGGCCAAAGAACGTATGAAGTACACAGGAGAGCAAGTGAAAACAAACAGAAGAATTTAGTCAGAGGTGAAAAATTCAGTAGAGAAAGATTATTTCTAAGAAGAATAAATTAGATGCATCTGAAGTAATGACAAGAACTTAGGAGCTTGTGCAAAGCTAGGAACTTACAAAACAAACCTTTACAATTCTAACAACTTTGATTTTGGTGGTTTTTCTATAAAATTTAACTATCTTTTCCTTAGGATTATCAGCATTTTAAATTTCCATCCTTTTTGTGAAGGCAATGAACATGAGGCAGAGGAATCAAAAGCTGGGTGCTTATCCTTGGCTTTGCTGATTGCCCCTTAGCACATCCCTTCACACTTCTCATCTGCTTCCCACCATGCTTTTCCTGCCACTGCTGAAAGCTGTCTGGAAGACCAACAGATTCACAGCATCTACCCCAGGCTTAGTACATTCACATTGGGGCACATGGGCACAACTACAATACAAATAATAATGTCCTGTCTCCCCAGCCAGCAGGGTTTTATCATGTTAAATACCACTGAGGATCTTCACTAGGAAGACCATTCATAATAGTTTTTTTTCTTATTCCCAAATTAAACTAGCTGTATTTGTTTTCATTTTAAGGTACTAAAGAGAAGTGTTATTTCTGTAATGTTTTATTGGTATGTAATACCAATAAATGAAACAGATCCACTAAATGCTTTTTTGGGGGGTGAGTTTTTTAAAAAACAAATGCAACTATAGTAGTTGTCCAGCTGCAGTAGGAAATGAAACTGCATCTATCATCAGCACAAAAGGAGACAAAACCTACCTACCATTGTATTCCCCTGAAAGCATGAGTCACAGACCTATTGAGAACAAAATATGAATGTCAGATGGTAGCCCCTCAGGCTGTCTGGCAACCTGCTTGCTGCTCAGAAAAAGGTAGCAGCTGCTTCATATAAGACTAATAAGGATGTAGAAAAGCCTATGCGGGCTTTCAGAGATCCACACCTGAAGAAAATAGGCAAGGCAGGCTGTAATTGAACCTCAGGAAAGAAGCAAATCCTAGTAAATGGGCTTGGAAGCAATCATTGGTGGGTTGCCTTTGTTTACGAAGACAGAAGAAAGATTAAGTCCCCTGATTATTTTTTTTTTAATTGGACTTCAAATCCTATAAAAAATATAAATATTTAATGCTGTTTTAAACTGTCCTACATTATATTTGGGTTCTTATACTGGGAATTTAAAATGAGTTAAGAGAATTCAGCTGGTCACTTTGATAATCCCACTCAGCTGGTGCTGGAATGCTGTGAAGACGGGAGGGTCATATGTAGAAATCCACCAAGATACTGCAGGAACTTCAGGATCAAAAACTGTCAGTTACTGGAGGCAAAAGGTCAGAAGATGGACCAAAAGTTCCCTATTATTCTGGAACAGAGACTTCATAGTTTTCTTTGAAGTACTGAAAACAAAGGGGTTTGGGGTGGTTTTTTCCTTTAAAGAAAAAATAAAGAAGAGAGGGAGCCTTCTTGAGCAGTTACTGGATCAGTCAGAAACTGTGTCTATAGAAGTACAAGTGAATGGATGAGGAGCAAAAGCAACCTGTGTCTGATAAATGGATTACTTTTAAAGAAAACTACAGTTGTGGGAACATAAAAAATATTTCTGAAAGGTGACCTGGTTTCACAAATTAACTTCATTAAGAACTGTAAAAAGTCGTATAAATCTGAGATTAGAAATAAAAGCAATCATTGATTTTTGCAATTTTTTTTATATTCAAAATGCTTTCCATTACTATACTTTTGTTTTCAAGCCTTCTTGTCTTAAAAAAAAAAAGAAGCTTTATTCCATGTCAAAAGCAATATTTTGTTTAAGCTAGAGTGTTTTTAAAAAAACACTCTTGATTCACTGAGAAGCTAAAATAAATCTTGGTTTGCCCCAAACGGTGCTTTCTTTTTGTCGTTTTCAGAACTTCTAGGAAAAAAAGAATCCTTTATTCATACAGCTGTAGTGAGGCAGAGGGGGAGAAGTGGGTTGCTGATTAGAGAAAACATGCTGAAGTCTCTCTGAAGAGATGCTGCAGTCAATGCATTCAAGGTCTATTATGCCACAGCTGTTTCCTTTGTCCTTCCTTATAAAACAAAGGAATGTGCTCCTTTTACTTATTTTTGCTCCCCCTGCATGTACAACAGCTGATCCTAAACATGGAGAAGCAATAACAGACCCTTTTAAACAAGTTCTGGGTGTCTTGGGTCAACCCTGACAGAAGCCTTCAGGTGTGTGCAAATAGAGATTCAAGTAGATACTTGTGCTTGTTGGAAGTTTATAATTTAGCAGGCTGAAATAAAATGAAGGCGCACCAGATCATCATTAAAATGATTGGACATTTCTCACTCCTTCGGAAAACCACATGTAAACTGTACCTGGCACAGTGATACCTCTGTTCAGGTACTAGTCTGACACCCAGAGAAGTTCTTTCTTTGAAGAATATTATTTTCAAATTGAGGTCAGGTCCAAAATATAAGATTCAATCTACGGTAAAAGATTCAACTTGTCATATTCCTTTCCATGATTTTACTTGCTTTGTGTTATTGGTGACAGGTCACTCAGTAAAATTTAAATCTGCATAAAGAGTGGAATATCTAGAAATAAAAGTTTTAACATTCAAATAGTCTACTGCAGGCTCCCCCTCCTGACCTCTGGGGAGGTGAAACCCTCCCTTCAGCTTCCAGCCTGTAAGGTAGACACAGTATTATAGTTTCTTCCATTTTAATTTTTTTTCCTGCTTCCCTATTTGGTATTGGATGTTGTTTGCAGCAGCCACCATTAGGGAAAGTTTTAGACCACCTTCTCCAGAGGGTTCCTTAACTGCCTCAAAAAATGCAACAGCAAATGGCTTGTTCAGGCCCAAATAATGGCTTAAACTCCTTAAAAATGTGTACATTTGAGAATTTAAATAAAAGTAAGTCTCTTGACAGTTCACCCACGGCTGACAGAATCTGTAGAAATTGTTAAAATAATTTTCTAAATCAGGTTATAAAAATATATTCAACGAAACTCTGTCAAAAATCTCATAAAAATAAGGAAGTGTCTTAAATGTCAAAAGGTATTTAAATGCTAATGGATGTCTGTTTCACATATAAATGAACAAGACAATTTAGGAAATAAAAATTATCTCCTTTCTCCATGCCCTATTGATTATGTGCCTGTAACACCTCAGTGAATAGGATACCACCCACTTCTTCAATCAGGCTTTTTACTCATTATAGATATTCTGAGTTATCTTTCAAGCATCAGCATGTATGTTTCAAATATGCAAGAGCTGTGATGGCTGAAGGGCAACCTTGTTATCTATTCAGATAACTAACAGAGTGCTAAATGCAGCCATTATATTAAATCCAGAAAGAAATTCAGCATTGTCACCCAAGTGATATGACGTACCTTTCTTTTATAAAAAGCTTTCAACACCTCTCTAAATTAGTTAATGAAGAATTGAAAAAACCTGACAAATGATAGCAATAGCACAGAAGTAAAAATATGTCATCCTTGATTTGATATATCTGTAAAATGTTATTCACATTAATACTTGTTTTAGGAACTTTCATGTCTAAAGGTACCCTGGTTCCTGTACCTGAGTTGAGGGTCTTTTCTTTTCAATTCCCTGTCTGAGAAAACTGGGAGACTGAGAAACTCTCCTGTAGGCTTTATGAAAGAAAATTCTCCTGAGGTTTTATGGAAGAAAGGATTCATCCCGAAGTTTGTTCCAAAATCATTATTGAAAAGACATGTACAAATACTAGAACTTCCAGTCTCCAAAACACCAGGTTTTTCTGAAAATGACTGTGCTTGGAGGTGCATATGTTTCAATGATAAAGCCATTTTCTCAAGGCCGACTTAGTGTGTACATGTATTTCCAGTCCAAGCTTTGCTGGCTCTTAGGCTACACCACGTGTGAGCTGGTTTGGAGGGACAAAACACAACTCTACAGAGCCCTCCATCACTTCAAGAGATTGCTTTTATTGACAAAAAATTGAAAACCCAGGGTCCAGTTCAACACTGAAGCATTACTCTCCTGCAGACTGTCACACTTGTGCTTCTGCAAGGTAAAACATGCAGCACGGAGCATTTTCTCAGATACTATTGGAAAATGCTCTCCTGCAAAGAGCTGGATGGGGGCTGCTGGCAGGCATCTCAATAATATCGACTGTTCTCCCATTCTCTTTCAGCAATACATGGTGTCTGGGCTCTGAACTTCCATTCTCTCATCTCTTGGAAAAGCCAGTGCTTCCCTCTCTTGTAAGGAGACAAACTTTAAATTATAAAACCAGAAAGGTGAAACACACAAGTTCTAAGCATTTAAACATTTGGATTACCACTTAGGTGTGGTCATATTATACCCAGAAATGTATTGATTCAGCTGTAACAATTAATGTAAATATGCAAATCACAGGCCGTGAATAAAAAACTGGATGCCCATGGAATCCTCACAAGCAGAAACACTAAAGTTGATTTTTTTTTTCTCATTTGAAGATTAAAAAGAAATTCAATCATTTACTCCTCTAAAAAGAAAATTCCTTCTGGTTACTGTCACATTTTCAAAGGCACTTAAACTTCCAACCCATGTAAAATTTATGCTATAGGAGACCTGAACCTGAAAAAGACCAATACATATCTATTTCACAAAAATTACAGCTTCAGATAGGCCAAGTATTGATAGGTATCTGTATGGAACTTATGTTTTCAGCCCTGATATATAAATTTACACTTCTAATTTTTAGAATATTTTCTATTCAACATGTGTAGCTGCTGGGTTAAGGATTTAACCCTTTAGATGCAGCAGAAATAAGACACAGCTACATGATCCCTCTCATGGTAGGAAAGAGACATTTATTGAGAGCACAATTCGTACTTTTTATTCGTACTTTTTATAGTATGTTCTGCAGAGCTAAGACAAGACAGTAGCTCATTGGAGAATTGAGAGAATTGCCCGTGGGACAGTACTTCAGAACGAGTCCCACGGCTGGTACCAGGTGTTAATCTTTATTATGAATTCCATTCTGTTTTGACCAAGTTATCATCCTGGGAGAAAGTCTCCCTAACTGAAGCTGAACAAGCTATCAGTCTGGGAAAGAAACTGAGAGAGCAGGAGAAGCTCCAGCCCAAAAATGATTTTCCAGGCTGTAATTTTCCTAGCTCTCTAACACTGTGTCCACAAACATGCATGAAATTAATTGGGTTCCTTTTCCTGCCTTAATTTTATACTTTGAAATAAAACAAATTTGAAATTTTAATGTTTCATAGTTTTATAGGATTTTTTTTGTAAAGAAAATATTTTTATTTCAGTTGGGTGAAATAAAAATATGTCCCAATGTTTCTCAGCACAGCTGGTGGATCAAAGCTAAATTACCAAAACCATTTTGTGATTAAATGTGTTTTTGACTAACAAATTCTTCCTTCTCTAAACTTTTTCTGTAGACAAAACAGAGGCAGGTGTTTTGGTTGCTCAATTAATCACAGAATCCCAGAATATGCTGACTTGGAAGGGACCTACAAAGATCATCTTGTCCAGCTCCTGGCCCTGCACAGCTCCATCCCCACCCTGTCCCTGAGAGCAATGTCCAAACTCTTCTTGAGCTTCTGTCAGACTGGTGCTCGGAACATGTTCCCAGGGAGTCTGTTCTAGTGCCCAAACAACAACTGGTTGAAAAACCTTTTCCTGATATCCAGCCTAAACTTCTGGCCATCCCCTGTGGTCCTTGTTTTGATTCCTTTACATTTTGAAGGTACTGTTTTCAACATAAAGATAATAATGTACATATTCTAGTGTAGTCTTGTATACAAAAGGCATCTTGTTCAATGCTGGGTCAGTGAAGGAAAGTGACTCATCAGGGATTATGCAGTTGTGATAAATACTGCAGAGCAATTCAAAACTCAGAATGAGCCACATTTATCAATATAAATCAAATTATTCTAAAATGTGTGATCAGTCAAAATAACATCCCTGCTCCACAAGAAAGTTTGGAAGGGAGTGGCTTTCTATGGCTTTCATCTCTGATGTCTTGTTCCAGTAAAATCCAGGATTTATGGAATTGTGAAAAAACAAAGCTTTCCTGTGTTGCCCTCAAGTGAATTAATTAATTAATTCATTTTCTATACAGCCAAAATCTTCCTTTTAACCCTTCCATCCTGCAAAATAGACTAAATGCAGAACACAAAAAACCCATGAAAATCATCAATATGAATCTCCAGCCCACAAAACCCACTGTGACTATTGTATCAGACAGCTGGCTTACAATTCCTAGCATACCAGCATAACATAGTACATCATACTCTGGATGGATACATACTATGGATATCATACTATGGATACATAAGAATTATGGCAGCAGGTATCAGTGAGGAGTGAAGCTACTTTTCAGCATTAACTATGTACAGCTCTGTCTAGACATTCTCCTGCATTTGCCTAGATGTTTTCCTCGTGTTACAGACTCTGCAATCTATCTACTTGAATATCCTCAATATTATACAAGTTGCATTTAACAGTCAGAACTATAAAAGAAAACTTTTAGAAATGGAAACTCTTTGTCAAATAATTTTTTCAACATCCTGATTTCTGCTGTTGTTCTGTGCTAATTTAAAGATGATTCTTTAAAACTTTTTTTTTTTACCTCCTTTTGCAAAAAAAAGCCTGTATTTTTGAATGTTAAAAATTACAAAGGCACCTTTTTATTTCTGAAGCCCAAACACCTGAATCTTGGCAATAATTAATACATGGAAGTGTATATAACACAAAAGATCATTATCACAAGATCTAAAGTGAGTGAACATATGGTGGTAAGTCAAACAGCACAGAAATAGTATGAATAACAACACCAAGTCATTAGGTAAACAGGGAGGAAAGGAAGGTAACATTGCATGAAATAACTGGTGACAGGATAGCATTTCTGAGCTGAGTTTATGTTTAATGATGTTTCTTTTCTATGGGGCAACCAAGGGTAACATATGATGCCAGTGATGTGGACATAATTTGGGTACACTTCTCTAATTAAGTAAAATTCCCTTCAAAGCAATGCTGAGAAGATCACAAAAGTCAAATGCTGCTCTTTAGATTCAGACTTAGAGTTGAGGACAGTCCAAGGCACAGAGTAGGTTAATGTATTGTCCTCCTCATCACCCCACCCTTGGATGCTTGCTGTATACAAGCAAATGGCCCACAGGACTACAAAGAGGCAGCTCATTAAACCATTGCTGTTCTCACCAGGACACCCAAGATCACAGAGTCATAGTAGCATGCTGCAGACTGATATTATAACTGACAGAGCTGCCCTAACACAAGTGCATTGCTCCAGGATTCTGGACACATTGGATTTGGGGAACTCGGGAGCTGGGCACTGCATTGCTGAAGTATAGGATGACATTACAGTGAAAGGATACTGAAGCATTAGAGTATATCAAACACTTTGGATAGTAACCCTCTCAAATTTTAATCTGGCACAGGGTCAACTATGACTGCCATCTCTGAGAAGGACGAGGGGAAGGACTGATATCAGTAGAAATGGTGCTGCTTAGAATTGTTACTTGAGAGATAGAAATAGTATGAAGCTGATGGGAGTAGCTCCAGGGAGAAATAATATTCCCTAGCGAAATCTAACAGAAATAGCCTGTACAGTAGTTTATCCATGTCACAGAGTGAAGGGTGATGGTGCACAGAGGGTATTTCTATGCAGAAAATTACTGAAAAGCAGTAGAGCAGGAGACATGTTACAAGATCAACATGACAAAGTGAGCAATTAGGCTTCCATGGAACTTAGGACAGAATTTTTCTGCACTCTGTCATCAGCTCTCAGGGCTAAGTCTGATGCTTCTGACCTTACAGAGGCTGATCACAACAGGCCATGCTGGGTCGGGACCTATTGAGTTGCTTTCTTCACTGGAGGTGATGGAGTTCATTCCAAATGTAGCTACTCTGAGACATTAAACAAATAAAACATAGTATGCATTAAACTAACATTATTAAGGTTACAAAGGTTACAGAGGCAAGCATTCTAAAGCTACTTCTGCAGCCTTAATTCAGTCCCCATTGTGTGTTTTCTCCATCTTCCCATGACTCTCCCTAATACTTCTACACCATAAATTTGCCTTAGAGCAAATTTTGTTCGCTCTATCACAACAGTGGGCAAGAGCTTGTAGAAAATATTACATGTACATTATGGAAGAACTTATACAGGACCTATCTGTTCACCATTTGTTTGATCTTCATGGTTCAATATGTGGTCCCAGGATACATCTGCTGAACAATATGCAAACTCCTCAAACTTAATCTGTCTTTTTGACTAAGAGTACCTTAGTTGTCTCAGTGAAGCACCCTAATTTGAAGAGCTCTCCATGGCAATAGAAAGACTAACTCCAGCTACAGGGAGATAGAAGCAGTGACTTGCCATTTAGTTTTGAACCCAGAAAGTCTCCTCTGTAAAGAGATAAATAAACAGGGGGAAAAATTGCTTTAACTTCAATTTAGAAAATCTGAAACCACTGAGAAAGTAAGTCTGCTTCCACTCAAATAAGCAGTGGTATATTTCCTTCCCCATTAAGCTTTATTTTTGCCACAACTAGCACCAATATAAATGTTGCCATATGTTTACTGATATCAGGAAACTCCATTATAAGCCACAAACAAGGTAGACATCACCATAGTTATAACTTAATTACATCCTCTGGGAAGGGAACTGTCATCAGGTCAGGTTTTCTGAAGTCACAGAATTAACAAATTTCTAACATTAAGCCTTTCTTAACACAACCAGTGAACAGAAAACCTGTTGTCAAAAGCTGCAGGTACTGGTGAAAGCAGCCATGTACATCCACTAAATCGGCATTTTTCCAACATGTGATTGAGTTGCTGACTGGGCTTTTTGTCAGAGGTTTTATACCACTTTCCCTGACATTTTTGGGTCAAATCTCTCTCTTACCTACAAAAAAAAAAAAAATCCAAGACTGAACTGCAGCCAGCTGGACACTGCTGAATTCTTACCTCAGGCCTCATTGTATGCTTGGGAGCAAGTCTAGTAGCTCTGGTAACCAAAATGGCCTTAAATTTTGTTTAGTCCATGAGTCCAAATAAACATTATCTGAGAATAACTTATAGGCAGAAAATGTGGTCACAATAATTTTGTAACACAACAAAAACCAAAACCACAGGAAAATCAAAAGCCAAAAGAGGACATGTTAATGGTTACAAGTCAAAGCATCTTTGTTAAAAGGTCTACTAATTGATTATCTACTTAAACCATTTGTTTCTTCTGATTTATAATATTATTGTGTTATCATCCCCCTGGAAGAGCAGAGCTTGGAAACTTATGCCTTAGGACCTTTATTTAAAGGAGCTTTTGCCTCCTTCCAGTTTAACTAAAGGCTCCAGGAATTAGGCGCCTATTTTTAGCACTATGAAAGTAGATAATTAACCTCAAGAAGTTCAACAAGGGCAAATGCAAGGTGCTGCACGTGGGTCAGGGCAATTCCAAATAGCAATACACACTGGGGGATGAAGGGATTGAGAGCAGTCCTGGGGAGAAGGGTTTAGGCACCAGGGCATGAAGAGCTGGACATGAGCCAGCCATGTGCACTCACAGAAAGCCAAACATGTCCTGGGCTGCATCTCAAGAAGTGTGGACAGCAGGTTGAGGGAGGGGATTCTGTCCCTGTAGTCTGCTCTGGTGAGACCTCAGGGGGAGTGCTGCATCCAGCTCTGGGCCACCAGTGCAAGAAGGACATGGACAAGTTAGAGTATGTCCACAGAGTGACCATGGAGGTGATCACAGGGCTGGAACACCTCCTATGAAAACACGCTGAGTTGGGACTCTTCAGCCTGGAGAAGAAAAGGGTCTGGGCAGACCTTGCTATGGCCTTTCAGTACCTGAGGGGGATTCATAAGAAAAAAATAGGGCAGATTTTTAGCAGGGCCTGTAGTAAAAGTCTTAAAGTGGAAGAGGGTAGATTTATATTGGAGATAAGGAAAGAACTATCTACTATGAGGGTAGCAATACACTGCCACAGGCTTCCCAGAGAGGGGGTAGATGCCCCAACTCTGGAATTGTTTAAGGCCAGATTGAATGTACCTTTGAGCAACCTGATCAAGTGGGAGGTGCCTCTGCACATGGCAGGGATGTTGGACTAGGTGATCTTTAAATGTCCCTTCCAACACCAACTATTTTATGATAATTAATAATAACTACATTCTGTAGCATATCAAATATTTGTTTCTGTAAATACAGCACTTTGGTCTTCTTAATGAGCTTTTTACTTAAGATAACAACCTTTGTCTATTCTATCATATTTAGAAACCTCTATTATTTATTTCAGTTTTTATTAGGATTTATTTTTTATGGGTTAGTACCTCTCAGATTTATGTGGTGACCACTAAGGGGGATATTGCACTAACATTGCTCCCTCCACACCTTTCTTATCTGGGCCAACCATGGTCTTTAGGACCTCAGTCTTGGCCCACAGCTGCTGTTAGGGTTAGGGTTCAGAGTTCCATAGGCCTACAGGTCCAAGGACACTGGGGCTGAAAAAGCCATGCCACGGATAGTGTGGCATTTGCATGAACATTGCTCCCTCCACACGTTCCTCATCTGGGCCACCCACAATGCTAGGGACTTCAACCTCAGCCTTTAAGTGCCCTTAGGATTAGGGTTCAGAGATCCACAAGGCCTACTGTTTGAAAACTTAAGGGAAAAAAAAGTCAAATACAATAAACTCCAAAACTGATGAATGTTTTATGGGATTTCCGCTAATTAAAATGCCTTTCACTTGCAAGACAAAATATTTTCATGATTATTCGATTATATCTTTACAAATTTTACTCTATATTATTCTTCATGTTTCCTCTGGGAAATTGACTCAAGCTGTCAAAAATAATAATTCCAGTGTAGAAGCAAATAAGAAAATTAAAGTAGAAAAAGAGAGGAAGCAACAAGGAAAAGCAAAAGTTTAGACACTCACTTGCTTTCATGGCACTGAACCTGTGTAAATTACAGGTTATATTTCAGTCCTTCTTGGTCTACTTCCCTTCTTTGGCCTTGACTTTGGCAAGAAAGACAAATTTCCTAAGTTCTCTTCCATCCATGCCATGATGGGCTTCTCTACCACCTCCAATCCTGGCAGCAGCAACAGCACAATGCATCTTTTCATAGGTATCCTGCCCTGAAGACTTAATAGCACAAAGAAATTCCAGCTGAACATTAGCATATTTGGGTAGAAACCTGTAATAACAGGTTTTGTAACTTGATGGTAAACTGACGTCCCTCTGTATTTTTTGTTGTTGATGGCAGTAATTAGTTTTCTTTTTTCTCTGCTCACTTTTCTTCCTTTGACTTCAGGATCTTGATTTTATTGGGTGTGTTCTTCTACCTGCAAAGGGTTAGAGGTAGCTTCATTTCTTCCATAAATCACCATGAAAGGTCATTTCAGGGAAAGAGCTGAGGCAATATTGGACTTGGGAATTCACTGACAGAGAACTAATTAGATGAGGTAAAACTAAAAAATGCCCAAGCTATGCAATCAAATTCAGACTTTTTTACTTGTTTCATTTACATAAAGACATTTAGTTATTTTTGTAGTTATGTAAGTCTTGTGCAAAATCATTCAGATTTTATTTCAGCTCTTGCAAAAATAGAGCATGGAGTGGAGTATTGAAATACTCCTTTTTCTTTTAAACTGCTTCAGTACTACATTTGCATTTATTACCAGTGTTAAAATTTTAGATGTAGAATCAAACTACTGTTTAGTTGGCTCAAACTTACTGCTTTATTTATGTGGAACATTTAGAAGGATTAGGATTTCATGCCTACCTGGAACAAAACCAGATATGAAAACTGTTCTGAAAGGAAATATCTATGTCCTCATTGTTTTTCTGAGCAGAGACCTTGATCTGACCAAAAAAAAAAAAAAAAAAATTCTGAATTTTGACTTCAGTCTGAAAAACTGAACCGTTTACGACTGATTTTAAAAGCAACTTTTGCTTACACAGCCCAGGAGCTGACTCAGCCTTTGAGTCCACTAAACAACTGTCTTGCCCCAAAATAGCAGTAAAGGTAATTTAACTAGTTGAAAGTCAAATTTTTAAAATGTTTTCCTAGAAGAAATCAGGATAAAGGGGCTAAGCAATTAATATTGGAGACATTTTGTCCTATCAAGAGCCAGTTTGAAGAGGTGGTTTACAGTATTTCTTGTTTTTAAGCAAGTATCAGAAGTTACTAAGAGCAAACAAGGCTTTGGTTGCTCTATATTGGATCTAGGGGAGATGGGATTTTTGGGTTTTGTAGGCTCAATACAGGCTGCATACTTGAAGAAGAAAGTTTCAGAGCATTTTTTGTAGTCAAATAAACTGAATGTTGAGTCACTGCCATAATTAGATAATTAGCATAACAGAGAAAAAGAAATTTAAAAGATTTAGGCTTGTATCAATCCAGGAAGTTATATGCTTTCTGCCTGCCTGTTCCAATCTTATGTTTGTAAATTTTAAGGCTGCTATATATGATGACAGAAAATCTTGCAACAGAGTCACTTTTTTGAGTAAGAAATAGTGTTTCAACTGCTTTGGTACAAACTTTGGCTGAAAAAGAAGAAGAAGAAAAAAGAAAATAACAATAAAATTAATTATATCAAGATACCTAGAAATATCATGTAGCAAAAGGAGAAAAGCATGTGAAGAAGCAGAGAGCAACTGTAAAAGGGTGAACTAGTGCAGTGAAAAAGCATAAACACAGAAACTGGAAGGTAGTCAGGGAACAGCAAATGCAAAATCTGAAAGAGAAATGATGTTTAATTTGTACAGCCTGGACAGGCTTAGCAAAATAATCTGTTAGTGAAGAATGGTGTTACTGATGCTAAGGGAAATGCAGAAATAAAAATTAAGTGAGATATTTATTTAATTAATTTTAATCTGGGCAAAGGGGCACTGCTATTTTTGTCTCATGAGCTAGAAACAAATGTTCTCTTTTTGCCCTTATCGAGTCTCACTGCTCTGATGGTCTTGATTTTCTTCTTCACACATAACCATGGCTAATTTGTGCCTGTTTATCCTTGTACCAGCATTATTCATTTGCTAAAATGTGCCTTCTCTCTCCTCTGTCTGCTCTTACAATTCCAGAGGATTAGCATACACCTTATCTGCCCCCAGCTTGTAAAAGCAAAGTACATTTAGTCCCAGGAACCTTGCTTAGCCCGTGTTCCAGTCTGAATTTATTTGTTTCACACAGTTGGCCAGAAGGGTATTCCACAATCAGGATGGGCTCTCACAGGCTATATATGCATGGGAGTTCAAAATCACAGTTTTTCACACTCAGCCCAAGGTCAAGCTCTTTACAGGATCACATAATCATTTAAGTTGGAAAAGACTTCTAAGATCATTGAGTCCAACTATCAACATAGCACCACCATCATGCCCTTGAGTGCCACATCCACAAATTTTTCAACACTTCCAAGAACGGCAATTTCATCCCCTCTCTGACCATCCTTTCAGTGAAGAAATTTTTCCTAAAATTTAATCTAAACCTCCCCCCTGAAGGAAACAATACAGAGAAAAAGAAAACAATAAAAATATAAAAGCAATACAGGGGAACACAACCAGATTACAGGATTATATTTGGTTATCTTGTCTCTACATGGTATTAATGAATCATAGTCATTGTGTAAACAACCAATATGAACAGCAAGTAATTTTTTCCTATTAGTCCCTAAAGTCATAATTTTCTTCATACTCTGTTATTGCCATCATCATTCATCCTTTTCATCCTGTATGATGTTTAAACCTCCCCTATATTGGCAATTCCTTTGTGTCATCATTAAATTTTAACAGATCAACCACATACCATGAGCTAAGATTACTAATAAAAATTTTAGATTAAATAAGTCTCTAATCTAGTTTTCAAGACAATTGTTTAATCAACAGTTTACTTCAACGTTTCACTTTTTCTCTTTTACGTCTATTCCCTACTTGTGTTAAGATTCTTGTGCTAATCCCTGACTTCTCTATTTAGCTAATAATTTTCCTTGTGGAATTGTATCAGATGCTCTGTAAAAGTCTAAGTAGATTAGATGTATTTCATTTCCTTTTTCCAGAAAATCAAAGTAAAATAGAAGCTTAATCCAGCACGATCAAGTAAGCTTTTGTAAATCCATATTGTATTTTATCACTTTCTTTTTTCTGTCTTAAATTACCTTCAAAATCTAGAATCTATAGAAATGAGGCCAAAAACACAAAAGAAAATATTTTTTTTTTGTTTAAGGGCATGTCATAACTGTGACATAATCATAGCTCTATCATCTTTTTCCTTAGCCTTAATTGCATAACACCTCTGCTTCTCTCCTTTATGAAAGCAGTGAAACTTCTGGTGCTTGCTTTAAATCAGTGATTTTTTTTTGCAATTGTTACTTTATACTTAAACTTTTTGACCTCAGCAATGCTGCTTTTTCTGAGCATTTTTTTATAACTTCTAGCATCTCATTTTGTACAGCAGAATGGAGAAGAAATTAATTAATCATCTCTAGTTGGCAGGAAGCTCCAAGCCACAGGATGACTTTTTGTATTATTTGCATCTTCATCTGCTGAGCTAGATACAAACAGAAGAAAACTTTGCTTTTGGGAAGCTGGACCCTTAGCATGCATAAGGCTGAAGCTGTATTTCTAGACCCGTTCTCATCTCTGGATAAAGGAGTCCAAAGGCATCTGGTGAGCAGTTAAATACCTGGAATGAGGGCCACTTCATTTTTTAGACACAGCAACATGCTTACTAGAATTATCAGAGAAAGATACAATCTCCTGTTTCCTCTTATAAACTCTCTAGTCTCATTTCTCTTCCCCAAACATCTGCAGAGGTTCACCTTCTTCCTATAAACCCCATCTCCAAAACTTGACCTCTTTTGAATTATCCCATTCTTCTTGCCACACCAAAAATACATTCCTACTTTCTGTTTACTTTTCCTTATTTATACTCTCATGAGCTTTCAGTTGCTAAGAAGCCACTTTGCTTGTACATCCAAACATATTTCCTGTTGAACTGAAAAGCCTGAGTCAGGGCCACTCTTCTAACCTGATCACAGAGTGAGGTGCGCTTCACTTTCTAGTGCAACAGATGAAGCAACAGATGAAAAAGAAGAATGTATCATAAGAATAAGCATTCTTCATATCATTAAAATTTAGAAAAATCCGTCACGAGGAATTATGATGAGGAATAAATGAGTTTGTATAACAAGTAATAGACTTGCTCTCCCTCCTGCACAGGGGCAGTCTCACTTGTTGCAAAAGGTGCTAGTAAATCACGGTCTCCTAAAACAGCAAATGTGCAACAAATCCAAAGAGAATGCTGAAAGGCTCTGGCACTGGCACAGGATCCAGTGAAATGCCAACTTATCCCACAGGTGCAAAGAGGGCAATGATGCTCTCCTAAACGCTCGATAAAGCACAATCTTCATACCCACAGATTTCAGACAGAAGGCTCAATGTAAGAAATAATAAACGGTCACTTGTTGGTTTAATATAGGAAACATTTTGATATCACAAATGTACTGCTGATAGTTGCTTCCACAGAGTTTTGAGCATCCTGTGGCAGTTTTTACTCTGCAAGGTTATATTGTGCTGTATCTATCCTCTAGTACTCTGCTCCTCAATACTTATTCCATCTCCTAGCTTGTTTGGATGTGTGAGTTGAAATATTAACCATTAAAGCTGCTGTTCTGGAAGAAGCATTCAATCAAATAAACACACATCACACAATCACTTTACTTCCTCTTTGAAACACAAATTCTCTATTAGTCATGTAACAATAGAGTTATTAAAAAAAAAAAAAAAAAGCTCAATTGTTTTCCTGTTAAGCATATTTCACCAAAGGAAACCATATTAGAAAAGGAGATGAAACATGAAATGGATTGATGATATTTTAGCAACATGGAGTATTACAATAATGAGCTTTCATTTTTCACTGTTACCATTACAGCCTTGGTATTTAGGGGTCACAGTTGAGTAACTAGATTGTACTGGAATGAAACTATAGCTTAAAATTTCTGGGTTGCCAAGAGTTTTGCAAATCAAGCTATGGGAAGAATTTTTTTAAAATTTATTTTTTACCGGTTGTACATATTCTTCTTCATTCCTTTTGGTTGCTTTAAAAAAAATAAAACAGTTTTTTTTTTTTAATACAAAATGTTCTCTGCAAAAAAATTCTACATTTCTGGGTATTTTGTAAGCATTTTGTCTGAAACATTGTAGATTTTTCCAGTTCAAGGGAAAAATAGCTACCAAACAGATGCAGTAGCTATTTCAAAATAATCCCTCCTGCTACACCAACAGAAAACTGCACTGTTGATTGCCACTGCTTAATATTGTTTTCCACACATTTAGAAAGCCATGATTTTCAGAGTGAAATATCCAGGACAGTTCACTGAAATGAGGCTTGGCATCCAGATTGCCTGCCTGGCTGTAATCACCCTTGGAGTTATTGAGCTTGTAAATCACATATCAAAACATGGGAACACATCAATTAATGTTCTACTGGAAACAAATCAAGGACAATCTTACAGTGTGACATTCTGCCAGTTTTTATTTTCAATAGACATGGGGAAGAAGCTGAAATGTTTGGTCACAGCCTCTATTTACCCAATCTGTCTTATATACTATTGCATAATGCTATCACAGTATTAATATGCAAATTGCCTCTCAAATAAAAGCCATGTTTTCCCTGTTGATTTTCAGCACAGCTACTGTTACAAAGGAAAATACTTACCACTTATACTCCTTTTTCATCTTCAAAACTCTCTTAGTATATTTTAATTAATCCTTTTCCTTCCAGTTTTCTGACCCCGTATTAAGTTTCCTGCCTCCTTTACCCCTGTACTCTGAAGGTTATGTCTTCCACTTGATGTCTCCAATAGACTTCTCATTTTTTCAAAAAATAATCTTCCTCACATTTTTTTTTATGCCTAGCAAACAGACATCAGGAGACTGGCCAGAAGAAAGGCCTAGTCAAGGGCAAAGGAAGTTTCCAAAGTGAAAAAGAAACAAAGGAACTCTATTTCCAGGGACTGCTGATCGAATCTAGCACAGCTGCTGCTTTTTCTTCACAGGCACCTCAGCCTGGTCTCCGCCAGTCTCCGGAGGTGCAGCAGTGACTCCTCTGCAGGCACCATGCAGGCTGGGCTCAGCTGGCCTCAAGGACACTGTCCCAGGCAGGGCAGCAGATGAGGAAATAGCAGCAGTCTCCTAGGGAGAACAACCTCTCCTCAAAGAGGATTTCTGTTGCAAAGTCTCGTGTGGGAGGCAGAACACACTTAGGTCCTACGAGAATTTCCCACCTCACAGGGAAAACATTGATTCGTGTTATAAAAACTCTCAGTCCAGATTTATTCTCCTAGACACTGAGATACCTCTCTTTCTTATTGCTCTATTTTAATGTTTAATTGATGTGATATACCCTGAGTTATTTTTATTTACTGTGTGCTTCATGTAGATATTTTGATGAACATTTCAAACACTGGGCTACTAATGCATACACCAGTTGAGGTGCTGTGTATCCATTCTGAAGATCAGTCGCAAAATGGGCGTCACTATGACCTACTTAAACTGCAAACCCAGGATTTCATCAGTCCATGGGACAAACGCTTATCTGCTTCAAAAAGTTATATTTCACTCCCACAGGACAGATGGGTGCACATGGGACTTGGCAATGAGCTTCCATAGGAAAGAAAAATTCTTGTGGTACTCCTCGAGTCATTCATTTGCATTTCAAAATGGATGAAAGGTTTTCTGTACTCAAGGGAAGGAAAACTGGACATTTAAACTCATGTTTTCTATCATAACTATAGGTGGAAATAAGCTCAGATTGTTATAATTTTCATATGATATTTTAAGATAAATGCACACTTGAAATATTTCTGTTATTTCAGTGTATCACCATGAAATATCAAAAGAAATCTTACTATTTTTTCAACCCTGGTATTTTCAAGAGAAAATTTTTACTTTATCAGTAATTTTCTTTATGAATCTTTATTTTCAATTTTATTTTCTGATATGTGTATGGAGTAAATATTAAATTATCCACATCTCCAGTTATCAGGACATTCTCCGTTTTCAGAATACTTCTTAACCAACAGCATGTGTTGAATGAAGACAGAATTTAGAGATGACTCAAAGATAAGAGATACTTGGTGTGTTAGCTGATATACTATGTACTTTGCTCTGTTCTTGTAAATATGCTGGGTAGTGGATGTAAAAAACTATATTTCAAATTCAGGATACACTGGTGGTTAATTTAGAATTCACATAAGATTTGAAATATATTAATAAGTCTTTATAGAGATGTAAGTTTTAAGCTTTTTAGTCCTAAGCCAGCATTGCAGAAGTGTATTTGTATCTAGTAAATCTGTGATGCTGGACATATACACAGATCTGTGTTTGCTTGCACTGCATGCACTCTGACTTTGCTGGACTTTCTAGATTGTGCCAAAAATCACTAACTTAAAACGATCAAGTGAAAGTAGATTGTTAACTTAAGTAATTGATCATTTACATAGCTTGATACATTCTGCAAACATTATTGTTCCTCCATGCCATTACTTTTTGTGTATCTTGCACTTCTTGAATTGCTTAGGGTTCGGGTATTTATACACATACATATATATATATATATATATCTATGTATAAGTGGATATATAGTCAGATTGTCTTTGTCCTCCTTTTAAGGGAAAAAAAACCAAAACAACAAACAAAACAACACTCAACTTACTTCCCTTCACACCCTCTTAAAAAAAATCATAGTTACTATGGAAACAGCTATTAAACAGAGAGTAGCAGTAATTAAAAACATCTGCAAGTGCAATATGAAGTCTAAAACACAATTGATTCCAGTATTTGGAGTGGTTTGTGCAGAGCTACCCTTTGTTGCTTTGCATGGAATGGCAGACTGTACAGACCCAATTATAACAAGGGGGCGTAACATTACCATAGTGATATATTATGGCTTGTGAAAAAGTTTGGACTGTTGAGACATTAACCCATATAAATAAATTACAACATTATTATACAGTTTAATTGCATGTGATTCTGGAAAGAATTAGACCTATATAGATACTATGGGCAAATGCAAAAAATTTACTTTATCCTTTCTAATAGAACAACATAAAAATCTCACTTGCTGTTGAAATGAGAGCAGAAGCTTGAAAAGTAACTTTTAAATCCATTCCTTCATTTGAATTATAGAGATATGGGCAGATCAGATGTGAAAGTTTACCTACAGATGCTTTTATCTTTTGACTTTTCACTTTAAAAGTCAAATTGGATTCTTTTAAGAACAAGATTTTTTTAATAAATCTTGAAAGAGATGAGAGAGAACTTACCTGTCTTCAGGCTTTATTGAAGAAGGAATATTATAAATATTTATTTGTTATTTTATTTTCTCTTAAGGCTACTTGGCATAAAGTCTAATATCTATCCCAGTAGCTTCTCTCATTAGAAACTCTGAGTATACAAATCACAGTCGTTAAATCATTTTTGCAGCTGGTGTAAAACGTGTGGTGTAAAATCAGAAGCTGATTTTTCAGACTGAGGTAAGCAGTGTTATACAGGAGGGAGCTGTGCCTTCACCCTGAAAGCAAGGGCTGGGTCTTGTGCTCCTATACCAGGAGTTACGTGGCCTTTGTTACCCGAGCTAATCATCTCTGCTTAGGGGAAAGATGGGGTCTGACCCCAGCTACCAGGGCACCTGGCTCTGATCCAGCACATGGCAAAGCCCTGCCATCCTGTGCTGTGCTCCCCTGGAAAAATGAAGACTTGGCTTCTTTTTGCCATCTTTTAAAACCAAGTGGACAAGTGCACATCAGTATGAGTAGACTATACCTCTCTTGGTGAGCTCATTCCTCTTTTTCCTATTTGTTACCTCTCCTACTTACTGGCATCTCTTCCTTATCAGCATATAGTTTTTCTTCCCTTTACTCTCTCATCTTCCTAATTAATTTTTTCCTCCTCATATTCCTGTTTTCCTGATTCACTTTACTTTTCCTCACCTATTTCCTTTTAAAAAATTTATCTTCCTTGTACAATATGTAATGAAGACAACATGCATGTCTTTGTTTCCACATGCATAACCTTCCTTCTTGATATTTACTTTCCTGTTCTTTTCTTATTTTTGCTCTATAATCTTTCATTCTTTATTTTTCTCTTCATCCTCCTGCCCAGTATTCCTTCTAAATTATTTTTGTATTTACTTCTAGTTTATAAAGCAAATCAAACAGGATAACAATGCCATCTCACCACCCCATATTTTCAGGATGAACCATCTGTGGAGGTGCTGGTCTGTGCCCATTGACTACGACTGGGTAAGAAAAAAGGAAACCCTTTTCTCATAGGCAGTCCATGAGCGTCTCACCAAATGCAGAACAGGAACAGCAACAACTGTGTTCCAAAAAAGAAAGACAAGTACAACCTTCCTACTAAAGCTCAGCTTACCCTGTTAAACTTCCAAATCTGTGGCTGGATAGCACCACAACACTCATTCTTTTGCAGGAATGTTGCAGTAATATCTCAGCAATAATTTTGGAATGTATCATTTGTAACCACCTGGTTAATTAGGTTAGATGGATTAAGTAAGTATGAGATGCTGAGATGGCTTAATTCCATTTGGCTGACAGTGGTTTGCTATCATTATTCTGTTGCCATCACAGAGTGCCTCTCTGTGGGTACCTCTTTTTTAATCCTATAAAGTCGCAAGAGACCAGATTTCAGGAGAGGCCCATCCTTACATTCAGAAAAGCATTTACTGGCATAAGAATGTATCTCACAGGGTGAAAAAAATGGGGAAAATTGTCTGATTTATGAGGTTAAAGAAGAAACATATATCTATATCCATATCTATATCTGTATGATCTATCTATATATATATATATATTTGGTTTCAAGAAAGAACTGTATATGCTTCAAGTCAGTGGAAGGGATGGAATAAACTAGGTTAAAATAGATTAGGAATTTGGTAGAAAATACACAAGGTTGTACAGAAATATAGTGTCAATTTCAACCTTATAAAACATATGTTATTTGTATATGAGTGCTCTTAGAAGTTGTATTTCTTCACAAGTTCAGAACATTACACAGTTTAACATTTATAATTGAGGGTTTTCTTCAGCAAGATGATTGACATTTATGGTTTTCTGAGAATAGTGTCACAACAACAATATGAGATTTACAATGAGCACTTTTACATTGAACACAGAGTGTTTCAGAACCAAACTACCATCTCCATATAGTGCTAATGTGTAAGAGCTCTGCTTACCAACAACTAAAACATCCCTGTGTTATTGACACAGTTTTCAACATAGCCCCAAAGCAAAGTGCCCTAGTAGCTACTCTGTAGAAAATCAACTCTACACCAAGCAAAATCAGTACCACAAGTTTTAGACTGGCACTTTGTTATAAAATATTTTTTTTGGTATTTTCTGCGAGAATGTTAATTGTTTTGGACTCCAAGTTTCAATATTAAAGCATCCTAAAATTATTGTTGGTTTAACTGCAGTATCAAAAAACCCAAGCAAATAAAAAAATATCCTGTGTGAAAATGCATACAGCCCTGCTCTAATGACTAGAATTAGAATGAATGTTTTCCTCAAATCTGACAATAACAAGAAAAGCATAAACTGTCATATCAGATAGTGAAAGTTTTGCTACCTGATCCAGCATGCTTACTCAAATATGAACAAAAGAAAGGGTGAGAACAAAACAGTGTGGATTGTCTTGCTGCTGGATGTAGGTCACAAACTTTTTGCAATATAAATTTTATCAAATTAAAATATGTAAAACAATTCATCTCACTTGCAAGAGGCTGGATTCTGCATTTCCATCTGGTGCAGACTTCAATAACAGCATTTTCACCCCTGAAATTAGAAATTGAGATCAGGCTGTCTGCACTCTCTAGTTTGCACCAGCAAACAGAATGAGAGCTATTCAGCAAGATTACTCCCTCCTTCCCTATGTAAAATACAGATATAAAGAAGATATTTTATGCCAGGATGAAAATAGCATGTGGCATTGATTATCACAGAACTACAGAACCACAGAATCATTTAGGTTGGAAAAGACTTTTAAAATTATATTGTTCAACTACTAACCCAGCACTGCCAAGTCCACCACTAAACCACGTCTCTAAGGGCCACATCTACATATCTTTTAAATACCTCCAGGTATGGTGACTCAACCACTTCACTGGGCAGCCTGTTTCAGTATTTGACTACCCTTTCCATGAGGAAATTTTTTCTAATATCCCATCTTAATTTTCCCTGGGGCAACTTGAGGCTATTTCTGCTTGTCCTACAGTTACTTGTGAGAAGAGATGGACCCCCACCTTTCTACTAGTTCTTTTCAGGCACTTGTAGAGAGTAATAAGGTCCCCCTGAACCTCCTTTTCTCCAGGCTAAATATTCCCAGCTCCCTCAACTGCTCCTCATCAGACTTGTGCTTTACACCTTTCTCCAGCATCATGCACACACTTTTTGCCGTATTTCAGCAAGCACATTTTGGCTGAGCCCAGTAACATTTGGGGGTTCCATTCAGCAAAATATGTATTACACCAAGCACAAAGGTGGAATGTGCTCAGCAAAATGCTGATCAGGGCTGGCAAGAATAAAGCCAGTACCAATTTATTGCCTATAACACTCCCAAAAATACACTTAAGGCACTTGGTAACTGTGTCCTGTTTATTCACACAAGTGCTGCAATCACTGCATGTAGGGTCTTAACCTGTCACTGGCTTCAAAGATTTTTCTGAAAATGCTGATTACTGAAGAATGAGTTTATATACAAGCATAAAAATAGATTAATAAAACTTGGATTCCTGTCCTAACATAATAAATTTGAATTTTTTAAAAGTGGTTAAGAGACAGAGGGCTTTCCTCCTTTGTCTTTTATGCTAGATTTGCTGTGGTGTAAATAATACATGAAAACATAAATAATATATCCAGAAATTGAAATAAAAGAGAAAAGCTTGATCATGAATGAATATTTGCTATGGATTAAATGAACTGAGAAGAAGCCTTTGATGCAAATTAAATTTTGTAGTTTTGCAACAGGAGTTTTTTGGGCATATGAACTACCATGGTCAGTTGAAAGATTTCAAGTACTTTCAGTAGAATCATAGAATAGAATCACAGAATCTTTTAGGTTGGAAAGGATCTTTAGGGTAAGAGTTCAACCATAAGCCTAACTCTGCCAAGCCCACCAAACAGCTACACAGCAAACTTTCTGTAAGATGCCTCATTATTTCAATACCTGTCGTGCCTGTGCTCCTTCACAGAAAGGTCTCAGTCAGATATGACAGGCAATCAATTTAGAATGAAGTAAGGTAAGAATGAAGAAAGATTTACTTTTGTTGTTTGTCATTCAAGCACTTAAAGAAAAAGACTTGTCAGCTGTAATAGATCTTTAGGAATCTCAACACAGATAAATTATAAGAATTTCTGCAGTGGAACATTACTGTGAAGTACAAGCCCTGTATTTAAAACAGTGACTTTATATGAAAATAATTTAATCAGCAAATGTAAAGAAATTGATTGTTTAGAAGACTTTAATGGCTTTTTAAAACTTCATGATGGAACTACATTTGTGCTTCTTTTTTCTGCATTTTGGGAGGGTGAAGACATACCACGAAACTTAAATCTGCTAATTTTATGCTTTAAGTCATACACTTTCCCATTGAAGATAGTGGGAACTCATTTGAGGCCTATTACTCATGTCTATACACAGCTGTAACGTGAGGTCACCATTTCTAAACATCCTTCATCTTTACTAAATACCTGGAAAATTAAATAGGCCATGAATAATTAGGTGAACCAAAGACTGGGTGAATAGTAAATAACAAATTGCTCATGGAATAAGTCCTGCTTTCTCTTCCCCACACTTCAGGCTGGCCTTGGACTCCTGAGTTACAGATTCAAAAAAGGCAAAACTTTAAAACCTGACTTCCAGCCTTAATTTTACAGGAAAACTGTTATTTGATTCCACCTTTTCTCAAAAGCTGGGCTTCACTTCAAGTTTATTTGTAAATCCTGAAAACCTTGCAGGTTGATCTTGAGTTGTCTATCACAGACCTTCCCAGAATGCCACATCTCTTATCAAACTCCATTTTCCAGCCCTGGCTGCTCCTCCACACCTCAACCAGCTTGTTTGGAGCTAACCTGTGTTTTTCTGCTCTACGGTGGAGTCACATATGGACAACTTCTCTCTTTCATCCCTGAGTTTCAGTGAGCTCCACAGGCATTCACTTACACTCTTCACAGTAGGATTAACTCGCAGAGAGTTAAAATTATATAGTTGTAAATAGCCCAGCAGACTGGAAGCTTTGAATACATCTTTATTAAATCATACAATATTTCCTCTAGAATATTTTTAACTTTTCAGCTGCTGTTCAGTGTATTAATACCGATTAATCCAGACCTTGCAGTACTAGGTGAGGTGTCAACCAACCCATGCATTGCACAGTTCCATTGCTAGCCATGTGTTACTCTTGTTGGAACTATTTGCAGCTATAATTACTGCCCTAAGAAGCTCTATAGGCATCACAAGTGTAGGCTTACAGAAAATTGTACTAATGATGAAAGAAACATTCCTTTGTAACCCTTTACTTATCTATTTATTATTTTATATTATCACTCCCTGATCATCTGGTGTCCTTTACATTATATTGAAATGGTACTTGTGAGTTAAGAGTGGTCTTGCTTATTCTCACCTACTGAAACCATTTCCTCTGTGTGTTTGCAGTTACTTGCACCCTCTCTTTCCCACACCTACATGTCATTTTCTGTTTGCCCATTCCAGAGGATTTTCCCCTGGGAGAGCACCTCTTTCCAGCTCAGTGCCCACAGCTTGTTCTGTGGCACTTGGGGGCAGCAATGCTGGGAATTTAACAAGAACTTTCCTACTGAGAAGAAATGGGCATATGCTCAATCCTTTAGGGAGGGAAGGAGCCAGGGGCATTCCCATTTATTCTGGAGGGGTGTTCCCAGTATTAGTCCCTTACTGTGTTGCCTGCTGCAAAACTGTAGGGGTTTTGGGGCACAACTAACTGAAGAACATCTGGTTCTTAGTAACTCAGCAGAGTTTAGGCATTAACTTGAACCAAACTTCAGAGTCCTATCAAGGAGCAGAATCCGTATTTTTGTTCAATATTCATGTTCATAACTGAATTGATGTTGACTTGATACTGATAATGCTACTCTTAGTGTGAGAGCCCAAAAATGAGGAGCTTTATCTAAGTAAATTACTTTATAATTTATTAAGTAAATTTACTTTATTACTTTAGTAAGTAAAGCAACCTGTACTAGTTCATATCTACAGCCCCTTTCCTCTGTGCATTTCTCCAAGACTTTTATCCACACCTCACCATGCTTCTACCCTAGATCTCCTCAAGACACGTCTCATGTGAAACAGGACTTTTGTGCCACAGGGCCATGACGGTGCTAGACTCTTGACATCCCTGTGGGGAAGCAGAGGTACTCAGGTGAGCAGTTACAGATAGGTATGCAAGTATACTTCATGTGGCAAGACAGTCAGGCCCATGGAAACCTACAAAAGCTATAGATACTCCTCAGACTGCTTGAGTCTAAAGGCTGAAGAATCATTTTAGAAAATGCTATTTCAGACTTGCATCCAAACCCTGAATCCTACGTACCTAGAGGTAGGTGGATAGGTGAAGACAACTGGGAGTTCTTCCCACCAGCTCCCAAGTGCCAGCTCCAATCCAGTAACAATGTAGATGAGTGACTGCATGCTTTACAGATTGCAACT
This sequence comes from Toxostoma redivivum, assembly GCA_013397375.1. Taxonomy (NCBI): domain Eukaryota; kingdom Metazoa; phylum Chordata; class Aves; order Passeriformes; family Mimidae; genus Toxostoma; species Toxostoma redivivum. The sequence continues at coordinate 1,540,819 of VXBI01003376.1, forward strand.
GAAATATCGTGCTGGCTTTGAGCCCAGGCAATGTGAGCACTCAATTCTTCATTTGTACATCTCAGTTTTGATCCCTTTGCCACCTTTAAAATAGAGATGAGCACTTTCCTGTTTTATAGAAATTGTTGTGAGTTAATATATTCAAGATTTGATCCTTAAATACAAAGGACGTGAAAACAAAATGAATACTGGGTCTGCTCTTTCATTTTCACCTGTTGAACTAAGTAAATATATTAAAATATAAATATGCAGGCATATACGAAGAAAAAACAAACAAAACCAACCCAAAAATCGAAAAGAAAATAAAATTTGTCACTGAACTTTTAACTGCATTAACAAATAAGCTAAGAAATAGTTCCCTGGATTACTTTCTACATTTATACCGAGAGCATATAGTTGCCACAGAGACTGGTGTGCGCGAACATGGGCAAACGAAAAGAGACGAGGAACGCGCCCTCCGAATTTCCAGAGGGGTGTGAAATGAGTATCTGGGTGAGGATGCGGCGGGGCGGGGGTGAAGCCCCAGGGCTGCCGGAGGCGCTCCGGGACGCTGCGGGCCCGGGACGCTGCGCAGGGCGGGGGCGGCTCCGCGGGGCTGAGCAGCGCTGCTCCAGCCGGCCGCGGGGACAGCGGCATTTATAGACACATCCATGGAATATCTATTTAAATCGCAGCCCAGACTGGGTGGCACACGGGCCGTGTGCTGCTGCTGCCGCCAAGAAGGGAGGAGGGAGCTGGAATTAAAATAAGGCACGAAGCGGTTTTAAAAATAGCGTGCGGGNTCCCTCCTCTTCTTTCAGGAGCCGCCACCCCGCCTGCCTCTCTCCTCCTCTTTCTGCTCTGCAATCAGTGGAATAAATCAGGGAAGGACGCGCGCACACACGCGCAGAGTAGGATCTGTGACAAAAGTAGCGCTGATGGCGGCGGATCAGATGGAGCTGGAGCTGCTGCTGGAGTAGCAGAGAGTGGAGTATCTCTCGCTCTCCTCTGTTTCGCCTCTTCCCCCACTCCACCCACAGATCTCCATCGTTTCTCCTCCTCCTCCTCCCCACCCTCGGCCGCGCTCCCGCTTTTCCGCGCATCTCTGGGCTGCGCCTCCTGCGAGGGGGCGGGTGGGGGGAGCGGAGGAGGCTTTAAAGAACCACGGCCCCCCCCGCACCGCCACACACGATAATTGAATTTGTTATTATTGCCGTCTCGCCGACTTGGGGAAGGGGGATCGATCTTCGATCAGGAAGATGGCTGCTGGCTGGCTGCTGGTCTTTAGCCTGACACTTTTCCAGTCCCTGGTGATGAACCACTCCTCGGAGGGACCCTTCCCCTCGGCCACCACGTAAGTCCCAGCGGGGTCCGGAGGTCCGGGGCGGGGGCACGGCCGGGGCGGCGGCGCTCCTCGGCGCCAGGGACAGCGACAATACAAAGGGAAATCAAGTTAGAGCGGGCGGAAAGTGACGATCGGGGAAAATTGTAGGTTTTGTGCAGCTTTTGCTTAGAAAAGAGTCAGGGTAGCTGTCAGTCCCGCCGGGGCGGTCGCCGGGAGGGGGAAGCTCCGGTGACGGCCGGCGGCGGGACTTTTGAGGTAAAGGCTTCGCCTGGGAATCCCGCTCCGGAGCGGCTCCCAAATATACCCCGTCAGGTCATCCTTGTCGAGAAGAAAGTTTCGAGTTACACAGAGTCCGCCCCTTCCTCCCACGGAGGTTATTCCAGCCTGGATGGAGCTCCAACACTGTTTATAGAAAAACCTGAAAACTTTCGCAATTTAATTGAAATCCACGCGGAAGGCGGATTTCGTTGCCTTTCCGCGGCCGGCGTGGGAAGCGGGGCGGGCGGGCACGGCCGGGAGCTCCGAGCCCGAGCTCCGGCTCCCTCCTGCCTGGCCGGGCTGCCGCGCACCCGCGGGGCTGGGGCTGCGCTCGGGGCTCGCCTGGGTCCCGGAGCCCCGGAGGGGCTTTGGCTCGCCTAAAGCCACTCTGATGAAGAGCTGTTTTCTTCAGCCTTGGCCTTGCGGATCGGTACTTCTCAGAAATACCTTCGCGAGAGCTGAAGGATGCTCGCGGTGCACGCAGCTCGCCGCCTTGCCTGGCCCTGAGGTAGAAATCTTTAAAGCGCTGCAGAATTATTAGGATGAAAGTGTTGCCCAGAGCAGTGCAAAGATCAAATAATAATGATGCCATAAAAGAAAGACAAAAGGAAGCCAATACATCATATTAAAGATTCGCCTACAGATAGGGAAAAATATATCCACGGCAAAGCACTATGTGATCGTGTTTTCTTCCTTTTTCTTCTCTCTCACCTCATTATTTTTATATTGTTTTTGTTTGGTTGTTTTTTGAAGCATTACCTTGGTCCCTGAATCTGGGTTAAAGCTACCAGTAGGTAACTTTTAAGTGGATGAGTCACTTTAATGCATTTTACATAAGAAAAACAGTGCTAATGGCAGTCTTTCCTTACTGTTTAGCACGGGGTAGAATTTATTGGTGTCGTTCATCCTGGGCAGAAGGATGCGTTGCAGTAATTGCTGGCAATGCATTTTCACCAATTAGTACTGCTGGTAGGTTGTTATAATTGGATTCAGTTCTGAGTATCGGTTTCATTATGAAAGACTCAAAGGGATGCTCGCACTGTTAAATGAAAGGAGTTCAAAGATAAGTGTAGAATAACCACTTAGTATCTTCTAAGTTGAATAAATACAGCCTTTCATTGTAGGAAAAAATACCTTTTAATACATTCTCGTGTTGCAGTTTATAAAGATGTGCCATGTAGAAGCAAGTGTAGCAAAATACAAACCCAGGGCTTTTTAACTCATTGTTTTCTTGTGTTTGAGCTTTTGAGTTTGTACTTACAGTTTTATGAGCTCCGATATTTACGATTTCTCACTGAGCTGATAAGGTTATCATACACAGCTAATTACAATTTATTTTATATGTGGAATTTTCTCGGTTTAAAAGAGAAGGAAAAATGGAACTCAGTGAAATTAAAATAATACAAAATTAATAAATATAATTTCAAATAAAATTCCAGATAGTTTCTTACATAAGAATATGTGATACTCCTTTAAAACTGGTTTTGTCTGCCATCTAATTTTGCTAATTTCCTTCCGAATTTACCTCTATTGACAGTCATGATAATAGAAATTGACAACAGTGAAACATATAACTTTAATTATAACTATACCTATGATAAAATAATTCAGAAAACTATGTTAGTAATCAACATTTCCATGTTCTGCACAATCTACTTGCTATTGTCTCACTTTTTTCTTATTGTTATTCCATTGAAATATTGCAGTAACAATCTGTACTGACTGTGCATCCTTCTCAGTAGTGTTTCCCCTTTGAAATGGAATCAAAGTGCAGGCAAGGCTTAGTTTGTTTAGAAGGCAGCACACAACAGGTTGATGCAGGGAGATTGCTTAGCAAAATGTAGTGATGTAACAGGTGAAGGAGAGCACAATTTTTCTATTCTTTTTTAAGACTTGACAGCAGTGTTTCATTTCTTACTAAAAATTACAAATGGGGAAGAACAAAGAGAAGTGACGCAAATGCTCTTAATGTAAAATATATATATTAAGAATACTAAAAATAGGAATTAAAAAATGCGGGAGAGGAGAATAAAGGAAAGAAAGGATATGAATAATTGAAGAACTGGAGGTTAGCTCTTATTATGTGCTTAGCTACCTGTTTTCTCCCCATTATTTTCAGTCTCTTTTTTCTCTTAGTGAAAAAGTTGGTCTGAGGAAGCAGGATTTCCCAGCTGTTGTGTGAAAAATGTGCATATTCAGGGCTATAGAGTGTATGATTTCTTCAACAACTCATTATTGTACCATCACTTTTCCTTCAGTCATCTGTTTCTTCTGCATTAATAAATATTTTAACGTGCTTTTACTAAAACATTCAGAAGTCCCCATCACCAATATAATAATATAGAAGCATGTAGTATTCTTAGCATAAAATGCTGAAGGTTTTTGTGATGCCTGTTTGATAGAATCTCAGTAATTTGATTAATTTTAATTCTCTGATATGGCAAAAAGGCCCTGATGTGTTTACACAGCAAAATACAGAGAATTTCAGGTGCAGGTTTGTGTTGTATGAAATGGTAGCATTAATTTTTCATTGAAAATCTGAGCAGGTGGTATTGCATTCCTTGCTTCCAGTGTTGAAATATTTCACTGCAAATATTGAAGACTGTCCTTTAATAAACTATTTAAGTATAGTACTAACTGTGTCTTGATCTGAGCTATAAGGCTTAGGTACTGATTGATGCATATTGCATTCCATTTAAATGTATCAAATTAATTGTGTCATGTGTTAAGGGTCTGTTTGTTAGTACATGTTAGTACGGTACCATGTTCTTACTTTTAACACAGCACCTCCAGATCTTTTCAATTACACCTGCAACAGAGCAGATATTTTACACTTAGATGAGACTATTGTGTATAGTACTTCTGGCACTATAACCACACTGCTGCTATCACAGTATGCAAAGCACTTATCTTTTGTAGCCATATATATTTATTTATCATTCACATCTGTACAGACTTCACATAAACATACTAATAAATATACAAGACTTATATGTTGCCTGGTAATGGTAGCAGAGGACTCAGTTTACTTCTTTCTTTGTACTGCATGCATCAAGATAGATAGTCTTAAGTATATCTTGTAATTCCTAAGTATCCTTTTGGCACAGCACGTGTTGATATTCTTACTAATAGAAAGTAATGTGCTACATAGCGATACACATTCTCCTTTATTATAATAAACCTGTTTGTACTGATTAAAAAAAAAAACACTCAAACGAAGCATATTTTAATTTTTATAAACCTACAGATTAAGCCTTTCAAAATCACTGAGACTGTTTCTGTTATTACTACATCATATAGATAAATATGGATATATCTTAATGTCTTTATCCCTTCTCTAATTTTTCTCTGACACTCCTTTTCTCTTTTTCCTTTAAGATTTTTTCCTCTTCAGTCACTTGTTCTGTGTGTATGCATTGCATTAAATACTATATTCAAGACAGATCTGCCACTTACATAAATTGTGTAAAACATTGGTGGATAAAAATAATATAAAGATAAAAATAGTATACATATGAGCATATATCTATATGTATGCAGACAAGACATTTTTAGAAAAAGAAGTTGTGTATTCCCATTTTTTACTTGCAGGAATCATCTTTACTGTTTTGGTGTCATTAGGACAACTCAGGGAAGTCTATATGTGTCATATGAATTAGGGCTTGCACAACTGGGACATGCATATTTTTGGCTTCTGCACATGGACATAACAAGTGTAGGTCCTGCTGAGAGTGTAGCTGGGGTTGATCTCAGGATCACTTTCTGTATGGCACCAGTGACCAAAGGTAGGTAGATTACATTTATGATGTTTTCTTTTCATCTGTTTTTACTGTCAGACTTAGGGATTTTGATGCTTCTCATAAGCATAAAATCCCGTTTATAGCTTAAAGTCTGTGACAGAAGAATGCAAGTTTAGCTGCTGATGTTAATTAGAAAAGACTGCTGTATTAATGGAGAATAAAATATCAGGCTTTTTCTCACTGGGAAATTGTTTTCTTCTCAACCTATTTAAAAATGTTCACTATTAGGAAAAAAATAAAGTACTGAACTGTACCTTCATATCAGTGAATTTAAAAGAGAGCCAAAAGATGTAATCTACTTAGAATCCAGGAAGTGCAACATTACCTCTTAGTGTTTTCTCAGCAGCACACATCTAAGTGCTGAACATAATGCAAGATGCTGCAGAGGGGTGATACTTTAGTGTTGTTCCAATCCATTAGTCTAGTGGAAACATACTTATTCTAAGTATGAAACAGGTTGTTGATTGATGGTGTTTATTTTGGTGTTTTGGTGGGCTTTCTTTCATTGTGTGGTGGGTTTTATTTTTGTTTTTAATTTTTTTAATGTCACCGTAAATGTGGTGATGATAAATGCAAATTATTTGGATCCACAAAGCATTTTCCTGTTTTACATATTTTATGATGTGAATTGTGAATGGGCAATTTCTTTGTTTGTTTGCCTCCTAGGTATTTATGCTGGAGCCTCAGAATTAGCAAATTCTATAGATTTACATTTTATTAAGTATGAAAATTGCTGAAAACATCAAAATAGATACTAATCATAAAAGATGAAATTCCATTGAAATAAATCAGCATTGTAGAGGTTTTTGCCATCTTTCATTTTGCAGTGATACTATTTTCAGAACTGCATTGCTCATACCCTGCAAAATGATTTTATCCAAGAATTCAGCTGCTAGAAAGAAAGCTGGAGCTTGGCAGCACATTAGCCTGAAATGTATTCATTGTTAAATAGAAGGCCTGTTGTACAGAACTTAAAAATATTTATCTAGCAGAACATTTTAAATTGATGGAAGCATGGTTAAATTCTTAGTGCTTTAATGTTTTGTAACAATGAAACCACCCAGACTCAGGTTGCCCACTGGTAACTGACATGGTTGTGCCTTGATCCTCTCTTGCCTTCTGCGAGAATCCGTATCCAAGGGAGTGTTATCTTCTAGACCAATATTTGACTTAAACCTCTGTGAGATAGGGATTGCAGTTTAGAAGCATTTTTAGTAGAGAAAAATGACTCATTCTCTCTGTTGCTGACCATAGTAGAAGTAGAATTGAGCCCCAGACTCTTTTGTGCTTCTTTGCAGCGGTACCCGGGTTTTTGATCCCTTATGCTCGAGCTGCATGTTGTGTTTAGAGTGCTCATAAAGACCTTTGTGACAAAAGTTCATCTTTTTGATGGCAAAAATTTTGTTTTCTAGTGCTTTTTTAACAAATTTCCTTTAATAGCAGAAGAACTTTACCAGAAAATAACCCTGGAATAAAATTACTAGCTGCAATTTGGTAAAGCCAGATGCCATAATTAATTTATGCCTTTTACAAATGCTGAATCAGACATCTTGATAGAAGGAATGACAGCTCAATGTCCTTAGTGTTCTGGTAAAATAAACATAGTTAGCACCTTGAAAGAAGAACAAAACAAGAACTGCATTTGTGCCCCAGCCCTGGGCAGTGCCTGTGTGTTTTGTCTTAGATCACTCTTAGCCCATTCCTGTATCAGCTTTTACATTCCCTCTACAGCTGCTGCAAGACAGGTATCAATGAATACTTAAATGATTTGCATTTGAGATTACAGCTCTGATTTATCTGTCCTGCTGAATCTATTAAAGAGCCTAATCCCACTCAGCTTTCCTCAAACATGCACAGGGCAATTCTCTGTTCTGTGGGATCAGACCAAGAGCCGAGTTTTGTGCCAGTTGTGCCATTGCCTACTTTAGCAAATTGGTTATTGCTTTTAGAGGGAGTTATAATTCTTCTTTCCCTCCTGATTTCCAATAGTAAGGAGAACTGGATTGAATACTGTTTGCAGAATATGATTTTTCTGCTACGCAGTACCGTGTAATGCACGCAGTAGTGCTGCAGGGGCGGCTGACATTTAAGGTGAAAATACATAACACTGATATTGAAATTACTGTCAACAGCACTTCTACTTCAGTAATGTTCATGGGTTGTATATTCTCAATTTAGGGCCAGACTGTGCTGCTTGTACCCTGGAATGAAAAAGTCCCATTGATACTCTCAGAAAAATCTGTGCAAGAGTGAAGATTTTCAATATACACTTCAGCACTTTTTAATAGCTAATATTAATGGCATGTGCTTGCAGCTCTTTGGCTCAAGAGGTTTTTCTTTTCTTTCTCCACTGTTTCCAAACTATTTTTGACCTACTCTTCTTCTAAACAAACTCAGTGTTTCACACCTTCTTTCCTTTCCTCCTTCCTTCCAGACTTAGTACATTTTTGGGCTGAAATGTATAATAGACTCTCTTTCACAGGCATCCTGTGACAAGATATAGCTCACTGTTTGAGAATGTTACACTAATGATGGCAAGAAGAGGACCATGGTTTTTGTCTGTCCTTAAAACACCTTTCTCTGCATGCCAACAAACTGATGACAAACAGTGAATTTCTGTTGCTTGTATAATTTTTTTCCTGTTTATTTACAAAGTTTCTAACAAGTTTATGAAAATGATTGACATTATTTTGCATCAACAAATCAGCAAGCTTTTGCAGTTAATTACAGTAATTCAAAATCAGATTTTTTTTTTAATCTGAGGCAGGCCTGAAATAACCATAGAATGTGAATGAGAAGTTGTAATATTGCTGACTACAATAAAAAGTGATTTATTGGATTTTCACCCTCTTTAAATTGCGTTCTCACTCCCTCTCATTTGAGAGTTGGGTAGAGTAAGAACTAAAGTCTGATTTTGTAACAGATATTCTACATAGTGATTTAAAAATTTTCTGATTTTGGAAATTTTCTTTGTTTCTCCAGGACCATGAATGTTCATCCAGAAACACAGAAAGGAGATGATTTTTTAAAAAAGTGTCCTATTGATCGTATGAACTAAGAATAATTTTTGCACAGCCTTTATTAGATGTAACATGGAGGTATATATTATATTAGTGGTCCTTTTTTCAGCATAAACTGCTTCAGTTGAAATCTGTAAGCAAAGTCTCTCAAATTTATTCATGATAATAAAATCTGATTCACTTATGACCTCATTTGAGAAGTAAGTAAGAACATAAAGGACTTGCTGAGTCCACAGTCTAGTTTTTGTAGTGATCAGATGATAAATTATGTGAATTTTTATTTAAAACAGAAAAGCTAGACTTGATTCGTCCAAACAATATTTGGACTGAAATGCTCCTATTTTCCCTGTTCAAGTTCCCCCTAGATTGGTCTAGAAGCTTAAAATGTTCCCTAGTGATATCTCTCCCACCCTTATTTTTACTCAAATTTTTATTATGTTTCGATAGCATGGACTAAATATTCTTTCAGGTAGGAAATAAAAATAAGGTTACAAAAGATCTATGGCTAAAGGTGGTGGCAATACTAAAACCTAAATCAAGTTGTACCACTGTTCCGAATTGTCACTATTAATACCATGCTGCATTTTTCTTTATACACTAAGGTAGTCTTAAACAAACCAGTAAAAGGGAAGTTTTCTTCATTCTTGAAATGAGAAGAAATTTGCTACACTAGGTAAATGTTGACTCTTGATTAGAAATTCCAGTCTTTTCCATAGGAGGGAACTGAGTCATGAGAGCTGTTCTGTCAAAGATTGTTGAAATGAAACATTTTGCAGTCTGAAATGGATGAATTGTGCTATCAACACTGCAGGAAAGAGAAGAATAATGAAAAAGAGATGACAGGAAGTGTGAGTTACAGAATTAGGGTTCTTATTTTTCCTTCCCTGCGTCTTACAGGTCACTCTTGGACATGTAGATCCAATGTTCCATGAGACCAGTCAAAATGTTGAGGGATAAGTACCACAGTCCACTAATAGGCAGCTTAATGATATTCTGTTGTGGACCAGTGTTGAGAAAAACAGTTTATTTTGCAAATGGCTTAATGAAGCCACACAATAGTCACTTTCCCTCAGTGTGGATCGGGGTAGTCTATTTGGTAGAAGTCTTGTGGATCCTAAACACAGCTCCTTACTGGGAGCAATGCTCATTACTTGAAGAATGCTCTGCCCTTATAACTCAGTTTTGTGAGTTTAATCCAGAAATGTGTAGGTTTTTCATGTGGATGTTAATGCAGAAGTTCCTCTTTTTTTCCAGTATATGGCAGTTTTCTTTCAGTTGGTTTAAACAGAATAAAATATAATACATAATACGCTATTCATTGGTAAGGAGGGTAGTTTCTGCAGAGCTTATTGAACATCCATTTTTTCTGTTAGCCTCACTTGTAATTTTATTATTTTTGCATATGGGTTAAAAAAGTTCTTAAGATTTTTTTCTAAAGACAGACCAAAGTGAAGAATAATCCTTGTAGGGATGGAAAATAAGTGTCTTGAGCAATGAACCTTCTTGCACCCTCATCTGTTGAAAGAATCCTGTGTTAGGTTGGTTACCTGTATATATGTTTCTTAATACAGGAAGTATTTATTGATCTGAGACTTTTCTTAGAAATTAATTCAGTGCCACTTGGTGCCAATGTTGGAGAAAAAAAGAAAAAAAAGAGGCAGTAGACTGTAATTTATTTAATCACAACTATTCTTACATTTTTTTTCTGATACACATCCTGAATTGTGTATCATGGCTGAGCTTTTTATCATTAAATGCCTCTCTCTAGTATTATCTGCCTCACCTTATTTCCTAAATTTTGTACCTTAAATTTCAGTATTAATTTCTCTCAGTAAAGTTGGAAACTTCAGTATCTTACCATTTAGTCAGGCAAGGATTTTATTGTCAATATTAATTTGTTAGCAAATGCCTCTAAAGCTTCCTGTAGCTGAAAAGTGTTGTTGTTGTTAAGCTGTTAAGCCTAATTTATTAAGAAGTGTGTTTGCTATATTCCCACTTTACCTCAGAAACTTGCATGACCAATCCTTTCTTGGATGGATGGTACTTCTGGTTTACCTGGTTCTCAAAGTGTTTTTTAACAGAATCTTTGTAGAAAAGTTACCATCATATCTGCTTCTTTTGGTAACTTGTGATCTGAAGACTGGAAGAAATTAATCCCCACGATCTGTATTTCTTGGATGTACACAGATTGCAAAACATAAGCTTAACAGCATTTTTAGAAACTATCAGGAGTCAGCAAAAATCTGCAGACAGTATCTGAAGAGAAGCCAGTATGTGACTCATGCCTACACTGTGCTCTCACTGCACTCCTTTGCCAGTCGTGCCAATTCCTTCTCCACTGTGGAAAGCACTGGGAGCTGTGGATCCCGGGATTTTCTGAAATTTCTACTGTGAATATTACGTACTTGAAAAAGAGATGTATTAGATACAATACTGAGCAAGCGCTTGTGACATGAGCTCGTTAACATGATCTGTTGCTTCTTCCGCAGCACAGGCTACTGCTGGTTTTATTCCATTTCTAAAATGGGAATGACACCCAAGTTGTCATCCTGCTTGACTCAATGTATTTAATAAAATAAAGGTGTCCTGTTTCTGTAAGAAAGATGGTAAAAGAAGTACATAATTTTTTCTGTTTGGAGACTAGTAGCAGTAAGATGATAAAGAGCAATGACTAATTACCTGACAGTCACCAAGACTCTTAAGATTTCAAGCAGGAGTAACATAGTTTTCAATGCAATTATTTTTGTTTGCTACAGACAGTAGCAGTAGAAGTGCAGTTCTTACCTTTTTTTTCTTGTTATTTACCAAGCCACTTTTTTTGCCTTAGTGTATTCCTGATTAGAATTCTATATCTGTTGTGAGCATATTTTAGATTATGTGGTAGGTGTTTAAGCTGGGGGAGAATCACTAATATGTGCAGGAACATATCTTAAGGAGATTTCACTGTAATATACACACAAGGAAAAGGTTTGTGGTAATTGAAGACAGAATCCTGTCTCTTTTGTCTGATTAGAAATACATGAGGGATCTGTGCGTGACTAAGAATATGTCTAGGATATACTCTAAAAATGTCTTTGGAAATGGTTGGGTACCCAATTTCATCCTTCTTTCCACCAGTGTAATTTCAGCATAATGGGTATCAGTCCTGTATCATTTAAATTATGAGTACAAGGATGAATCCACATAAAATAATTTCTGATTAAACACATACAGGTTTCATTGCAACAGAATGAGTTATCAATGTCAAGGCCTGATTGTGAAAATTACATAAAATAAAATGTAATACATGATTGTATTGCAGAGGGGAATAATAAGATATCCCAAGGAAACCTTGTGTGATATCAGATGTGGTAATTTGTCTTCCTTTTAAGTGATAAGCTCTGACACCACTTCATTGTCTGTGCCCCACTGAGGAAGTGTCCGTGTGAAAAAGAAATTCTTAATGTGCTGGAAGTCACTGAAAAACGTTACCCCAGATTAGGAAGAAACATCATTTTATTAAATAAAAGTGTGGAATTGTAAGGAAGAAATACTTTGCTTTTCAATGTACTGCAATGTCTAGTAATGTGCCTCTCTAAGTGGCTTTCACGAGTGTACTTTTCTTGTAGTTGTGTTTTGAATTTGTTTTTCTTTCTTCTTAAGCAATTAGTTGTAGAACTTAATTTGGACTGATAGGAATGATAGAAGTAATTTAATTTAACCCCTTGTTATGCACAATTGAGTAATAATTCATCTTTGGGTATGAAGTCTTGAGTTTTTGGGTAATTAGAATTAAAATAAGCAAGAAATTTATAGACAAACTTTATATTTGTTTTCAGTGAAGCTGGATTTGCTCTGAAGGATGATAATGATGCTTTACAGGGACATGAGGTGAAATTCTGATATGATAGCTGCTTTGCTAATGGAAGCACTTGGCCAGTGTCTTAACTTTTATATATGTTCCTTGTATAGATACACTTTCCCAGTCTGAAAAATTAGGATTAAAAGCACCCATCACTTCCTTGCATGGATGGTGAGAGTTTTGGTTAACAAATGACCATAAAGAATATTGTAGTGGATGTATGGAGCAGTAATTTGCTTGCAGGTATTTTGCTGATAGCATTTTTTTCCTTTCATAAGTCTATATATTGATAGAATAAAGTACTTTTATGGCCTGCAAGGTAGTCTTGGACAAACATGCTCAGTTATTCTTGTAGTTATCCATGCTTCTACAAACACTTTATGTATTCATTAGTGATGCTTTCAATGTTACAGGTTAAACATTGATGATTGAATATTTTGTTCCACACATCTCATTAACTGGGGCTCTATTTCATTTTAGTAAATAGTATTCTACTCAACAATTGTTCCATTACTCTCTGTGGGAATAATGTGTTTATGGGATAAAATTATGATCAATATTTTAAAAAATCCTTTAGAAAATCTTTAAAAAAAGTTAAAAGTAAGTTATCCAGTTATAAAGCTTAAACACTTGAAAACTAGGAATAGCAAGATAAGAAACTGTGTTAAGCCTTAAATTTTTTCCTTTTAATATTTTCACTCGGATCCTGTCTTCAGTTACTAAACCAACTGTATTTTTTTTTTTTTCTTCTGGAAACACCTTTCATTGAGAATATCACTCAAAAAGCAGCCCCACTGTAAGACTGGTGGATTTTGTAGATAACTTTGGTAAAGCTGCAAAGGACATACCTTGTCTTTTGTAAGGTAAAACTAGTAATAGTTGCCTCTACATGGAGAAAGAGTAAGAGCATCTATTTTTGGGAACTGAAAGCAAACCATTAGCCAAAGCTATTCTCTAAACCCAAAAGCTATGTTAAAGAGATATTTTGAGATGTTTGGATTTTTTTGTATTGCTAGGACCTTATTTCACTGCAGAGTGTGCTGGTTGCTACCATGTTTTTTTTTGTGCTGTGTGAGTTCAGTAATTGCTACAGCCTCTCACTGGGCAGGAATTATTTTCTAGCTGGAATTTTTCCTGAAAATTAACAAACATTAAATATCAGCAATATACTCGCTGTTCTAGTTACCTTCATGGTTATAAAAAAAAAAAAAATCAAACTTCTTGTGTGTCTAGCTCTGTATTTTAATTGTGCGGTGATTTCGTGAGAAACCATATCCAAATTCAACAAATTTCAGCACTTCACATGTTAGATTTCTTGTGTACCAGATTCAGTGTAGACACTGATACTAAGGGATGTGTATTTGGATAGAACTTACTCAAGGCTTTCTTAATGGCCGAAAAGTTAACCTGCAAACCAGAATCATCTATAATATCACTCAAAGACTGCTTAAAATAAAGCAATTCTTCATTACTTATAATGAAACCTTCCTACAATGTCTGCAAAGTAATAAATTAAACCATTTTTTCTTAAAAGAAACCCCCCAGAAAGACAAAGAGAAAACCCCTACAAAAAAACCCACAAATCTTGCAGTGTTTTAAATATGTTTTGCCCCAAAGTTCTTAAACAAATATTTGGTAGGCAAATCTAGGCTGCATGAGGTACACAGTTCGTTTGTTGCTGTGAAATAGAGCTTCTAATTCAACAGTAATTTAGATAGATTCAGTTTGTGGTTTGTTACTATGTGATTTGACATAGACACACACTCTCCATGCAACATTTCTTTCACCTGGGAAAATTGGATAATGAACTGATGAAGGTTTTCTTGGCTGATAATGCTGTCTGTTTTCAGAGCGTAGCAATTACACAATCTTTTTAGCACTCAATGTCTATCTAAACAAAATCAATGCAAAAATAAGGGCTATTTACAGTGAAGTATCATTATTTTATATTGTTTGGGTAGTTCTCTTGAGAGTCTGAAATGCTATTGAAATGATACAGTAAAAAAAAAATCTCAGGGGCTTTAAAGCCAGCAATCTAAAGGCCACCTGATTTTCCCCTCAGCTCAAGTAATTCACCACTACTTGTCTGCCTCTGTGCAAATGTAATACTTATCATTGCTGCTTACCTTTTCTTTTTAGAAGAAAAGCTCAATTCTATTCATCTCAAATCTAGACTTGATTTTAATTTACATGGTTTCAAGGTTGTAAACTAGACTGGATTAAAGCTTCCAAACCATTTATTTATAGTAATACGAGAGTTTTGCGGTCTGGTTCTTTTTTCATTCTTACCCATTTTTCTCCTTCACCAGTGAATTCTTCAAAGGGGCATGGAGAATTGCTCGTACAATTGTTTGTAATATGATGTGTAGGTGCTGGTTTTTGCTATTACATATCAAAGCAGAATAAAGGGCTGAATTCTTATTGCTGTTAAAATTATGAAGGTATATTTAGTCTATCAGCTACTTCACAGACTTTAGCCTGCAAGTTAAGGTAAGGAAAATTCAGATTAAATATTCAAAATGCCTTGGCATTACAACTAAGTATCTTGTGGATCCATTCTCTAAAAGCTGTCCTGATGCTTCTGAAATGTTAAGCTTCTAAATTTGTACTGAAGAGAAATATGAAAGAGCAAAAGCTCTCTTCTGTATTACATGAGAGCTGGACAGTACTTTCTTCATTTCCCAACTTTTTTATTTTCAACTGGTGTATTTTTAAAAAGGAAAAAACTAAAACACTTTTAATTTTAAAGTTCCCTTAAAAGGTACAAGTATGGAATGTTGTCATAATACGAGATTAAATAAAATATTTCTATGGTAGTCTTTCAGTATTTTTGGTCAAGTACTGAATTAGCTACTTGATCAGAATAAAGTATTACAAAATAACACTGATAAAGTGTATTACCTGGAAACATTTCAGGTCAATTTCAACAGGGCTCTATGCAACCTGATCTACTTAAAGATGCCCCTGCCCATTCCAGGGAGTTGGATTAGATGACCTGTAAAAGTTCCTTCTGACCCAGACTGTTCTAGGACTCTTATCTGTTTTTACATTATTTCTGAATTATTCTTTTAGTAGAAAAGTTGTGGATTATTTTAAAGGCTTCTGTAGGTGTTATCTTTGTTGCCAGTCTACTCCAAAGAAGCATGGTGATGTTGACTAGCTTTCACTTTTGTCTTAGGTAACACCTTTTAATGATATTAAACTTGACCTTTTCCGTTCTCGTGCCATGGAACAAAATAATGCTAAAGCTCCATGGAAATGGTGTGGAACCCTTGTTTTCTGAGTGGTGGTAAAAAAATTTCAAAAATTTGTAGAAATTATGTACAGAATATAATCTGTTGCATCATTTTTTTGGATGCCTTTTGATGCCTGGTGCCTCTATGGGTCTGATATGGCTGAATCTATTGTGTATGATTCAGTTTGACATATGTGAATGGAGTGTGTCAGGCTAGGTGACTGAGTTTTCCTGTACACATGTTCGTGTGTCTCTGTTCTAAGCCAAACCTCCAAACAACAGGAGCAGTCCCTGTATCACTACAGATTCTGTGTGAAGGAAACTTATGAGGAAGTGGCAGAGATCCTTAGACAGAAGGTTTTTCAGGGAAACAGCATCCCTAGTAATGATAAAGCAGTATATTTTATCTCTCCTGAGGGTTTTCCCTAATAACACCTGTAGGGGAATAAGTAATGGCTGAAGCAATGATATGTATACTAATGTGTGCACCTCTACCATTAGGCAAGACAGCCAAATCATTCAGTATTTTTTTCTCCTACGTGTTCATTGCAGTTATCAATATAGGAGAGACATGGCTTAGTATCCAGGAGAATGGTATAGTGTCTGTCATAGATAACTCCATTAGTGACAGGTCAGAAAGAGCAGTAAATATTTGCCCGTATTTACTACAATTCTTTTAGTGCTTTGTAAATGGACATTGTCACCCTTTAGGACTTCATAAAACTTCATAGTTCTCTCTCTTAGCATTGTTATGCTGCATTTGTTTCTGCATGTGAATATTTCTGAACAGTTAGGCCATGCAACAGATAGGAAAAAAAATATTTGTAGGACTGGGCACAGCTAATTTTTCAAAGGAGCTACATTATTTTTTTAAAGTACATCCAGTATTGACCCATTTTGTCTTCAGACTGTAATCAGTGGAAGAGACTTAAATTAATGTATCTCAGTTTCAGTGAAATGTTGATAGCTGTTCAGGCTCACATCTTATGTATGAGTACACTGAGATCCATTGGTTTGGGCAGGAATAGCATGTGATAAGTTGTAACCTGTTTTGCTGTATTTCTCTGTGCTGGGAATAGTATTGAGACTATACAGCAGTATCATACTTCCCCATAATGAAGTATGGGGTAACTTGTAGAATATTATTAACTGTGGAATTACAAAAGATTAAACATTAATCTGTATGACCTCCAAGGAAAAAAGCAAAAAGCACAAAGAAAATTTTTTCAAAAATATAAACTTTACTTCAGATCTAAATTTATAACGTCCTTTAATAAGCGGCTAATGACTGTGTGACCTTAGATGTATGGCATGGTTATCTCAGCCTCTGCTCATTGGTCTGCACCAGACATGTCGTTGTCACTCTGCACCGTGCCAGGCACCAGGACATGCCCTTTCTCTGAATTCTGTTTTCCCCCAAGTATGGAATCACTTAATTCTCTTTTAAACTATGGGGGAAATGCATGGATGTAGATGGCAAAATGCATGTTGATACCACCAAAACCATAATTTTTACCCTATACAGTTTGAAATTGTTCCTGTGACATTAAGGTCCACAGAACTACTGTATGTGTGTGGATCGTACACAGATTTCCTCTGTGAGCCTTTAGCTCTTTATTGAGCTGAATGCAAGTTCATTATGTTCCATGTGTTTTTATATTCATTTGCCTCTTGCCTCTGTGTAAATAATGTTTATGCCTACATAAAAATCAGTTAAGTACACTTAGCAGATAAGTGTAGCTACTGACTAGTGGTTAAAACTACTACTAGTGGTAAGCAAATAATTAGGGTTACTTAGGAGAAGATTCAGAGGTATTTCTGCAATTGCTTCCCATGCTGTGTGTCCAAACTGAAACATCCACATTTAGAAGTATTTAACATTTTTCATGAGGATTGAGCATATTCTCACACTTATACACACACCCACATCATTAATTTTTTACAAATAAGTATGGATTTCATCTGCTATTGATGGGGAAAAAAAAAGCTTTTCCATTTATTTTTTGGAAAAATAGTAGCTACTGAAGCATAAATTAAGCTTGGCCAGCAATAGATCTAGTTTATTGAACACTGGGGAATACTTAAAGGCCATTTGGCTTCCTTATTCAGAAAAAGAATGCAGGCTGAATCAGATATTTTTTAAAAGGTTACCTGCATTGTTATGAGTCGGGGAAGATGGAATGATGTTTAGTTTCTTTGTTTAGGAATTGCCATGTAGCATTTAGAAAGGGATATATGTGTAAATATAGCATGATTTTCTCTGCTTCCCAGCAACACTATTTCTTTATCCCTAATCTGTATAAACCCAAATGTTTCTGTTTACTGAGAGATCAAAAATTTGAAACGAGTGGTGCATCTCAAGTGGGAGGAAGATGGCATCCATGTGTTGAATGCAAGTTCCTGCTACAGCTGGAAGGATGCTCTTCCATTTGAAATGCAGTAGTTTCTCTGTTAAAACAAAGAAAAGGATCTGAAGCCTTTGCAATAGAATAATTTTATTATTTGATTGTATAGTGTTATTTAAAGAAAGTTATTTAAAGAAGTGTTATTTTTCTTCTGTTATGTTCTCGTATGTACCTATGATTCATCAATTTAGAAATTAGTGCAGTCAGATTAGCTGAGGAGGAGCATCCTGCATTCAGGCAGATGCCAATCAAAGCTGGAAAGCCCATTTCCAGTGCCATTGCTAAGCACAGGATGGATACTTGCTGGAGTTCACTCTGGAATGTAAATGTTGCTGCAAAGGCCTCAGGCTTTTGGCTAAGGTGCAGCAGGGAAAGGGATCCACCTTAGGAGCCCAGGTTTGACACAGTTGGATTGCATCCAGCTTGGAGTATCACTGTGCCTTCCTGCAGAAGCTGGAGTTGCTGATAACTAATGAGGTCTGTACCCTGTTCAGAGTGCTTGCTGACAGCATGTCACAGAGCAGCGGTGTAATATAAATAATAAGATTTTGCTCTGTTTTCTTTATTGCTCTTTGTTTCTTGTATTTTTAGCTGCTTGCTGCAAGAGATGAGTCTCTGGATTGCTTGCTCTGGTACACACACTTTCTTTTTGCTGGCTGTCTCTCTCTGTCTCTTGACAGGTGTAAGGAGGATCCTAAATATAGAAGCCACCCGTCAGTTGGCTTCAGCAATCAGCAAGCACTGATTTAGTATTTCTCTTAACCAGCTAAGCTCCTGAAGGGTGTTTCTTTTAAACATCTATGAATTTCTTCCACTGCAAGCTTTCTTTAAAATTATTAAAAAACCTGATTATCCTACAGCATGAAGTATACTATTAGCAGTCGTGTTTCAGAAATCATGATTAGCTCTTGCAATGGAAAGGAGAAAAATATTTTTAAAGAACTCCTTTGTTTTAGCAGTTTAGTTAATGGTTCAGTACCTCATTGGGGTAAACACTGATACTAGGTGTAAGTACAGTCTCCAGTTTTTAGATGAACGCACTTTCATACATAAGTAACTGCACACTTTCCTATGAATTTTTCCTTATGAGAAGAAACTTGAATACAAATGTACTGATTAGCTGGGGTTTACTTTGCTATACTAAGAAATTAGGCATATGGAGAGAAATGCAAGTGTCCTAGTACTGAATATTTATAGTGCTCACTAAAAGTATTTTTAACACAAAGAGATATTTTTCTTTATGTTAATTTCTTTATTCTGTAGTTGAGTTCAGCACAGAAATACTGATCCTCAAAAAATTAACTGTCCCAATTTAATATATTACCCCTGCAAAAAGCTCTAAGTAGGATATTCGGGGGAAAAAAGAGCTGCAACACTGCATTAAAGACAACTTAAACATTTTCTGTTAGTTTGTAGGCAGGTGTCTCAAATTCTTTCTCTTCCTTGTGACCAGTTGCCATTAATATTCATAGAAATTGTTCACAGCCTACAGGAGATACTAATTCAGTATCTAATTGTGACAAGTGAGTTGCATGTGATGAAGACCCTTTTTGATACTGATGTGCTTTGATTTTTTATGTTTTATGATTGTGATACACTTCTATTATTTAATACAATTCTAATATTCTAGTGTATTAAACATTGTGTTAAACATGGACTCAAGAGCAGTCAATGCCTTCAAGTAGCTCAGAAAGGCAGTAGTACTTTTTTGTGATAGTTGTAGTGGTTACATGTGGTCTGTGTGATTGTGAAAATTCTGTAGCAAAATATAGCATGTGTTTGTTAACGCTTATGTAAGTTTTTATTTTTGGCAATCAGTGCTCCCTGTACCCAGCCATGAGAAACAACCTGTTTCTCTATTTCTTTTTTTTACTGTTCTATAAATTGGTATCGTTTATTGGAAGCTTCTGCCATGTCTGGGACATCTGCTTCGGTGATTGGTGATTCAAGCCCCAGGAAGAAGTAAGAGGGCTGCTAGGTGAAATAGCAGGACTGGTCCTGAGAAGAAGAAAAATGGTTTAAGATAGAACATGTTTCCAATAAAAGGATGCTTTTTCGGATTTGGCATAAGGGATTCTGGGATAAGTCTCAAGCTTTATACCTGAAAATCCAAACTGCATCTAATGCCCCTTCTGGGTGGACGATCTTTCACATTTCACAATCAGAATTTGAACCCACTGAAGCCTAGTTGTTTTGCTTATGAGGTTTAGTTTTTGCATTTAAGAAAAACTGATTATTCTTCAGTGTGAACTCATGTAATCTGACTGTGACTTCTCAAAGGAGCAAACCAGAGTTGCCATAAGCTGATCATGCAGCTACCAGAGCTGTAAGAGTTCTGGCTGTTACATGTGTAGGCAAGCATGTCTTTGCTGTGGTATGAGCCACCAGGTTAGAAGGCAGAACTGCTTCTTTAAAAATCCTTGTGCATCTAATACCTAGAGGTTTAATCTCTCCTCAGTCTTCCAAATTTATTTTTCACTGTAGCACTATGTTTTTTTTAGCTAGAAGTTTATTCTCTCCTCAGTCCTCCAAATTTATTTTCACTGTAGGATGATGTGTTTTTTTAGCTTGCTAGAGACCTGGCTAGATTCTTTCTGCCTTTGGCACATTATTTAATGAATACAGTGAGAAGAACTTTTCTGCTGAATTTTGTCTTACCAGCCTGTTTACTAGACAGAAAAGGTGGTAGCCTCCTCTCAAGAGCATTGTCACAGCCTACAGGACTGTGTTATGGCTGTATGTCTACATGGTTCTTCTTTGCCCTTTATCCAGGGCAGAATCCTCATACTCTACTTTCACCTTTGTGTTTTCATACTCTAGATCCATTTTATAAATAGAATAAAAGATTGAACTGAATGATTTTTCCATTAACCTCCAAGAATATTAAATGAGGTCCATATCAGAATTATGTGAAAATATTTCCATTTTGTAAAAAAAAAAGAAAAAATCTTGTTGAGGAAAACTCAAACTAAAACAGCTCCTAGCAACAGGTAAGGAAAAATCAAACAACAAACCGTTTATTTTGATTGAGTTAGGAAACTGTCTTTCTAACAAAAAAACCTTTTTTATCTGTCTATCTGTCTGTCTATCTATCTATCTATCTATCTATCTATCTATCTATCTATCTATCTATCTACCTATCTTTTGATATTTCTATCTATATATCTATTTACTGGGATGAAGTTGGGGATAAGAAACAGTGCCAATAACTGGATTAAGGATCTAAGAGGGTTACAAAGAGGATGTAAGTGTACTTTGTGAGCAGAATTACTATGATTGTTGATAAAAATAGACCAGCTGGTCATGTTACATGCTTGGTAATATGGTGCTTGAAGTGCAAATATATGGAACAAAAAGAATCACTGATATTCTGTAGCATTAGGTAGGGATGGTTTGCCGTGCTCATAGTGACACAAATATGTTTGTCAAAATGAAGAGAGGAGGAACTCTAGAAGCAGACTGGATAATCTGTTATGCTGAGCTAGTTTCTGAAGTGAACTCACTTTTGTTTTATATAGATTTTGGGTACAAGGAATATTTTCCCTCCCTTTCCGTCCTCTGTGCTGGTCATTAGAACATGGTCAGAGTAGTCGGGGGCATTATGCACAAGCCTCAGGCTTTTTGAGACAGCAGAGTTAAAGACTGGAAGTATAAATCTTGAAAAAAGCACAGTCAGTTACGATTTTCTCACAGAGAGAAGAAGCCCTTCACTGTTTCCAAAACAGACCTGTGACTAACAGCTAGCTGTATAAATAATGGAGATCTTATATCTTATGTGATACATGAGAATTATCCTCCCAAGCAGCATGGCAGTTCCTTAAGCAGACAAAGTGTTTGCTTTTCAAAGGGCTGGATAGTTTTTAAAAGGTTTTCTCTACTCTCATTTAATAGTACTTGTATTACTAGAATTTACATTTAAGCAATTTAAGCAATTTCACCTTCAGACTGGGGGAATATCAAGTATTTTATTTGTTAGCATGAAAGTAATATATGTCCTTATTGCTGAATTCTAGTCACTGCTTTTAAAGGTAATGGTGAACAAAATCATCCTCTTGTGAGGCACTATTCCCATACTTTTAGCACAGCAGTATTTTGGGTTTGTATCCCATAAAACTTCTTCATAGCAAGAGTTCCGTGGAAGAGGCCAAATTCAGTGCTGCCAAAGTAAAAGGTTCAGAAGACAGATGGGCTGGATGGCAGTTTTAAGAAGCAAGGGAGAACTGTGATCTTCATGTCTGAGTGCAAACCTACGCTGTGGCAATTACACAGTAACATTTTTTGTAATTCCTGGTTTAGGATGTACAAGCTCTCAGAACCTGTAGGTCAGACATATGCCTCCCATTTTGCCTTCCTTCAGGAACAAAAAAAAGTGATTTTTTAAAACTAATTTTTCTAAATGTTTTTCTTTGTGTTAAAGATGGAGACTAGTTTAGCTGTTAGGAACATTATTCTTCGGTGAAAAAACTTAGATCTCTTCTGAGACCTCCCTTTGTTCTTTGTTTTAAAGCTGTCATTCATACACAACTTTTTCCATTCCAGGCTAAAAGTCAGATACCTATTCTAAGAAAATTAAAGAGTTGGTACTTCAAGAAAACAGGTCTTACAAATTGAAATTATAATCTCTGTTAAGAGAAAGCAACAAATAACTGTGTGCGTGTAATGTAATTATGTGTGCTTTTAAAAACAATTTATAGATCCAGAGTCTTCAGTATTTAACTGCAAATTTATTTAGAACATTTATCTCAATCCTATGACAGTGATGTACATGCTCACAGCATTTTTCACCACATGATGATCAGAGGCCAGGATCTACCCAAGTGTCCCTGAGTGTGGCAAGGAGTGTCTGGCTACAGCTCTGCCATCCTCCTCTCAGGTGTTGGAGAACCAGTGCTGATCCAACAGCTGTACCAGTGTGTCAGTGGATTAGGCTGCAAAAGGCAGAGCAAGTCTGGTATAGCTTCACAGCTTTCTCGTGTAAGTATACATTCATACAGGCCAGGACATCTCAAATGCAGTATAAACGATGCTCTCCTCAGCAGTACTACAGGGAGAACTACCCTGTCTGTTTTTCAGAGAGGATTAACTAGAAATGCAGGCATCAGTTGTAACTGGCACCTGTGTGCCTCTGTCCTGAGGAAACTACTCAGGTGCAGTCTGTGATGCTCAACTGAAGTGTCGACATCAGCACAGCTGTAAACCCATCAGCTATAGACACAAATACAGAGCAGCTGAAATACATGTGCATAAACCTTTTGGGCCCTGCTTCCATCAGGGAAAGGAAATCAAGAACCACACAGGAAAGTACTCTTTGTCCTGAATAGCCACTCACCTTAAACCTTTATACTTATTGCCTTGTTTGCAAACTTCTCTGACCACAACATCCCATTTCTAGT
Organism: Toxostoma redivivum; assembly: GCA_013397375.1. Lineage (NCBI taxonomy): Eukaryota > Metazoa > Chordata > Aves > Passeriformes > Mimidae > Toxostoma > Toxostoma redivivum. The sequence continues at coordinate 1,564,095 of VXBI01003376.1, forward strand.
TCAAGAATTAATCCCTTGGTGGCTGAAGCACAGGAGTGGCAAATCCTCAAGCAGCATGATCTTCTTAAGAGAAGAGTGTATATGCAGAGTGCTTAGTGGGGCACTTACAGAGACTCCCACCTGTGGCTGGTCTAAACACATCTGGTTTTATTACATGCCTTGTAACTCTAGGGATAGGAGGGGGAGGATTAACGGGACACTGGCTAGGAGAGTTACCACCTGACAGTGCAACAGCTTGAGCATGCCAAGTTTGCAGTAAGTCTTTCTAAGGAGAGGTTTATAAGACCTTACAAATCAGTTGTGCTCAAACTAATCTTGGGTTGTTTGATTAAGGAATTTAATCTAGATTTCTGAAATTGCTAAGAACCTAATGATAAAAACATAAGTAACTTCTGTAATTCAACTATTCAGATGCTTTTTTCACATTAAGAAGTCAGATTCTTCAAACTTATCACACAGCAGCACAAATGCTTCATATATATGTCCTTTGTGGAAGATCTGTTTGTTCATATGTCATGATGTTACAGCAGGCAACAGACAGTAAATGTATTTCTCCCAGGCTTACAGGCCATGTGAGGACTGCCTGGAAGTGCAGCCCTGACACTCCAGAACTGTGTAGCTTTCAAAGGACAGCTGAAAAAGGGTGACAAGACAGCACAGCTTTGTCTTCACTGCACTTTAAGTGTTAGCTTTTGGTGTTGCACATTCAACTTCTGAAAGAGGTGTCAAAGATTTCTCTATTCCTATTTCCAGCAAGAGCCCCAAAGAGGATCTCTTCTGGAGCTGTTGATACAGTGTGTGGCTTAGGGTAATGTGACAAAATGCAGCACTTCATAAACAGTCACCACGTTTTTAATGGTTTTCATCAGAAGACATTTGCTGCTTGTCAAAGTGTCAGTCTGACATCTAGAAGGACTGAAATGCACACTGGGAACAGCAGCATGGGCAGCTGTTTCCATCCATGCTTTCTAGCATTGACAAAAGTATTAATTTTAGTGGCCCCCAGTCCCAAAGTAATTCTTAAGTCTTTCAGGAGTGATGTGTCAGTTCTGGACATGGTGCAAGTGGTGTTGATGTTGCTGGAGAGAAATCCCAGGGCAGCTGTGAGAGTCAACTGCAGTGTATGTCATGCACGTGGCCACCTCTGAAGGATGGCTGGAGGCATTCCTGAATACTTGCTGGAGGTGTCACCAGCTGTCTCTCTGGATTTTTTCTGTCCTTTTTAATGTGCTTTGTCACCTCTTGTAGATGTGAGCTGACTACAGCCAGCCAGACTGTGACTCTATTTCTGCAGTACTCTTGCTGTTCCTCTCGCTGCTGCTCCCTTCTCCTGCATAAGGAACATAAAACATTGCAGGGGTGAGAGAGGATAAACCTTTGCTGAGTCCTCAGTGCATTTGTTATGCAATTTAGCCAGTAAAGGGAGCTGGCAGATGAGATTCATCCCTGATCTAGCATGTGACGTACAAAATTGAATTTCACAGCAACTGCTCTCGCCCAGTTCTGACATCAAACATAGTGACAAAAAAAGTCATGCACTTTTTTTGTGCTGTAAGGACATATTTGTTCTATCTCTCCAAGAAAGGAGTAATGACAGCTGCCTGAATCTACAGAGATCCAAGTGCTTCCTTTGTAGCCTTAGACTGGAACTTGGTTTCCTTGAGTCTCTCTTCTGAACTGCAAAGACTAAAATTACAGGGATGCTAAATTAATTTCAGATTAAGATTTTCACAAAGATTTTAAAGTAGTTGACACTATTTAAATGTTTCATGAACTACTGCCTGTATGTATATAAATATTTGTCTCCTTCAATTCCATTATAACCAACATAAAAAAGTCCAACATAAAATATATTTATATGACACAAACTTTCCTTAGCATGGGGAGAATTAGTTGCAGTGTGGTTCAGGTGTTACTAAATATAGAGATTCCCTTATAAACTGCCACTTTTTCTCTGAAATCTCTCTTTGTGTTTCATCAGCTGGAAAGATTGAGCACCTTTTCTCCACAGATAAATAAAAATGAGAAGAAGCACTCTGTTTGATTTACACTGGAAGGCAGTTGATCATAAAACTAGCGTTCTGCTACCTAGTTCTGGATTTATTCACTCTCAGCTTGTCACCTTTCTCAGGCATGCAGTGGTCCTGGTAATTCTTCTTGGACTATGCTCTTGCTGCTAAATTCATGACAGTTCCTCATGGATCAAGACAGTTAGGTGGCTGTGGAATTCAACCAAAAGAACAAGACCATTTTTTAACAAAATACTGTAAATATAATGAGAATAGTGTCAAACTGTTAAGGAAGCAACTCATCTGATCTGCTTGCAGTTTGAGCCTGGATCTAATAATTCATTTACATATAAAAAGATTTCTTTTGGATATAAAATCCAACACAAAAAACTTGCCAGGAGCTTTGTCAAACTAAAATCCCACCTCAGTCTAAGCAGATCAATAGACTCAATGAAGACTTAACCATTACACAGAAGCATTCATATTTTTTGTAGTATAGAATTCAAGAGGGTTTTTTTATATGAATGTGCTGCTGTGTTAAAGACTATAAAAATAATATTTCTTGAACGAGTCAACCACAAATGCAACTCAGCTTTTTTGTTTAAGATGCATTTTATTTTTCTGAATTTATAAACTTAAAAAGGGGCACATTTATCACACAGATTTTAGTAATCAGTAAGAGTTTAAAAGCAGTATAGATTATAGCTCCATATGTCTGACAGGTGTGTCTCTAAAGACTATACAGAAAAATTCACAAGAAGTGGAGAAAAGAGGGAAAGTAAAGGAAAGAGATGGCACATTATCACAGCAGTCAAGGAATTCAAAAGGATCCAGATTCCATACTTAGAAAATGTCAAATAATGGTAAAATAGTATTAAAAAAACACCCTCAAAGAGGATGTTTTGCACCAGCAAACTTAAAAAAACTTGGCCAAACAGAATCCTGAAAAACTAAAAGCAAATTCCAACTCTTTTAATGTCCGTCTTTAAGACCGTGGGTTAATAAAAAAGATGGTTACTCAGTTTTCATCTGCCAGCCATGTCTCCAGCCTCAGAACCTTTGAACTTCATTATCCCTGAGCAGTTGTCAAACTGTCACCTTTGCATATCCCCGAGGAAGCACAAGCAGAGCGTTAGTTAGTTTGACTTACACAGTCTGTCAATATGCAGGTCCAGATAGCAGATATTTCAGAGTTCTAAAGGGACAGCCTCTGAATCTGTGGAAGTGATTGTTGTGGTTAAACACCAGCCAGCAACTGAGCCTCACACTGCCCCTTGCTGGGGTGAGGGAGAGAATCTGCAGAGTAAAAGTGAGAAAACTCATGGGGTGAGATAAAGACAGTTTAATGGGGAAAGCAAAAGCTGTGCACACAAGCAAAGCAAAACAAGGAAATAATTCCCCACTTCCCATGGGCAGGCAGGTGTTCAGCCATCCCCAGGAAAGCAGGGCTCCATCATGTTCAGTGGTAACTTGGCAAAACAAATTTCATGACTTAAACATCTCCTTTTTTACTTCTTCCCCCTTCTTTTTATGCTGTGCATGAAGCATTTTGGTCTGGGTTACCCTGTGGGTCCATCAAAGTCAACAGTCCCAGCCCTTGTGCCCTCTCAAATACCTGTGCACCCCCAGCATCCTCTCTTGTGGTGGAGTGAGAAGCTAAAAGAGCCTTGATGCTTGCACTGCTCAGTAAGAAATTAAATATTGCTGAGTTATCAACACTGTTTCCAGCTTGAACCCAAACCACAGCCCCCTACCAGCTACCATGAAAAAAAGCAACTCTAGTTCACCCAAAACCAGAAGTGTCAGAAGAAATACTTGGTATTTTAAGGGAAGAGGAAAAACATTAAAAAAAAACAAACAAAAAAATTAGAACAGAGGCTGATGTAGGGGGATACCAAATCATTGCTCTGTTCTGGAAAAAATAGGTAAGCGGTGTCAGGAGTTACTACAGAATATTTCAGTTGGCATTATGGAAGTAACCAGAAATACCGTTAAGAAAAATATTTTGAATTGAATTTAGTCGTTTTTAGCAAAAGAAAATGGAAGAAGGAATTGATATGAAAATGCATAAGAAAAGTCTAAAATCATCTATTTAAACAGCATTTTAGCAGTGAGCATTAAGACTGCACCAAATGAACAAAGCTGACCTTGCTGAACAGTGTCTTAGAAAGTCTAGAAAATGATCTGTGCAATGTTCACATTGTTAATTAATTAAAAAGAATCATTTTGAGAGAAGGAGATAGAAGAATATATAAAATTGTTTGGGAAAAGAGCTATTTGGAAAATACTGACAGGCAAAAAAGGGGGCAGCTGATATGAGGAGGAGAAGTAGTCACAGTACAGGAAACAAACATTCTCTCAGAAAGAAAGAAAAAGTCTCAGAAATGAAACATGCTTATCATTCAGGTAAGCATCTGTGCATTTCCCAGAGTCCCTCTGGGCTTCTGTGTTTGAGGTTAGATTTTTGCAAAAGTAACCATTCAGTCAGTTTGGAAATCAGTCTGTTTCACCATGTTTTGCATACCTGTGCAAAAAAAAATCTTAGAAAAACCTTGATCATAAAACATGCAAATTTAGGGCATTAAATGTAGACTTGTAGGTACCTATTATAGTGCACTTGATTTCTCTCTGCAGCTTGTTAGGAAGGATGTGAGTATGAAGGAACTGGAGAAAAGACAACGATCTCTTAAAAGATCTAAAATTTGGGGTATAAGTCTTTGGAAAAGGTTAAAAAATCTAAGTGTATGTAGTTCAGAAGAGGGAAGACTGTAGTAATGTTCTATACGTAAAAACCTTCAAGATAATGATATAAACAGGGAAAAGGGGTTTACAGGTTCCCAGAAGAAAGTAGTAAAAATATGTCCTTAAACTAAGGAGCAGGGAGGAAGGAGAAATATATTTACAAAAAGGTTTTAATCATAAGTGAGAACAGAGAGTAGAATAGACAGTCACTGGCAAGAGGAATTTCTAATTATTATGCAAAATAAATTCCAGCACCCATCATCATCTTTATTATTGCAGTATTTTGTTACTTATCCCCATCTGCAAAATCAAAATAGTTCCTTGCCATCTCTGGGTGCTGTGAAACAGGGCACTCTGGTGCCACAAAGATGCCATAACTGCAGGAAGGGAAAAGCAATATGGCTCATGGTCCGTGAGTGTGACTTTGTCACAAAACATCAGGAATTATAAGAAAAGTAGCATAATTAGCTAGCAGATGATTATTTTCTCCTTGGGACATGTCTTCCATGTGGGTTCACCAGGGTAAGAGCCAGTTGTAGGTAGAGATTTGTGTTGCAGGTATTTCATAACAGTCTGTACTACCATTACAATGACCCTATAGTCATTTTCGTGGAGGATGGGATGAAATTCACTCTGATGTATTTGTGGTGTGATGGTGAAGTTCATAATCATATGACCTGAATTTTCTCCTTTCCTGGAAAAATTATAAAGAACTTAAAATACTTCTACCAGCAGGCTTTCAAGACTTGCAGCAAGTAATATGGTGACCTAGAGCACAGATTAGTGTGGCAGATTAGTGTGGTTTCACTTTCTGGTTCATGTGACATCCTGCACAGGAATTTCTATAGTCAGCACATGACCCCTCCTCCAGCTCTGGGGCTATGTTTCATTAGAGAATTTCCTGACCAGCTGAAGGACATAATTCAATAAGGACTCAGACTCAAAGGATGAAGAGAGCAGTGATTATCTGCAGGAGTAGGCATTTTATTTCCATTCAATCTCTTTAAATAAGATCAGTTTTTCAAGCCAGTCTTGTGTTGAAGAGGCTGAAAGAGAAGAGGCCAATAATCTGTCCTGATTGTTCTTCTGGCTGTCGGAGCCTGAGCACTACAATGCCCCTACTTATCCCATTTTTTTTTGTTTCTGCATCTATTTTATTAGCATGTTTTTTTTTATCTATCACCAAGCCTTACAGAAGCTGCTTATATATGTCCTTTTCAGAATGATGATACAAGTTTGCAGTGTCCTCAGAATCAGAAAGATCTAACTTGTAAATGTGTGTTGACTTTGATTACAGGGCTTTATACAAGACAAGCATTAAATATATAAGACACAAAGCTTTATGTGTTAGACTCTCTATGAAACAAAAGTTAATTCTAGGAATTAGAAATTACTGGGTCTTCACAGTAAAGACCAAAACTTTTCTCCACATAAAACTGAGTAAGTTCCCCATCATGTTGCTCAGTCATAGACAGAAATAAGCGGAAGCAATTTGTCTTTTATACTCTGACTTCTCTGACAAATTATGAAATTGTATCTTTTGTATCAACTGGCATGGGAGTTAAACTGCTGTGTAATAGTAACTTGAAAAAAATTACTTTGTTGTCCAAAGAATTTTGGTAAGAATTTCTTTATCTTCAGCTATCCCTCCCAATTCAATTTTCAGGTTTCCTTCCTTAGTGAAAAAAACCCCAACTAAATGATAATTGCAGTCCAATCTGGCACTTGAAGCTGAATAGATAACTTGTTTGAAAATAGTAAATGGGATAAGATAATTTTTTATCAAACTTCTCAAAAATATTAAACTGCTCTTTAAATTGATGTGTTTTGCTTTACACTGCATATAGTCGACCATAACTGGGACTGACAGAAAACCAATGAGGCTGGAAAGAAATGAACACAAACTTTGACAAGAAATCTTAAGATTTATAAACATGTCAGGTTTGTGGTTTTTTTTGTTTTGTTTTGTTTTGGTTTGGTTTGGTTTGGTTTGGTTTGGTTTTTTATGCTGTTTATAGCTAAGACATTCTATTTTTCATAATTCTTCATTATCTTTAATGAATAAATATTATTTGTAAATGAAGGACTTAGAATAAGTTTTTAAACCTAAATAACTGTCAGAAATATCTCAGTGCAAAGGCTTTCATGAAATTAGTGTCCACATATTTCATGTTTTTTGTAGTGTGCTAATGAATTTTTGTGACATTTTTCCAAGCAAACCTAATTTATCACTTCTAGAAAAATTCCTGTTTCAAGGCAGAAATGCCAAGAGTGATTGCCTATATGCAACCTATATGCAGTACAGAGCACGTTGCTCTTCTGAATATGATGAAGATGGAAGATTTGGCTATTTCATATGACATGGAGGTGTATTCTCCCTGGTAATCACAACCCTGTCTGTCATTGTGCTAAATCCCTGCTGGTTCCACCCAGCAACGGTAACCGGGAGGTCTGCATTAACTCCATCAGTCCCATACTGGTATGGATGGCACTAGACCTGGAGGGCATAGCATGATTTTCTCAGTAAACAGACTAAGGAGTGAACAGCACTGTGATCTGAATGTCCCTTTGCCTCTAGAAATGGTTTCTCATGCCACAGGTTAGGGGATATTGACAGGACCAATATTAGAGTCACAGTGTCATGTCTTCGCTGATAAAGAAGTTACTGGTTTCTAAACTGGTTGAACTACAGGCATTTTGGAATTGATGCCAGAAAGACAAAATTAAATGGGTAGAGGTGATGTTCACACTTAGTCTCCTGTGACAGGTAAAACATTGGCACAGGTTCTAGAAAGACAGAAAAAATGTCATATTGCTCTTGAAGTTTTATTTTGCACCCAGTAGTATTTCAGTCTGGGGGCTCTGGCTTGCCAAAACACTTGACTGCACTGTATGAGGGTGAGCGTATGCCAGGCAATTTGCTTGAAGGTCATCTTCCTAAATACGGTATTTAATAAAAGTTTTACTCCTCTGCTGCAGCATCAGGATTCTCTAAATCCCTCTGTGGCTGCCTGAAGCCTAAATATCAACAAGTACTGTGCAAGCAACATATGGTGAGGTTCCAGTGGAGTAATTTGTTAGCAGAGTAGTTATCTTGCTTGAGGTGCAGATTTCTGGCAGGATACTTTCTTCTTTTCTTTTTTCTTTTCTCACTTTGAATGCTATAATACTCACCAAGAAAAAAATCCCCAAAAAACTTATTGTGTTTCTATTTGACATAAAGAATGGATGAAATATCCTCAATAAGCCCAGACATCGCTTCTCAAGGTTGATAATGTTTGTAACAATTAACAAAGCTGTGAGCCTGCAGGCCAAGCTCTGATCTGAGCTAACCTTTTGCAAGCATTAAGTTTTGTGTGGTTTTAAATTTTTTTCCTAACTGCTTAACATCTGCATTGTTACTGATATCTGTTTGATTCTTTTTGTTTTGATAGCTGTCCAAAATCCTCTGCTGAGGGTGGAAGGATGTGAGACAATTGTGTTGGCAGAGCTGTCCAGGTGTTCCCCTGTAAGGACAGGTCTGTCAGCAGGGATTGCGTGTCACGTGCCGGACACATGGCAGCTCTGCTTTGCTCCTGAGCTGTGAAAAGCTGACAGAAACATGAGAGTTTTGCATATGGCCGAGGTGTTCCTTAGGCTGTGACTGTGTGTGGGCAAACACAAGCTCACTTTGCTGGAACAGTGAGCTCTCTGGCAGCCGGAGTGCAGAGCCCAGGCAGCAGCAGTGCTGGGCTGGCTCAGTGGGGAGGCAGGGCTGACACAGGTTTTAGGGTGGAAATGGCTTTCTCCAGCCAGCTGGAAGCAGAATTTCCCAAGAAGATTCACACTTTTACTGATGACTTGTTGCTACAGAGATGATCTTTGTACTCCCTGGTTTTGTTGTCAGATAGCGTGGTTTATGGCTTCCCACATGTTACTGCAGAAGAAATGATTATTTCCAATAAAATTCAGTATTTGCTGCAGTTGCATGTTGTAGAACCCCAGAACAATATCTGTCCAGATAAGCAAGCTGCTTTGTGTGTGTGCCAGGTTCCTCCAAGCCTCCTTCTAGCTTTTCTCTCATTTATTTCTGTGGCTTATCTTCAAACCCTGTATAATACTTGGGTCATGATTCATATAAGTGGTCAACCTTCCTGTAGCACACCTTATCTGCTTCATTATCTTAATTTGATAATCTTGTAAGATGTCAGTCTTTTTATCAGTACTTTGCTGATGTGGAGATTAAGTTCCTCATCCTTTTAAGATCTCCACATGAAAATCAGGGTTCTCCTCAGTACCATATGTGGAAGATAATGATAATGCTTAAAATCCCTGTGTTGATTTAAAGAACCCTCCTGACCATGGAATATCCTAGTTCTTTTCAGGAGGCAAATTAAAAGAATAATAATAAAGCTTTTAGGTTCTTCCCTATCTGGCAAAGCTTTATCAGCTGTAATACAAATACAACTTACTCTGGCTTTTTGGAGCACTGCTCTGATTTCTTACATAGATACAAATTTTATAATAGTGAATTAGAGATTACCTTAGCAATATTTTTATAGGTAATTTTATGCATGCTTCAGCACCTTTGTGTATGGGATGAATAGGAAGTCCACAGTGGGATAATGAATAGATACATGCACTGAGGTGTAGAAATTTGACCATTTTTATAGTGCAGGGAAGCTGATGCTGCCACTGTCTCTTCTTTGCTCTATTAATTATAGATTTGGTCTGTAGTTCTGTGTTGAGTTCCATGTGGGAAGGTGCAAGTTATTTTTTCTCATTACCTTTTGAGGTTTCCATGCAGATACGTGAGGCTTCCTTTACAGAACAGTTCACAGGATTCAGGACTAACTTAAGGACAGGAAAATATTAAAATGGATTTTTAATAGCCTAATAGAAAAATATTAGATTGCTATTCTCTTGATGGAGTGACATATTGAAAGATACGACTTTCTAAATTGCTCTCTCTCCTCCCATAGACATTCACATGGGTTTATTTACAGCAGTGGTTTGACACACATTAAAAAGTAATAAAGACATGAGTTCGATAAATATCTTTTATGAGAGTAGAGAAAAAGTCTTTTATTAAAAATAAAAAGTGAGGAATAGTGTAACTGTATCCATTAACTATTAGTTTTTATTTCTAAATAGTTTCCAGAATAACTGTGAATTGGAGACGTGTGAATACTGCATTCTTCTGTTACTGCTAAAATGTTTGGGGAATTAATCCTTTGATATATTCATGAATAATTTCAAAAGGCTTCTCTGTAAGGTTGTGTTTATATGTAAAGTTGTGTGTGTATATACAGATACATACACAGACATATGCAGCCATTTAAAGAACTAGGAGATTCGTTTAAAATTACTGTGAAAATACTAGCATTTCTTATGTAGGTTTTTTTTTTTTTGCTGCTGAAAGTTAGAAATATTGTATTACTTTTCTGCATATAATAGCATCACATTTAGAAAAACTTTGAAAAACAGTTCTAAGAACTATTTTATGGTTTTGCAATGAGCAGTGTCTGTTGAATTCTTACATCAATCCAGTAGCCACTGTCCTACATAAACACTTGAGTGCAAATATCCCTATCTATAATTTGTCTTAAAGCACGCAGTATTGAAACAGGAGCTGTTTAAATTCCCGAAAAGAATTTCAAACAGAAGCTGCAATTACTGTTATTTGGTTGTTTCCAGCATGTCAAGCTTCTTATTATGAATGCCTTTACTTCAGGCAGTAAAGTGTTTATTCTGTTGCAAGGAATTCTGGTTGTTTACTGCTAACACCCAAAGACTATGTTGAACATTTTTGGTATGTACTGTGATTTTCCTTGAGGTGCTTCCTTATTTAGTGATGCAATTTTAATGTGTATCATTAGTAAGAGTGGCTTTTTACTTAAAATAATTGATTATATAGAATCATGGAAGTAATCATGATTGTGAAGGCCGTAGATAACCAAAAAAATGTGGACATTCAGTGAAAGTATTTTATAGCTTTCCATCTTTTAGAAACAGCTATGTGTAAAAAGTACAGGAAATAGAAATTATATGTTGCTTGCTTTCAATAACGTTTATGTGTTCCTCTACTACCAGGTTTGAGGTTTTTTGTTAATCTTCCTCCTTTTGCTTTGTTTGAATAATTTTTAGGGAGAATGAAAATGGTTAAGTTTTGCCTGGAGCACATGTGTAAGTTTGCTTTAACATTTTCAAAATTATTTTTAAAAAAATAAAAATAACTCACTGAAATACCTACCAGTAACTTTTTTTCTCTCTTTAGATAGGATTTAGTGAGTGCAGTGAAAGAATTCTATAATTTAAGCCCTCAAACAGTGGAATTATTTGCAGTAAGATTTTTACTGGATCAGTAGAATTTGGCTGAAAGGAACCTGTCATATCATCCATTTTTTCTTTACTTAAGGCTAAGACAGTGTTACATGAGTCTTAAAAAATATGAAGTCTACCATATGTGTGTCTCCTAAGTAATGGGAACTTGAATATGTGGCTGATTAAGCAGTTAAACTATTGAGTAGACTGTTTATAGTCACAGAAATAACTGTCAAAGGATTAACAGATATCTCCACAAACCACTTGTAACAAAAAACCACCTTTAGCAGCAGATGTGTGGACCAAGAGACATCTCAGTAGGAATATAAAAGCACATAGCACAAATGAAACTCAAACTAGTAACTGGAGCTTGGGACTGCTTGGAGTGGGGTTTAGCATTTGGCTAAACCAATGAACTAAGTGGTATCTATATGATAGAAGCTGAAAACTATTGGAAGTGGGCATGAGGCAATGCATGAGGGACTTAATAATTTTGTGTAAAACAGAGCCATAGTTTGGATTATTCAGATCAGCTTATACAAGACAGGTTACCTCAGCGCTTCAATTTTTAGGCTTTCTAGCATGGTGCCATGAATTTAAAAAATCCCTATATGAGAAATCAGGTGTTACATTTTCTGACTGTATAGAATGTTTCTGACTGTATAGAGTGGTATTTCCTTAAAGGAAGTGTGAGTAGACACAGCTCTGGAAGAATTAGCTGGGACCACTCCATGAGATCCTCTGGCCTGGAGCGCCTGAAGGTGACATGGGGAAATTAGAGAACTATTTGTTGCTGAGTTGTCCTGTGCTTGTGGGAGAGGCAAGGAAAGGAGCAGGGAGCATCTTATTTTGTCCATAATCAGATAGCTTTAGAAAGAAATAATGGCTTATTATTTAAAGATTATCATACAAAGCTATTTGTTGGCTTTTCTTTTGAAATTTTAAATGGCTTGTTGGTTAATATCAGTTTTTCACAGTGGAATATAGGACTTGGCTTTTGGTATTGCCATGTCATGCTTGCTGTGGAAGTTGATAAACTCAATCAACTAATACCAGAGTAAACATTCTGCAAAATAATGTAGCATAAGATAACTCTTTTACTGTATCAGCTGAGTGTTAATTTGAGTGGATGTGGAGAGATACAACTGCTCTCAATGGCTTTGCTTGCTGCTTTGCTCTGAATATCAGGGGATTGGAGATGTTAGAGGTTTGCAGAACTAAGATATTTCTGCTCCCACTTATTTGCCCAACAGTCTAGTGAATCCATGACTAGGGTGGTGATTCTTTTCATGGTTCTGCCATTATTTCCTTTATGATTTGGCAGGTCAGTTGTAATTTGTTTAGCCTTTCAGGAAATACCTATTTGGAGCTTGTAGTGTTGACAAAAGGCCAATAAGCATAACAAAGGGGGTGGTCCCTTTCATTTGTCCAGATGACTGATAATAAATAAAAGGTCAACTTCACATTTCATAGGTCACTTACTTTTTCTTAAGGGAACAAACTCAATCTGCCCACTTTCCCTCCTCTAGATCATTACCAATGGACTATGTGAATGATGATGTGACTCCTTGTGCTGACATGATTTTTGGATTGGCATTTGAAAGGACATGGCAAAAGTCAACAAAGGCATAGATGTGCATTTGTAAACGTTAAATAATTTTTGGTGGAATACAACTTCTCGGTATCCCATCAGAAGTGGAGAAGAGAGAATACTGCAATCTCATATAAAAGTGAATAGTGACAGGTTTCATAGTTTGCTAGTCCAGAACATGCTGCTTGGTTATTTCGTATCTAGCATTGTCAAGGGATAACTGAGCTGCCAATACCTTGCTTGCATAGGAAACCTGATAGCCATCAGATACTTTTACAACACATTTTCAATATCTCACTATAAAAAGGGAGTGTGTATGGAGAAACCCCTTGGATTGAGATCTTAAAGTTTGTATACATGGACCTTTCTTCTCAGCTAACACTATTTAGGGTGCAGATACCCAAATATGACACCATCTCTAAGAATTTCATTACTTTTGTGCTAAAATCTATTAATTCTGTTTTTCGGCCTTTTCATGTTTTGCCTCCATTTATTTTATCAAGAACTGCTATTAACTGTCTCAATAAAGAATTTCTACAGTGTTGAAGAACACGATAATAGACCTGTATTGTGTGTGCAGTAATGCTTCTCTTGATGTCTGACACTAGTGCTGTTTCTGTATTGGAAATGATGAGAAGCTAGTGTTTTATGATGAGTTTTTATCATAAACCATGGTTTATAAATGTCTGATTTTGTTGTTGCAATGTGATAGTAATTTATTCAGAGAAACAGGAGAACTATGAAAGATTTATATACAATTAGGAGTTTAACTTCACTAGAAATGTCAACATTTTTCTCCCCAAATGCTCATCTGAAAGTACTCTCCTCTTTCCCTTTGAGGACATACAGTAGCCTACATAAATCAAAGTATTAAGTTGATGAAATATTAAACACGAATTCTAAACTTTCATTAAAGTGGTCTGTTACCTTTGTAAGACTGAAAGCTATCTCATCCTTCTTATCTAAAGTATCATCAGTTGTACTGCAAGCAAGAGATCTCACATAGCACTGCACTCTCTTCTAAATGAAAAGAGGTTATGTTTCAGCATCATGCTTAGAGAAGGGAATAAATTGATAAAATTTTGATTGTGCTATTTTTTTTTTTGTTCTAAGGGCCTTTTAAACATCAGCTGATCTCAGAATGCTTCCACGATAGCCTTCTGCAATCATGATTGCTAGTACACAGAAAGGACGTGCTAATTCTGCAAATGGAAGCCAATCAGATGTCTCTGTTTGCCCTCTTCTATAGCCATACAGATCGAGTGGTTGTGGATGTCTCAGACTCTCAAACTCTCACTTGAATTTGAGAGGGGGATTTTTCTGAGAGAGGCAGATTGACAATTTAGTATAGGAATGGGTTTTTTGTGCAAAACAACCATGAGGATTTAGACTCTTGTGAAAGCTCCTGTACTATGTACCCCATGATACAATCCTGAGGCACAGCTCAGAAAGCCCAGTTCAGGCACTCGACTTACCCACACAATGGCAAGAGGCAGAAACTTCTAAATAGGAAATTTAGAAAATCTCCAGCAAGAATCTAAAGTAGATCACACAAACGTCCCTACATTAGTTGTTAATGTGATGAAGGTTGGGTACACAGATTCCTTAGACACTGCATAATATCTCAACCTTGTACTGGGAAAACATTCAGAGATGTCATCTGTGTTCTGTAGCACTAAGCACTGTGTAAAGTTACAGTACAGATACAGCCTTTATCTATAATCATGTAACAGAAAACTAAAGGTGTATCAGTCAAACAAACCACTCTTAGTTCTTGCCACATTAACATACCTTGTCTGCACACAAAGCACCTGTCTGTTACTGCTGCTTAACTTTCAGAGAGTGAAATCATTGAGAGGATTGTTTGCCTTTAGTACCTCCTAAAGCTGGGCTAATACTTAAAGGGCCGTTGTCAGCTCTCTCAAATAACCCAAAGTCAAAGTAAAATAAAAATATTCTGAATATTATATGTAAGCATAAATACATTTCAAACCCCTTGAATCTTAGGCTTGACTGATGATTTCTGTGCAATCTAACTAGAATCTTTTACAAAATTCAACTAATTGGGTTAGTGCTTGACTGCAGTTTTATTTGAGTTATACATGTTGTGTAAGGTGTTCAGGTACTACGAATTCATGAAAAATACCTCTGTGTGAGAGAGTATTTTGAAATAAGCAAATGGCACACACCTTACCATGCTGGGAATTTTATTTGAACATGCATGTGATGGAAGAGGTAAGAAAATTTTATATAGAAAATGCTAGCCTAACATGTCAGATGCAGAGAAAAGTAAAAAGGAAATTATGAGAAATACACCTATGGGGAAGGTAACTGTATAGATTGTGACACTGTGAATGAGTGTCTGGCAAAGATATGGATGGCTCTGCTGTTTCAGAGCTATTTTCATGGTGAACATAGTTGTACAAAAGTTTTTGCCTTCCCTCCCATCTGGAGAATGTTACATATTCAGAGCTCTTGAGGCATTCGGTGTATCCTTGGAATCTTGTGTGTTGTCATAGCAAAATTGCATTACAGTCCTGACAACGAAGAGAAATACAGAAACTGCACCTAGCTTAAAAGATTCCTTTATCTTCCACTGATATCTTTTGCACTAAGCAATTTGGAAACTGCCTAGGGTAGCATTTTATAAATAAATAAAAAAAAAAGGTTGAAATGCACTTATTCACAGAGGTCTGTCTAAATTAAGCAATTCAGTCTTTTAGTTTGTGCTTGTGTAATATAAGAGCTGTCCCTTCATTCCCATTTTCTATCCTTGCCATCTATTATTCCCTTCTACTTACCGACACCCAGCCAGGCCTAAGTAAATGCAGCATGACCGCCCAGAGTTGACATTTTCCCTGCTTGTCAAGATATTTCTTATTTTCTTCTTTTCTGTTGCCTGAATATTTCCTACCTGTGTCTTTTAAATATTTGGTAGCTACTTCTGATAACCCAGGTTGGAACTAAGGCATCTCTTTACTTGTCACAGTGCAGACTGCAGCATGGAAGAGGCAGCCTACGGTGGAGGCTTGTGTTCTTTGCATGATCAGATTTGAATTGTTGTTTCTATTTGTAAACCATTATATCCCTTTTCCTTCCTTCCTTCCTTCCTTCCTTCCTTCCTTCCTTCCTTCCTTCCTTCTGAACAATTAACACTACTCTTCTGGATTAATGTTTTTCTTAATCAAATACTATTCATGACTGAAACTTAAAACCCCAGTGCTTTTTACTGGGAATTGAAAACAGAACAAGGTGCTGGAAAAGAAAAAATGAAAGCACCTTCCTGCCATGTCTGTTTTGTGTAACACAAAAGGGCATTACTTTAGCAGTTGGCTTTTTTTCCCCCCTTTGCTCTGTGTAATGACTGCTAGAGATACTGATTTAATCAACCAACCATGCAAGTACAATGATTGTGAACCAGATCGTTGTGAAGCAAACAAATGTTTCACAGTAAATTGCCAAGGGATACCAGCTACTCTGCTCTGGTTTTGCTCAAATAGATTGTCTTTTAAGCAGCTGTCTCATGAAAAGCCTTTGTTATGTATGGACCTTTAATCAAAATGTCACTAAATCCTGCATTCTGGGATGCTTCATTTGAAGCACATCCAGTGCTTTTATTTATTAGATTGTCCAGTGTCAAATCCAGCCACCATTATCCCTAGTAAGCAAAGATGGATGAGGGAGTGACAAAAGGCTTGTGTCACAGCTGAGATCAGCTGTGTGTGTGTGATGTCTTGATCTGTTTGTACAACCCTCTTGGGGACCATTGGGCAATTAAGTTCACCCATTTCAAACATGGCCTTTTCTGTACACTCTGATTTGATAGGAGAATGGGCAATTCCCAGTAATGACTACTACATCAATTATATTGCATTGTATTGATGCTTAATTAGAGAATGTGTTGAAACTGGGGAAGGGGACAACTGGAAGAGGGGAGGGTTGTCTCCCAAGTAAATGTCAGAGACCTTTTCTTAATAGTCTGTCTTTTTAATGTGCATTGAATACACTGACAAGCACTGTGGCCTCCTGACCTTCAAGCATTTACCCCAGCCTGAGAAAGGAGAGCGAAGCTGCTTTGAGAAGGAATTGTTTTAGAGCTGAATTACATTTAGTGTCATTCTTGTTCAGCTTTTCTGTGAAGTGACCCTTACAGCCCTTTAGCCCCATGTGCACAGTTGGAAACCATTTCTGTGCCTGAGCTTTCTGAATCAAACACTTGCAGTCTCTTCAAACAGCCTTTCAAAACTGAAACCCAAACATCATGAACATGAACTCTTATTTTTCTAAGGTTTATGTAAGTAATCTGTGAGCTATCTATAGGAGTTCTTAAAAAGAATGAAGTCATGGCTTTCGTATCGCTCAAATAATGACATTAAACACTGTCCTTCAATCTCCAGTTTCTTCAGATTTAAGAAAAGTACTATAAATCACAAATGGAGGATTACAACAGAAATTTAAGACCTACACAGTTGTTTATGACTGAACTGGCCTGCAACACCTGAAACCAGCCATTTTTAAAGGTTAATTTTCTAAAGCGGAAGATTGCAATATGGTTTTGGTTTCTGCTGATTCTTTACAGGGTTATTGCATTGAAATTTTCTGGTAGTTTACAGTATGCTAGCACTTCTGCTCTAACACCCTGGAGAAACAGCCATGGGTTTAATTCATCTAAGGCTCTTTACCAGCCTGTGAAGGCATTGTCCAGATCCTGTGATCAGGAATCCTGACCTTTGGTTTTCAAGACAGCGAAGTGCAGTGTGTGTGTGGGAAACACAGTGACAACCTCTTGAACAGGAAGAAAAGAATGCATTGCTTATTTCTCATATACTACTATCCTTTTCACACAGCCATGAATATGCATCTGCATCCCAGGAACAACAGCGTGCCAGCTGTGCCTTCAGCAAAAACTCTGTGTAATTCAGTGTGACTTTGTGAAATGGAAAGAAGTTAAAGACAGGGTGGCTATGCTAATTTTGATGTTAATTTCTGTAGGAACTTAATATTCTGTGCCATTCTTTGGCCTGTGCAGTAATCTCTGCTTTGCATCTTCTGTTGTGGTATTCTACTTTCTGTTTTAAATGGCAGCACTGAATGCAGATTGTGCATATCTTTCAGAATATGGAGTCAGTTCAGGTCTTTCCCAAAAAAAGTCTCTCATTACTCTAAATGCTTCACACACCACAGCAGTGGCACATTAGGGTGGTGACAGCCTTGCACATTGGAGTCAGGCTTTAAAAGAAAAAATATATTTGCAAGGGAAACAGCTGATTAATTTGGGTGTGCAGTTTTCAAGTAATATGCTTTGGAGTACGCTGTAAAACAAAAAAAAATTAAAGTATTTAGTAATTTAAAAGAATATAATAGATCAGAAGAAGAGTAGCTTTACACTGATGGTGTATATTTGGAGTCAGGTGGGTTTTTTCCTTAGACTGCATAGGTTTATCAGAAGGTGACATTCTGATATCTGGTGTAAT
This sequence comes from Toxostoma redivivum, assembly GCA_013397375.1. Lineage (NCBI taxonomy): Eukaryota > Metazoa > Chordata > Aves > Passeriformes > Mimidae > Toxostoma > Toxostoma redivivum. The sequence goes on from VXBI01003376.1 coordinate 1,582,214, forward strand.
AGATGTTTTATTTATGAAGCCTTGGCATTATTAAACAAGAAGGATCAACACCACATAAAAATGCATTTGAAAGGAGGTTATAAAATTTGAAGCTTGATAGCAAGCAACTCATAGTTTTGTAAAAAAACCCTACGCTTTTTTAATCAAACTTTATTCCTTTTTTTTAAGTGCTTAAATGATCATAGAATATTCTCAGTATGAATTTCATATTAAATAACTGTTATAAAGAATATTTTTTTAGTAGTTTTAACAATTTCATACAAATTTATAAGGAAGATTCTCCATATACAATCACAGCCTATCTTTCAGAGCTCATAAACACGTGTTTGTCTTAAAGCATTTCTCAATTTTGACTTTTAGCTTTTACATTTAGGCAAGTGGCAAACTCAGAAAAGATAGACTTGCTGTCCAGGATCTGAGTGCAGCCTCTGAGTTCTGCTCTGTACTTCAATTCTGTGATCAGTGTGATTTGCATAGAGGGAATTACTAGCCTGCTCCTGTACCTCACTGTACCAAAGCACAAGCTGGGTACTTCAGGGTTTTGCTGGTGCCAGTGTCAGTCCTGTGTGCCGGACTTCTGTTGCTACAGCCAAAACCTACATCAGACAATCAGATAGAAATAGAGGAATGAGTAACTCGGCTCCCTGATGATGCTGTCATCACCTTAGTTGCACTTGCCTTCTATATTCTGTGAGAGGCAAAGTACTTTAATGCTATTTTTTCCCATTAAACCCCTTCCTTCCAAGTTTTTTTAAAAAACAAACCAGCTTGATTTTTAATAAGGGTGCTGATTTATACCTCAATTCCCTGAAAGTCAGTGAGAAACAATGACTGAAGACTGCATCCATGTGTTGCATTAAAGGAAGCTTTGCTGTTCAGTTCCTCAGAAGTGTAAGTGATGACATAATGAAATGAACATGGAGCCATTTCTCTCAAAGCTTATCTTGGCATTCCTGTATGTATAAATTAAACCAAAACAGCAGATCAAACTAACTGCATGCTTTAAGGAGATAAATTTATGTGTCTTAGTGTGGTGGCCTGTACAATTTATTCAGTATGAAGAACAGACAAGTCCAGTCCATATGTGCAGCTTCTGCATTATATATGTGTGAAAACAAAATACTGAAGTGGTTAGGGTATAAATTGGGTGACTTAGATGAAGTACTCACTCAGTTGAATCAGGGCACGTACATGATTATGAATATGTTCCTGGCTTGTATGAGTATCAGTTTTTTCCTTTAATCTCTTCTTTACTGGTATCCAGTGTATCATATTTTAATATCCTTTTTTTTTTTTTTTTGGTGTTAAAATGTAATGCTTATTAGTGTGGGGAAGAAATAATTTCAATATAAATTATGGTTAAAGTATGAGTGTGATATGTTAAACACAACTGATAAAGTAATTGTTTGCCTGAAATGTCTTAGCAAAATTGTGCTGTTAAGCACTTTGTAAAATTCCATTACAATTGAGATTTATTTTTCAGTCATTTTTAAGACATGCTTTTTTATTCTCCAAAGGCATTATGCTATTAACAGATTTGCCATATAATACAGAACCATCAAAAATAGCAGCATTTACATCTTAATTTGCATAAGGACAGCTTCTAATCCAGGTTCCATTGTTGAAGTACTGGAATAACTGCAGTGACATATGTGAGATTCAATTTCAGTCTCCATCTTACCACATTGCCTGTATCATTATAGTGGAATATCAGTGTGGTTTTTTACTGGAGAAATTTATCTGAGACCAGATTGCATTAAAGAGTGTCCAGTTGCATTGGACACTCTTTAAATGCTAGTTACCAGAAGTGAAGCAAAGAGATGATGAAAGGCATATTACCTGTTCTTTTGGGGGATTGCTGGTGGGTACATCCAGGTCTCTCCAGCAAAGCCTGGTCCTCTGTGAGATCTATATCCTTGGCCACATGTTAGACCATTGCAATTTAAAACTAAATGATTGCTTTTAATCTGATACAGATTAGAAACAAATTAGGGAGTCTTCAATATGAGTTTATATTTCTCAGTCACAAAAACAGTAACTAGATTTGGAAAATTTGGTTGCTTTTTCAATGATAAGCAATAAATGGCACTACATGTATATCTTATTGTAAAAGTATTTAATGAAACATATCTGAGCTCTACTGGCAGTCATTTGAGCTGAAAATTTGTTATGTCTTCTGTTGAACTGTTAAGCTGTATAATCGTTGATAATTAAAACATAATCATTTTTAAGGAGTCCTTTTTACAGCTTATAGCGATTTTGCAGCTGACTGTATCAGGCTTGCATTAAAGATTGAGCTTAAATTATTAAATGATATTTTGTGCAACTGTAATTTCCATGAGAGAATATTTTTCATGTTATTTCCTAGGAAGCTTTAGATTGTAAAAGAGCACTTTTGGCAAAATAAAGGGAAATATTTTGAAGCAGAAACTATAATTATGAACGTGTGTAGTTAAACACCTCTTAGGCACTTGGCTCATACTGAACAAGGTTATAAAATAATAGGACCATGCTCTTGAAAGTGGAAACCATATTGAAGGAATTACTTGATCACAACTTCTTAACATTTGGATGCTTTGAAGAATCTGCTACGCACTTGTTAAAATGTAAAGTGAAGTTACAGATGAAGAGTTGAAATATGAGGAGATATTATTTCAGTGAGAATGAGTAGCAGCCAGTGGGTCCAGCCTCTGGGTCAGATGAGGCTCTTCCCAGATCCATCTGTGAAGCCTTCTGATGGAGGTAATTCAGCAGTGTTTTGTTGGAACAGGAGAGCAAAACAGCCATTCAGGCTATGCTCCAAAAGAGATGTCGAGTGAAGGAGTTAGTTTGGCCTCGAAGTCCTGGGTGAGAATGGAGAAAGGTTTCTGCTTCTATGGGCAATGGGGAAAAGGCTAAGCAGCTCATAGTGCCGTTCAGAGTTGACCATTTCCATCTTGGAACCTACCACTGGGACTCAGTATTCTTCTCAAAGCAGTATTTTATATATAAAAAAATGTACTTAGAAAAGGGTACATGATGGATCTGCCCTTCGTGTGCCATGGACAGTTGACTTTCCACTGACCACCTCATGGAAGTTGCTGGTGGAACTTAAATATCCTGAGCTGCTGGCCCAGTGAAAGGGCCATTCCTTCTCCTTCTTTCTGTACCAATGCTACATCTCTGGATTCCTTGTTCCCAATTTATCTGTGGTACAGGGGGAGTCATTGGAAGAAGAGTTGGTAAAGCAGTCATTCGTGAATGCTCCTGAGAGCTTGTGCTGTGAAGACTGTGATGGAGATGAGCTATGTTCATATGGAAAAGGTGTGTTTGGGAGAAAAAAATGGAAAAATGTTACACCTTCTGTGACTGGATGGTCATGTAAATTAAAAGCTTGAAACCCCCAAGTCTGAACATTAGGATGCCTGCTACTAAGAATCAAATGTATCCCAAAGAGATTTCTGTGTACATTGACATTTTTTTGTCTACAGAATGTCAGGTACGACAGAGAAATTATATCTTGCTTCCCAAATGTTTCTATTTGAGAAATGAAAAATAACTATTCCAAGCAAGGGTTTTACACTTTGAAAACAGGAAAGAACAAAAGAGGCCATCTGGTCTTGACCATTGAGGCTATCTTATCTCTGGAAGTTCCTTGCAGACTACGTGGCCAGCAGCTTGTCACATTTGGAAAGATAAGATGGTCAAAGAGGGCAAAGAAGCAAAGTACTAATTTTTTTTTTTGCCAACAAAGGAAATATCTTTGCCTGTGGAGCAGAAGATGCAGAAGATTTTGTGCATCCATTTTTATGTACACAGATTGCATAGCTTCTATATTTTCCTCACTCAGTACAGCCAAATGTCATGAATTAATCTTTGCATTGCTTTCATTAGACAAACATTCTTCCAAACATTTTTACAAAATTGTATGATATATTTTAGACTGATAGTTAGCACTTGATATCTATTCCTATATGTTATTGCATTGGAATAAAAGGGGAGGTCTTCAATACTTGCAGAACCCATTTCTTTTCACTTAAATTTCTGGATCCTTGCCTTCATTTCAAACTGTATTTACTATGTATAGTACTTACACTTTATAGTTATAAGTACCTTCAAATAGAGCATTAGCAAGTTTTCAAACAACAGAAAAAGGAGTATTGGAGGACTGTACATTACCCTGAGATGTTCATAACCACAGAAGTCATAGAAGGAGGTGAGCCTGCTTTGGATGATAAAATTGAATCTCCTCTGTGGAATCTAACTGGACTATTACAAACACTATTGTAAGATCTGGAAAATTCAGAAAACCTTAGATGGACTATTTTGCCTTCATGTGTGAATCTGAATTATATATAAGCCTCTTTTATTCATTTTTCTGGCTATGGAGACAGTGGACATTCGAGAGGTTGATCTGGTAACAGTGGGATTTTAGTGATCTTCACATCAGTTTCTTCATATCCAGCCCCCTTCATTCTGTTTTAGAACTGGTGGAATTTTGGTATATTGTGAAAATTTCTTCAGTATTTCACAAAACTTGCCTTTATTTCTCCTTCAAAAGCCTGGTTGTCTATAAAGTTATCCATTTGTCCCCATATCTGAAAGATGAGTGCTGTCAGCTTAGGTAATGAAAAAAAAAAGTATAGTGGTATTTAAAATCACTAGTTGTGAAATGAGAGGTGTAAATGCAGCAACATGGGTAATTTCCGGGTAGAAGATTAGTAATTCTAATGTAGCTTCCATTCATCTGTCTTCAATAAATTACTATAAGAATTTCTATTTGCCCTGTGGTGTTTCCTAAGAGTGACAAAGAATGGTTGTGAAGCCTGCTGCTATGATAATTTTGTAGCCTTTTCCCCCTCCTTCACTAACAGCAAATCTTCTAAAAAAATTCCTAAACCTGAAAGTGAAGGTTTTTTCTGAGCAAGAAAATAAAGTGGGATTAGCCTGAAACAATATAGCAAGGCTTTATCTCTCAGTTTCTGAAACTAATCTCATCTATCTTCATTTTTTGAACACCACTTCTCAATTGAATCAGAAGCAGTGTGGTTTTTTTTCCTTTCTGATAATCAGAGAAATATTGACCTATTTGGAAAATACTTCTTCCTCTCACTACTCACAGCTTTCAGTACTTCAATTGTTGCTATTTTTATATACGAGAACTATAAAGAAACTTGAGCTGAATGTAATCTTAACTGTAGAGAACTGGATGTGGATTGCCAACATACCAAGTGACTTCGATTGTCAGAGTTAAGGTTTATCCTTGCCTCTTTAGATTATAATACATTATCCAAGCAGAAGTCAGCTAATGGACCTTAAATTAGTATGAGTGGTCTACAAAGATAGGGCATATCATTACATGAATCTGCTTTCCTTGAAGTCAGCAGAAAAATAACACATCAGTTTCAGCAGGAAAAGAAAAGGTTATAGCCAGGTTACTCGGCATCGAGATGTCTTGGTTCTTTTACCCTTGCAACTGAGCAGTGCTCTGTTTTGCAAGTACAGGTTTAATATAAAAATAGGTTTTAATGAAATTAAAAGAAAGATATTTTTAGTCTAGCACCTGCTGTATTTAGTTCTGCCTGGAATGTGGCTAGGGGTGTACCTGCAAAAATCCTTTGATTTTAGCAAATATAACTGTCTTGCTTTAAAAAATGAGAAAAAAAAATACAATAAGAAAAGGAAGAACACAAAATCTTCCTGTGCTGTCAAAGTAGTTGTTTCACGAGGTTGGCTAATCATGTAATGTGGTTGATTGGCACTTTTGTGTTTTGGCTATTTTATCATCAATCTGATCACAGCCCAGGTGACAGGAGCAGGGTTGTACCTTCTAATCCCCCAGTAAATGACCCGTGTCTGTCTATCTTTAATCAGACAGCTCCCTCCATCATTCAGATCACTTGGAAGTTGCTGTGGGAAGGCATGTGGACACTCCTTTGTCTTGTCACTGGCTCATACAGGGACAGCCTGTGTGTGGGAGAAGGGGTTACAGTCAATTGTCCTGCAGAACATAATCACCTTTCAACAAGACATCCATTGCAATGTTTGTGCCAAACTAATAATGATGGGAACAAACCAGCTTTGTACAGGCTTTCTGTTGGTGCCCTTTGCAGAAAAAAAATGACTGCTGCTTCTTTAAGTCATGGGGACTCCCATTTGCTGTGACACCTTTCCAATTGTTAAATAAACTCTGACCATGAGCAGCTGTCAGACAAATATTGCACTGCAGGCTTCAGACAAGCATTTCAGTGCCTAAAGGCTCTTTTTATTTTTTTTAAAGACACACTTTAAAAAACTCCAAAACCACAATGAGATAATGTGAGTCATTCACTCAGGGAGAAAAAAAATATTTTATATACTCTATGCAATTTTCTTGTGAAAGTTATAGAATATGAGTATGTCCATTTCTGAGAAAAGACCTATGTGGAGAATGAAATTTCTCAAATATGCACTTTTGTCTGGTAGCAAGGTAGGAAATTGAGATGCAGAAATCCTGACGTTAGACTTTATAAATACTGCTAATCATGTTCAAATTCTCGTGGGAAAGCAAGAGGAATTACCCTGAGCTTCCTCAAAGCCATAGAATGTCATTTTATCATTTTAACAGTAATCTAGCTCAACACTTCTGATGCTATTGCTTTTTGCTGTCTGAACAACTTGAGCTGGTTGAAGATGTCCTTGCTCATTGCAGGGGGGATTGGACTGGATGACCTTTAAAGGTCCCTTCCAACCCAAACTATTCTATGACTCCATAATTCTGTGATGATGTTGCACTGTGCACTGTTGCACCCTGATGTATAGGAAAGAAAAAAAAAAAAAAAAAAACGACAGTTTTCACTACAGAAGGTCTAACAGGCTAACTCCAATACACAAGAAGATCATCTTAAGGTAGATATATAGTGAGTATATTGGAAGAAGCCTTATTATTTACATTATACTTAAAATTGAGGAGGGAGGTTGCCATTAAATTAGGAAGGTGTACTTCCTCCTATTCCAGTTTATAGACTGATACTCTCTACCCTTATCTCACTAAAATGTGGCTGTGATGTTAGGGTATTTTAACCTTTTAGTTGAGGTGGAATAAAGAGACACAGCTACACAGTCATTCTCAGAATGGAAAAGAAGACGAAGTTTATTCAGAAACCCACTGTTTAAGTAGCACAACTCGCAACTCTGGAAACAGAATAAAGATGATTGGTGCAGGAAGAAGACACCCCATTCCCAGGGTCTGTTAACAGCAAACAGGTGTCTTATCTTTATTATTAATTCCTTTATGTTTTTGGCCAATTTATCTTTCCTGGGGAAGATTTTCGCTGGCCTTCAGCTGGACCAGCTTATCAGCCTGAGAAATGGTTCTGAGAACAGAGCCGAAAAGCTCTGGCCTGGAATAATTTCCAAGCTGTTCTCTAGAGTGATGTCCACAGAAGAACTTGGATTAGGAATCAAAGTTGTCCAGTGCTCTACTGGAAGAAGTGCAGAAGATAGGTTCAGCTTACCTGGCTGAGGAAAGTCAGTCAGCTCTGGACATGCCTTTTCCCATTGACATTGAAGCAGAAGCCTAGCTCAAACACAAATTAAAACCAATCCAATCCAAACCAAACACAACCCTAAATAAAACTAATCATGTCAACTAATTTCAAAAGGCAAGGTGTGGGCTAATTGTGTGGAGGCAGGAGTTCTAGACAATATATAAGAAGTATTTATTGAAAAATCAATTTTTTTTCATGATAAAAAATATGATTAACATTTCATTTACAAGTAGTAGTAAGTAATTACTAGTTTTAAGTGTAGCTTCTTCCAAAATTTTAAATTTAACTAACGAGCTAACTAACTAACTAACTAGTTAACTAATATATGTTTTCGCCACTCCAGTTTTGTTTAAAGACAGAGAGGAATATATCCAGTAAAAATATAAAGCAGTAGGAAATGGAAAAAGTAAATTTAAAAATCAGTTCCCTGATTTTTCTATCGACTCCTATTAGAAATAACACCGACAATTTTTATTACTGAAATGGATCATAAAAAAAATCTCTGAGTGTTCAATTATTTATTTAATGCTTTTGAAAACACTTTTGGGTAATGGGTTTCACTTTTTCACCTTTCATACACCTCATCCTTTCTCACAGAAAAATGGAAACCATTTAAAAATGGAAAATGATAGCATTTTCTTGTTTGTGCTCATACTTGTGCTTTTGAGTCAATATGCTTCTCACAGATACAAATGATGGTCTTAAAGCCATGGTCAACATAATGCATCATGGTTTTAAACAACCTGATTTCTATACAGAACTAAATGTTTATATAATATAGGGCTTTGTGGAGACTTGAACCCGGAAATTTATTTAGTTTAATTCAGTTTTTGGAAAGCAAAGTATGGAAGAGAAGGTTTGGGAGCACTACACCAACGATGGAATCAATTGCTGCAGTGAATGCAAATGTTATTTCCATGTGCGAAGGAAGCATTGAGGAAGGGTCCTTTAATAAAAATAGTCAACTTGCAACCATGCTAGAGATGGTATTCTTTGAAGATACTGGTTGTGGATTCATTAAAGCCATGGAAAGAAGGAGTAAATAATGACTGATTATACTCCTTATTTCCATGGCTTTAATGAATACATTTTCCGTAACATCAGATGGAAATCTTTCTTAGTCTTCCATATTTTCCATTTTGAAGCAAAAATGGAATTTCCCTTTTTCCTTTCTTTATTAATGAATTAATCTAAGTTGTTATCCCTGGGGGATGAGATTTGGGCAGGGAAATGGCTAAGATAAATATGTTTATTTGTTCTGGGTTTCAGAACAGAAAGCTGGCATAATGGCAGGGATAATGTGAGAGATCAGTTGGACATCAAACTTTCTGGCTAGGCAAGCAAGACAACCTTTTTCTGAACATGGATCTTACTGGAATAAACTTTCACCATGCTACAGAGTATGACATGGCACAGAAACTGTGTTGGATCCAATGCTTTTCTAGAGAGTCAGGTTTACTGGGCACAGGGACCAGAGCAGGCACAGCAGCCATCACTTTTGTTCCCTGGTGACAGCAGCCAGGAGCAAATGTGCCTTTCCAAAAAAACCTCGTGGCTGCTGCTGGCTGTTGTTGTAACCTTGAAGAGAGGTTACAGGCCAGAAAATCTAGTGTGGTTTGTAAACCTGCTTCAAGCTGCTCTTTTTCTCTGCCTGCACTGTTGGGACCTTGGGGCACTCAGGAGAGGCATTTCTGGGAGTGAGCTGCAGAGCAGGCAGGTTGTCCTGGCAGGTAGTGTGCCAGCTCTGTTGTGGGGGTCTTTGCTGCAGCTTGGCTACAGAGATACAGTGGCACCTTTGGGATTACATAGCATAGCATGGTGGCCACCACAGACAGCTGTATGAACAGATGCAGGTCAACAAGGCTGGGTCAAAGAAAAACCTCAATGACAAGTCTTTTATGTTTTGTATTTGACTTTATCCCTTTCATTTTCTCCCTTTCTGTGCTATATGCTTGTATGCCTTTCCACTTGTCAGTGATCTGATATGATGCCTCTGTTTTCTTTTTTGTTTTCTGCAGGATAAAAGCATGGGTGGATAAGATGCAAGAAGATCTTGTGACGCTCGCACGAACTGCAAGCGGAGTGGACCGGCTTGCTGAAGTAAGAGATGTCCTAGACTGCTGTAACTAGAAAGTGAAGTCAAAGGCTTGCATCTTCTAGGCTTTACAATCATTCCATACCAACATACAAAAATGATTTTGGGGGATTAAACTCTGCAGTGCTTACTGAGAGAAAAATGAATTCACTCTCATTGTTGCAGCCCTTCCCCATTGATAATATTTAATCAGCTTTGCAGTGTCAGACATAAGGCTTGCCATTGTTGCAACACTCCCACCTGAAGCAAGCACTTTTATATTCTGTGTCAAATACAGTATCCAGGAAGCAACCATTCACAGTGGTGGAGAATTCTGCTCTCTATTAATGAGATAACCTATCTTTCTGACACATATTTCATGAAATGAGGGAGCTTTTGGTTAGCAGAAACATAGATGAGAATGAAAACTACTTTTATTCAGCTGTTCAAATTTAACACCAAGTTTGTTTTAAAGAATTCACAAATTTTTCATTGAGATTTTTTTTTGTTATTATTCTATTCAGAGATACATGTGCATGTGCAACACATGTGCCATTGCAGAAAAATGAAGGCAAAATTAAGACCATGTCAGAATTACACTGGCTGTACAATTTTGTGTGTATCTATCACAATCCAGAATACAACCATATGATCATTTCCCTCTCTCTATCCCTGCACAAGTGCTGTGGCTCTTTCTTTGAGCTGATGGATATGTGATTTGAGGTGATTTTGCTGCTGCATCAGGAAACTGAGTTATTTTTTGCCAGCAAAAGCTCCTGGTGCTGAGGAACTGAATGTGAAGCCTTGAGATTTGGTTTTCAGAAAATGATCCCAAATGATCCGTGAAATGGATATCAGAGGTTTCAAAGCTGTTAAGAAACACGCAGAAAAGATCATGTGTGAAGTTATCAGATTTAGCATTGTGTATTAATGTATTCCTCTGACCTTAATGACCTTTTTCCCAGACATTCATGTCTTGCATGTATCCTGTCCCTGAAGGACATTTTGTCTTTACTGACTATAAGAGAAGGTTATATGATTAGCTAAGATGCCCATTAGCTCAGATGAGATCACCACTATCTTATAAAAGGAAGGGCTGTGTCACTGCGTGCACAATGAACATAAATGAAGATTGCAGAAATTGTTTTAGTTCTGGCCTTTCCTAATACTTGACTGCATCATATTGCAATACAATTTAATGCAGATGCTTTAGATACATATTTTAATATTTAAAAATCCTAAAGCAACTGAAAACAAAATCTTGACATCCTAACATAAATCATCAGATTCGGACAAGCATGGGTTTCCAGCACAGAAATGTCTAGCACTTGAGCTTGCTGAGGAAATGTAAGGTTTAGAAGCATGGAACTCTCATTGGAGTTTTTGTAGGTGGATATCACATGCATCTGCTGACAGGAAACTTGAACAAGACTCAACAAATTGTCAGTCTACAGGTTCTGGTGTGGAGTTGCTGCTATGAGTCCTTTTTTGCTTATTTAATTTAGGTGTGATCTGGTCTCTCCTGCACTTTCTGTGTCTCTTTTGTCCCTACCATGCAGCATCTTCTCACTGATTCACCATTCAGCTTTCCATTCTTTTCCTGCTGTGTTGCTTGGCTGCTTTTCATTTCTCCTCAACCTGTGCGATGTTTCTGTCTCAGTTCCTGCCTTTGCTGCTTGGCCAGTCTGCCTTTCTGTTTTACACTAGTTTCTCATCTCTATTTTAGGATCTCTCTCCTCAGCTTTTTCCAGATCACTACCTCTCTTTTAACTCCTTCGTATTTCTTAGCATTTCCAAAACATTATGTCCAGGTGTCCATGGTGCCTGTCACAATACTCTCATCTCTTCTCTTCCACAGGAGTTTCTCTTCCCTTTTCTCACATTTGCCTCCGTCACTAATTCTCAGTCCCAGACCTGTAATTTTCTGCTGTATGATTTTTTCTATTTCACTTTCTCTTCCAGTCTGATCTCCTTACTCTTTGCTTGCCATATTCCAGTCTATTATCTCCTGTTTCCATACTTCAGTCTCTTGCCCTTTGTCCTTCATTCAGTTTTCCTCTCCTCCATTTCCACTGTGTAGACCTGAGAGACCACAGCGAGTCTGATCTTTAACTGCAGAGAAGGTGGGACATTCTCTAAGAGTGATGTTCTTTAAGCTGGAACACACCTGTGTTCTCTGAAATTTAGCTGATGAAATCTCTGCAGGTCCTTTTCAGGCTGAAATTATTTTTTATGCTAAAGACTAAATTATGTCTTTAAATACACACCATTGAGATTTTAATCTACAATGAATAGGCAGTAGGAAAATAAGCTACACAGGATTTTTAGCTGGAGCAAAACAATGAGTTAATGTCTCAGCCATTTTGCTATGCCTTCGTGTGCAAGGACCACATAGTAAAATAGATAATGAAAAGCCAAGAGATTGATGTTGTCATTCTTTTTTTCCCCCTGAGGAAAATGTTACTTTATGTAGTTAATATTTGGAAAATTTACAAGCTGCTAAAGAGTCTGAGCAAGTAATAATCTGTAGTGCTACCAGCTTTGCCACAGTGACATTCATGTGGATAAAAACAAAAATATGAGTGTTGAATATTATAGGTAAGTTTCTTTTGAATAGCCAGAATTTATAATAGACTTCAAGCAAATGATGTTATCTCAGAGGATATTTAGGAGATGGTCGATATGTGCGTGTAATCCTAGGATTAAAAGCATGAAAGGGGGATGTTTCCATGTAAAATGTATCAAAGCCATGTGTTTGACCTAAGTGGCATGATGTCTTTCTCTAGGCATGAGATTTTAATTAGCTCTCTTGGCTGTAAGGGATAATGCAAAGCCCTGCAAGGTGTAAGCCATGCAATCTCTCGCTCTCTTCTTGTTTACAGGATATTGTCACTTTCCCATTTCTGAATGACATTTTTTTTTCTTCTGCTCGCTGCCTATTAACATTTTGTTAGATCTCTTCTGAAATGAACCACAGTCTTGGAAAGATGGACACTACAAGACAAGAAAAACATCATGCCTGCATGCCTGTCACTTCTGTTCACAGAACTTGCCTTCAGTTGCTCAAGCTTTAAAAATGCTTTCAGTCAGATTAAATTTTCGGCTTTTTTTCTGATTTATTTCTTCTTCCAGCTCCAGAATTGTTTGGACCAAACCTGTAATCTTCATGTAAACTTGAAAAAAGAAATAATTTGTTTGGGTTTTCTGCCCCATCTCTCTCTAAAAGCAGAATAAATGATAAAAAAAGAAGGAGCAAATTACTCCTATTATAAAATAGTAAACATGACTTTCTGTCAAAAGCTGTAATAATCGGATTGGTAGGAGAAATGTCTTCCCTTGTTCTAGGGAAAATTAATATTAATTTGGCCAAGTGTGATGTTAAGGCTCTTAGCAAGAACATGTAACAGATTATAACCATTTCACAGCCTGGTCAACCTCTCCCTGGACTCAGGGGAAGAATTCCCACTGATTCAGCTGAGGTTACAATCTGTGTCTGCTTTGTGCAATTAAGTCTTCTATGAAGACCTCTAAAGTGATCAAGATAGCTCTCAAAGTAGCACAATTAATATGTTCTCACCTAGAGTGAACTAATTCTCTCTAAGGCAGGGTTTTTTCAATTAGCTGCTGTGCTAATGGTGCTCCCATGACTTGCTGAAGGTATCTTGGGTTTCATCAGTGCTCTTCATGCATGGATGTGCCTTGGATGTCTGGGGGTCTTTGTGCTGCAGGGAATTACCCTATAGTCTCTTCTGGAGAACTATAAAATATCTTTTTATGACCATGAGGGAGAGGGATAGGAGTACTGTCTTAATTCTCAATTATTTTGATTTTAGACTGGGAGAAATTTTGACCAGAAGGAATGTAAAACTCAGAGCGTAAATGTACTTACCAAAGAACAAAAAAATTAAAATGTCGATGGCCATTAAAGTCAGGTGAGGTATGTGGTAAGTGGATAGCTGTCCACTTGAGATCAGTACCTTGGTAGAAGTCTAATTTATTCTGCAGTGTGTACATAGATAACCAGGGAAAGTATTTTCTGTATTTAAGGTGTTCGCATTCAATATGTACTAAATTTAATGGACTCGTATTTAAGGAGAAGAATCTCAGAAGAGGATTCCCTTTTCTTTGTTCATTCACAATTTTCTTACAGTTATTTGGAATTTCAGTCTTGTCCTAGTGACTAACCACTCTTTCTCTTGCTTTTGCATATGTAATATAGCCGTTGTAAACCATTGTAGCTCTCACTAATCACAACTTTTGAAAATATCTGTATAGAAAGGAAACACAATAATATCTTAATTAATATTCCACATAGTGTTTAAAAAACCAAAATATTTGGGAGTTAATTAGTTCATTAGTGATTCTACCTCTGAAACTATGGGTGTGTTTGTGCTGATGCACATTTCATACACCTTTTCTCTTGTTAGCAATGATGACAGCAATATAATGCCCCTAGTAAAAAAAATCGCAAAAGAAAGCTTGGATGCCATTAAAAATATGAGTTTTACTTTTAGGCTACTCTTATCCATAGCCTTAACCAGGCAAAGCAGTATAACTGGAGTAGAAGATAAAAGGAGCTGGAGAGGCAGGTAAAAGCTATTTATTGTGAAGCCCAAAGGAAAATGGTGGGATTGGGGTGTCCTGCACAGGTCCAGGAGCTGAACTCGATGTTCCTTGTGGGTCCCTTCCAGTTCAGCGCATTCTCTGGTTCTGTGATACTCTCTGGGAATGGTCTCAAAATAGTCTTCCAAAAATGGATTTAAAGCACATATTTAAATCCTGATTTTTTTGGACATTACTATGAGTTTAGGTGAGATCTGGGAGAACTCCAACTTGGATGTAATAACAGTGTAATATCCCCATTACAGTAATGCAATGATTGCTTCAACAAGGCAGGAAGTTGGTATTCAAGATGCCAAAATACTCAGCTGGTTGAAAACTGGCAGAGCTCCACTTACTGCAGTGGATTACACTAATTTATATTTGGAAGAATCATGACTAACAACATTTAATTTACATGCCAAGCAGGTAAAAAGTATTAAAAAAAAAGCCCAAAAGATTTTTACAAAAAAGCAGAGGCTGTATCTTAACCTTAATTGCTGCTGTAGTTGCCCAGCTGAAGAAGGCACTGTTTAGTCCTTCCTAAGGAGTTTTTTTTCCCCTAGAATAGCAAAAGGAATGTTTATAAGGAGGTGTTGTATGTACAACTTGAGACTTGAGAGCAGGAATACTGGATACACAGGAAAATCTTGTCTAGTGTGCTTCTTTAAATATCACTCAACAAAGCACAACAAGTATATTCTTTTTAGTTTTATAAGTATTATGTTTTAAAACAAAACAAAACAAAACAAAACAAAACAAAAACCCCCAAAACAGCAGCAAAAAATAGTCATGTAATTGTCATTTCAACTTAAGAAGGTTCATGTAACTTTGTCTTCCCTGTGAACTCTCTGTGCATTCAGGCATTATGAAGCTGCTCTGATGTGAGTGATACATGGTTTCTACAGAGCAAACAGACTGTTAGGAAAAGAAAAAAAAGGAAGGAATATACAGCAGCTCAATAGAATTTTAAAATCCATGTAGCAAAGTAAATATTGAGGGCTGATCTCACTAGCTGCATTTCTCTGTAGTAATTTTGTCTTTGAAAAGACAAAAATATGTACAAAGTTCAAAGTCACATTCTAATCTAAAACTAGATACCTCAGCATACAGGAAAAAAAAAAAGTTGAAGAGCCTACCGAGCTACAGAATTTAGTAAGTACATAGTTCCATTTTCATGGAAGTATGCACAACTTCCATTTTTACATTGACTGTTCACAGCAAAGACTCATGACTAAACTAATTGACAGCTCATTTAATCTAATAAACTACTGCAAGTATGCTTCTGGACTCTAGTTCCTAAAAGACCTCTGGGGGCAGAAGAGAGAGAAGGAGGGGAACCCTGCAGTACCCAGAAAGGAAGGCCTGGGATTAGAGAATATGCCTTATAGCAGTGCACGAGCTTGTCTGTTCCAAACTGATTGAAGAGAATCCTCTTTTACAGAAACACTGAATTAAAAAATGTGGGTATGTGTAAAGAGTTTTGATGTGACAAACACATTGGAGCTTCACTATGGCTGTTACAGAAAAAAAATGCCATCTTGTTCAGTGTAACCTTTTCAGGCAACAGCATAATTGAATGAAGCAGCAGATAGAGAGGCAGTTCCAAGGAGCTGTTTCCTTTTTGATACATCTCTGCAAAAACAATCCATGCATGATGTGCATAAGGCATGCTGTTATTACAGTTCTAGGAGCTGTAGAGTGAATCCATATAGGCTGACTTGGCCTTTAAATGATACTCCTACTGAGATAAAAATACTATTTCTTCCTACCAAATGAAAAGAGAGCCTGCTAAGTAAGGGTATATGATATGTGGTCTTGAGTTTCATTCACAAAATGAGTCCACCAGCAATTGTTAGAAGATTTTGTTTTATTTGTTTTGTCTTTTGAATGCTGTTTTATAATAATTAGCTCTTCCTTAGTGAAGAGCCCAGCCGAGATTGTGCAGGAGCACATTTCATCCCTTCCTCAGTGTGAGGTCTGTGTGCCTAATGCACAGATGGTGCCAGTCTGCTCAAGCACTCACATTGGCAGCAGCTTCCCAGGCCACGCTTTCAGCTTTCCAGGTCTTGGATCAGTCTCTAGAGTTTAACTGAGATGAGTGACTTGTAAGAGAGACTGGTCTCTGATTTGAGCTTCCCTGGAGCAGGGATGTTCAGGAAAGCTTCCTGCTGCCAGAAGGAATTATAACCAGGAGTAGCTTTTTGTTGGATTCTACAGATTTTAGCTAAATTAGTCTTGGAAGCTCTGTTTTAGAAGCCCTACAGACACAGCACTGACTTACAGGCTGTCATACAGTGCTTGCCTTGTTCATTCATTTTCTGTGTAGAGGTCTGTGCAGAGGAGGACTTTTAACAGCTTACTTAAAATTCATATAAGACTTGTATTTGGATGATCTTCCTTCCTGCCATAGGAGCCTGCAATTCCTGCTTAAGAGGGTGATTTGGCCTGTAACTTAGCAGTAAACAATTTCATTCTTACTGTTTTTCCTAATGATTGGCATGATATTTATGTGGTTCTTTACTGTTATAAAGAAAATTGAATGAATTAGCAAAGGCTTTATAGAAATTTGAAAGTATTTTTGAAAACATTAAACAGATACCATGGAGTTGAAACTTCTTTTTATTTTTACCAGTTATTTTATTTTATTTTATTTTATTTTATTTTATTTTATTTTATTTTATTTTATTTATAACTACTGTATGTATCAAGTTGGATTCAATNTATTTTATTTTATTTTATTTTATTTTATTTTATTTATAACTACTGTATGTATCAAGTTGGATTCAATTTGTATATGCTTTAGCCAAAGGCAGAGAATTTTGTGCCTCATGCCTTTCTCTGATGAGCTAGCAGATGGACCTAGGCGATTTATGGACGTATTCCAAAATATGCTACATTCACCCTTGTTAAGGTTGAAGTAATGGAGAGTTTTGTGATTAAGGAAAGTATAAAGAAGAAATACAGGAACTGGATTTTTTAAAAAGATAGTTAATTTTAAGAATAACAAATCAAATGAATGTATTTGGTGGACGTTTCTCTAAAGCTCCTGGCTGTGGACTTTGTAAGTTTGAATTTCACTTGAAAATTGAATTTTGGTTGAAACATTGTGATTGCCATATGTTTTGAGGAGTTTGTCAGTATTTTGACCCTGGATTTCAAGATACTTCTTATACATAAAATAATAAGATATTGTGCAGTCCATCCTTCTTCACCCCTGAAAATGGAAAATGTAACTGATACCACAACACTTGTAGACACAACTGGTGTAATTATGAAGCTGTTTCCTGTATGTCCTGGGTGTACTCTCCAGTGCTCTAAGAAAGGAATGCAAGTGTTTAAATGAGTTCAATTTGGGAAATAAAGAAAATTTTCTATTCATTAAAATTGTGCCACTCAGTGAGGTTCACTTTGACTGATCTCAAAAATCAGAAATGTGTTATATTCTTTCTTTCCTCCTTTTGTCTCTTATTGTCCTCAGTGAAAAAAAAATACTAAGCAACTTTTTTTTAAACATAAAGTAGAGAAGACTTTCTACCCATATAAAAAACTCCTGCATTTTTATATAATCTTGAAATGAATATTTAAATTATTTTGAAGTTGTTGAAGCACTTATATCCTCATTGGGTCACCAGTTTTATATCTGCTGAAGCTTCCTTAAGTTCAGGCCATATTTATGGGTGGTTCTGGTTGTCTACAACTGAAGTGGTTTTTTTGTTGTTGTTTTTAGGTTTTTTTGTTTGTTTTGTTTTGTTTTGTTTTTATATAAGGAAAAAAATGAAAAAAGGGAGAAACTCTATTTGATTTTTTAAATTACCTTCGTAATGTGTGATAAAATAGATATCAGTAAGTTTGGCTGAGTGAGAGTATATGAAACCAGCCTCTGAAATACGTGAATTATTTTTAAGCATAAATAGACTATTGCACAATATTCACATTTGTCTTGTCCCTCATTCCTAAGGCGAGGACACCAGTCTGCTGTCTCTGAGAGGGGTGTGGTGAAGGGAAGGGAGGCCAGGGTTACTTTTAGAATGGAATTATGAAGGGGTTGGTAAACATGGTAATTTCAGACATTTGTTGAGGAGTCAGGGTCCATTTACCAGAATTATAATAATGTATGAGATGGGTTAGCCTGGTTAGGGACTCCCAAAGTTATTAACAGTTTTTTTTAACAATGTATGTCTCATTTGAGGTATAGCACTGTCACTGCTATGTTCAAATACCAAAGCTGCAGGCATTAAAAGTAGAATTCTCCAAACTAAATTCTCTTGAGTTTACACATTGCTGACCAATATCGAGATGTCAGGAAAATGAAATCACTTCAAAATGCAAGCTGGGAAATATGAATACATATCTGCAAGTTTTCTTTGTAATCCAAATGGAAATTAAGAGATTGTCAAAACACTAGGAACCTCATTTACTATTTGCAGATGCCACTCTCTCTACTCCCTTAGCAATAAACTGGCATTTTGAAGTGTTCCTTCTTCCAGCAAACAAAAGCAGCTCTAAGTCACTAAGCATAGGTGGCTGCATTAACAAAACTTGCTCAAGCTCAAGGGAAGAGATGGCCTAATATTACCATAGCTTTAATTACTGTTTGATGATCTGGATAATCTTTGATCAAAGCACTGTTCTTGATTAATTTATAATGTTCTGTTGACTTTAACAATAATAAATTCTGTCCTATTGGTACTTCTATTCAGATGGTTTTTGTAGAAGGGGAGAATAAAATTAAACATTTTCTTTTTAAAAAAACTACACACTAAACCAAATAAAACCCCAAACATTAGAGCTAATAATTTTCCAAGTCCTGTGGTTAGTAAAATGCCAAAAAAGGCCCTGTTCAAGTTCCCCGAGGTTTAAAATTACTTTTCGGGAGAGTCAGTAGATGATAAATTTCATTAAGAACAGCTAAGGCAGGCCGAAATTTCCTGTGAGTGAGTGAGTTTGAGAAACTTCATAAGTGCCCATCTCCAAATATACCAGAAATGCAGAATAAATGTGAAGCATTTTCTTCCTATTGTTCTTCTTCTGTTAAAAGAAAGCTCCACTTTGTACTCATGAATTGGGATTTTTTCTTACACAGTCTCAGCTAAAAGCCTGAGTTAAAACTGCTATGAAACCAATAAATGATGTAATCTTGTTACTTAATACTGTATTTTTATAACTAGGAAGATAAACTGAATGCCTTACAACACATTTTTCTTAACAAAGGGGAATGTAAAATCTGCTTTACATGTTTGTAAAGTATCAGAAGTACAATGCTGAACTTCTGTTTTATCAAGGTTTAAATACAAAGTGGCAATTACAAAAATTGCTTCTTAATTTGAAAGTCCTCTGGACTACTCTATTAATTACCAACAGTCAAAAGGAGCTGATGATTCCTACAAAGTGTGCCTGATTATATGCTTCCCTTTGAGTAGGCACCTGAGTGAGCCCATTGACTCTGGCACTGCTTATCCTCTCTCTGATGTTAGCTGAGGCATAAGTGTTCCCAGCATCCTGCAGAATTGTCTGAGTGTTTTACTTAAGAATGAACTTGCTCTGATAATTTTTTCCCCACCATGCACTTCACTGCTATGATAAGTCATGGTTTTCAGCACATCAGCTGCCCTGTCACTTGTCACGCCAGACCTTTAGAGTGGTCAGTGATCAGGCAAGTGATTCTGAACAGCAGCAGCTACAGTAAACGATTGGGGGGGTTTCCTGCTTTGTGTTGTTGCCATGAATTTCAGGAATGAAGGCATCTCTGAGTTGCTAGGGAGCAGCTGTAATCTTATTTATACACTGTATGGAGCAGAGAGTAAGACATATAAAATACTCTGACTGATTTCTTTGAACACACAGAATGCTTCTTAGAAACAAGCATTTTTCAATGTGTTTCACAGTGAATTGCTTCTGATTCAAAGAAAAGAAGTGTCTTGTGAGAAAGAAAAATAGTCTGGCATGTATTAGAAATAGAAAGTGTTAACATAACTTTGGAAATAGGATACACTAGCAAGAAGATAGAATTTTCTTATATTGGGCAGATCATATTGTTTTGGCTACTAAATTTCAGTTAAACGACAATATCTACAGTAATAAAAAGTTAGCAATAATACTAGAATAGAACAGAATAGAATAGAATGTAAAATTAGAAAGTGGTTATTTCTTTTTTCTGACTTTTTCTGCCCTCAAGATCTCATCATATGTTTGGATGTCTGTCACATGATCTCTCTGCTTTTCTCTCAGAAATGAGATCATGACGTAACTTCATGGCATTGATAAAAACTAAAATTACTAAATATATGCGTCTTATTAGTTGATATTTTGTTAGCTAAGCAAAGTTGCTAAAACACAAAATTTGATTCTTTAAAACATTGAATATTAATAATAAAATTATTTATTTTTTTATTTATTTTAATGTTACCCAAAATTTCAGTAAGAAGTGAACTTTTTGTTCAGCTAAGGACTGGGCTGAAATGAAGCTGATGACCCAGGGTACAGGCAGAGATTACTGGTGGGGCAGGTCTTCATCACTGAGGCTTGGTAGTGCCACAAAGTGGTAGAAAACAAGATATTGGAAGGACCAAGGGGGGACTGGCAATGGGAGGCCCCTCCCAAGAGTGAGGAGTGGGCAGAAAGAGAATATTTTAGTCAGCCTTTATTAAGTTTCACTCTATTCAGAAGGATTTTTAAAATTTATTAAATAGGTTAATTTATTAAATAAGTACACGAGCTTGTAAAACCTAGGTCAAGATTTCATAAGTTCTCTTAGCAGTTTGGTGTTGTTGCTCTCAGAAAGATGGAGGAAAACCCACCACAAAGTTTTGGTTGATTTTACTGCAAGCTCAGCACTGCCTTTGAGCAGTAGTTTTTGCCATCATGGTAATCTCCAGCTGGTCTAGACTGGCAATGAAGCATTTGGTGGTAAGACATTGATTGTTGACAGAGATGTCAGCCTAGCTGAGCTAAGTGGTCTTGGTAGGCGTATTGAAATAATAAAAACATTCATAGATTTACCTTGTACAGATAAGTATTACTGGAATTTTTGTGCTATTTTATTTCTTATTTCCAAAGCTGGAAAAATTACAGTGATTTTGGTTAACTTTCAAAATTCTGGGTTTGAACTTCTTAGTACATTGACTGATTTCTATGTCCATGCAAGTATTTGGTGATGGAAATGAGATTGGCATGTTCATGTCCTATGTTTGGGCCCTCAGCCAAGTTACCACTGCCTGAAGGAAGGGCTCTGTTGTTTTTTAAACTGGGAGACTGACATGTTCAGAGCAAACAAACAAAGAGGCAAAGGAGCTCTACTGCAGTTGAAAATAATTCTTTTTCTGAGTGTGATACAGCATGAGAGCCATTTAAATAAATTTTCAATGCTAGGGCCAGCCCCAGTGTCTGCCAAAATATAGCAAGAGCCATGTAATAACATCTTTCATTCTTTCTCAATTTGTGCAGAAGTGTTTGACTTGCCCTGGCGAGCTTTATAGGAAGCAAGGAGAACGTCTCTTTGTGAGAGATTTATAAACGTGTCCTTGAAGACTGAACAAAGAAGGGCGCGTTCTGCTGAGGAGCTGGCAGTTTTTCTAATCTTTGTCACATTCAACTATTGTTGTATTGTTTCACCTTAATGTGACTGTCTCCATCATGTTCTCTACCCTAAAACCTTGCAGTTCATTATGTGCAATTTTAATACAGTCTTTCCTGAATAAATAAGTACATGACTATTGACTTCAGAAAAGAATTAAAGTATTTTTGTGCTATGACCTTACAGGTTTTGCTTAGTCATGCAATGAGGCTTTATTCTGTGAGAAGTGACAGAGCTTTACTGGCAATTTGGAGATCTTTTAGCAAAATTTTAGTGATTAAAGTACTAAAAAGTATTTTAGATGTAAGAACCAATCAAAACTTGCATTCATTCAGTTAGAGCAATTTAGCAAATTGTATTCAAATTAGCTCCTTTTAACAAGCTGTGGAGCCTGCCAAATTGTATTTTGTAAGACAAATGAGCACACCTTTGCCAATAACACCCTTTATGGCTATTTGAGATGAGCATTTGCTAATTTTGTTTGACTGCTAGGTGGGAGGCTTGGAGAAGGAAGTTTGTCCCAGGGTGCCAGATCCTGAAGTGTGTATCATTTCCCTGTGTAGTGTTGTGCTGAACTGCTGCAGTGCTACAATGTATTAAAGGGAAGGGTAGTAGGCAACAAATAAATTATGTACACACCTCCTAAATAATTAATGAATATTAGACTGTTCCTTGGTAGTTGAGACAGGTCTCACACTTCAGGAAAAAAAGGGTGTGTGAAGTTCCAAGTAATTTCCGATGCTGTTTGTTTAGGAGCTTGCAGGATAAATCTTTCACTGGCAGTAGAAGCAGGGTAGATCAGTGTTCTGAGCCCTGCCATGGGCTAAAACAAAGAAGGAGAGAAGGAAAGTCATTGACTCAGATCTATGTGGAATCTTGTGCAAATCTCCAAGAGTTTTATTTTGCGTTGGAGTTATTCTGAACTTTTTTTTTTTTTTAAATCACTGATAAATACAAATTGTGAAGCCAGCCTCAAAGTCAGGCTTTCTTGATGGTAGGACCCACAATGCCTATTATAAAGGTTTAATGATGCTTCTATCTCTTGTGGTGATGATCTCCTTGTTATGTGATTCAGGCTTTTGACTTTTTCTGATAGCTGGTGCTGGAGAAGAAAGATGAAAATGTTTATTTTTTTCCTATAGATGTCCTACTGTCCAACACTTTAATAATCTTCAGCTTTCAAACCATTCAAGCTTGGGAATGTGGGAATAATTTCCCCATAGAAATTGGGTAGGTGAAAAATGTGAGTGCTTTCAAATTAGGGTTTATAGGATCAAACATTTGCTGGAAGAACAAATTAGATGCAGGGATAAAATGCAAATTTTCCATCCAGGTTCTCAGTGCATTACCATTATGGCTTACTGTAACTTTGCTCCACATTGAGCACAGCACAAGAAGGACACGGACCTGTTGGAGCAAGTCCAGCAGGACACGAAGATGATTAGAGAGATGGAACATCTCTCCTATGAGGAAAGACTGAGACAGTTAAGATTGTTCATCCTGAAGGACTTTGGGGAGACCTTATGGTGGCCTTCCAGTACCAAAAAATGGCTAGAAGAGAGTTGGAAAGAGACTTTTACAAGGGCATGTAGTGGCAGGATGAGAAGGAATCGCTTTAAACTGAAAATCATTAGTTTTAGATTGGATGATAGAAGAAATTTTTTACTGTGAATGTGGTGAGACACTTGCAAATGGTACTCAGGGAAATTGTGGATGCTTCATTCCTCAAAATGTTCAAGAAAAGCTTGGTGGAGGCTCTGAGCAATTGGGTCTAGTGAAAGGTGTCCCTGCCCATGGCTGTGAGGTTGGTACCAGATGATCATTAAGGTCCCTTCCAGCTCAGGTAATTCTGTGATTAAGTCAAGTAAGACATTGTCTTTCTGGTCGGTAGTTGTGTGAATGCATTATGACATCCCCTTAACTTTATTGAAACTGTTTGGTCACAGCTTGTTACAAACCGAATTTCACTAAGTGCTTGAAAATATTAGAGAACCAGCACTACAGCCCTTGCCCTTATATATATGATCAGTGCAATCTCCAAGTCATCCCTGTCATCCATCTGCTTCAAACCTGCATTAACTGAGCACATATTTCACTCTGCCTTTACGTGAATTTTCTTTTCTTGTGGCTCTCATAGTTTTTGCTTATCATGTTGAGTGAAAAGATTAATTGGCATTTTTGGCATGAAATGGCATTTTTGCAATGAATTACTTCTTTCTCCAAATTATAGATTTTTTGCTTAATTGAAACTCCAAATGAAAAGGGTTTATACTATCTTTTTTCTTATTGCTTTCACCACTGAGTAGGAAATGAAGAGCAATTGTGTAAAAAAATCTGGAAAAATAAGAAGCCTGAAATAATTGAACAACATTCAAACATTTTCACAAGTGAAATATATGAATGCTTTAAAATTATTTTTAAAGTTATTATTTTAAAACTTACGTGAAAGTTATTTTACATTTTTTTGCCCATTTGCAAAGTCTTGTTTCCATTCTTCTGTAAATTTCACAACTTTTGTTTAAGGTGTACTTCATGCAGTCCCAAATGAAGTTTAAAGAATTTGCCATTACATTTCTCTTCAAAGAACCAAGACATCAACACCTGGTATATTGCAATGTCTGTTCTTTGTGTGACCAGGATGAATATTTGCTGACAATGTAAAAACCTGAAAGTTTTACAAGATTTGGTGGTCATTCCAATTTAGATGTTCCTCTGAAATTTCCAGTCTCGATTCAAACCATCTGGATCTATAAAGTTGATTTTTACTCTTGGCTTGTCTGTAGGACTGGTCATGACAGTCAATTTAACTCCAAAATAGTTTGCTGACTACAAATTTAATGTGTTTCAGAGAAAAATAAGTTAAATTCTAAAGTGATCAATTGTAGAATAAAATGTCTTTATTTCCAAATTTGCTTGATTAATACTTGTCCTATAGGCCAGTTTTACTATTAAGATATGACCTAAAAAAAATCCCCCCCAAAGCAACCCCCACCCCCAAAAATAAAACAAACCCAGAAAACCCACAAACACCTCAAAAAGAGATTTTTTGGTTTAACCAGAGATAAACTTTTTGTGTTTTTTGAAAATCAAGCACCTCAGAAGTATCCAGACTACACTCTGAGTTGATTAGGATCTGACTTCTGTTGCATCTATTGTAGTAGTTTTCTGCTCATGGTCCACTGATTTTTAAAAGTAATCTTTGCTGTATTAAGAATAAAGCTTCCTCCCAATTGCTCCGTTACTGGTGGAATGATTGTACTTCTGAAGGAAAATGAGCAACCAACCAGGAACCAACATAAGTTTTGTAAAATTCGTAAGTAATGAAAAGCTGTGGCAGCTTATGGACGTGCCTCATAAAAATTTGCATCTAGAACTGTAGTTGTCAAAAAAGTTTTTGTGGCACTTGTGAGCTGCAAGCACCAGAGATACTGTGTTGAGTTTCTTTAAGGTCTGCATGGCCTTAACCCGAGGAGGCTGGCGGGGCTGCTCGGCTCAGTGTGCTCTGCAGTTTTTTGGCTCTTGTGCTGGATGGCAGCCAGTGCATTAGTGCTGGCCCCGCTCCTGCCTGTGCCTGGAATGAGTCCCCAGGAGACAGCACAGCCCCCACCATGCACTGCTACAGAGGCAAAGTACTTGAGTAAACTCAGGCCATCTGTTGGCTGCATAAATTAGGTTTCCCCATTTGCCCATCTAGCTATAAGGTATCCACCTTTTTTTCTTCTTTTATTTCCCCATATTTCCCCTCCAAATAATGTATTTTTTTCTTTATCCAGTTCTAGTAAGATAGAGATAGGCAAAAGCATTTTTTGCATCTTTTTTCTTCCTTCCTCTTCGTATGGTTACATGCTTTTCAGTGTAGTGTCTTTGATTAACAAGTAAAATTATCTCCTTCATATACATGTTCTGCTTGGAAACAGTTAATGGTTCCTGTATAGAGGAGAAACACATTTGTATTTTCCCTTTTCCCCCTCATCTTTTTTCCCCGTTTCCTCTTTTGCATTTCTTCTTTTCCTTTTTTTCCTCTTACTTGTTCCTCCGTCTCTTTCCTTGTGAATACTATCATATGAATAAATAGATAAGGGACTAAACTGATTAAATTAGCATAAATTAAATGAATTAATTCAATTGGTATGTTTGTATTTCAGCTTTCAAGGAAGAATTCAATTCAGCAATAACTATTTTATTCGAAATTCAGTCATTTTAAATGATCTCCATTTTACTGCTTTCTTAGCTCTCAGTGGGAATCAGATTCCTTGAGCATTCTCCAGTTGGTTAGTTTATCACTAAAACTGGTCAATTTTGAAGATTTATTAAATGATTTTTAGTGTTAGCTTCTACGTCTCAGACAAAAATGTGAAGTACTTCTTTCACAGGGCCCATTTGTATTATAAAGACTCCTAACAGTAGTATTTATAAAGCTCCAGTAAGAACAGATGACGTCTTGATGCCTCTTCTCTCAAGTCACTTGGTTTATTTTGAATGTGTACTGTCATTTTGATTTATTTCCATTTTTTTCTTTTGCAGATTTATTTGAAAAACACAGCATTGTACACTGTAGAAGCAAACAACCCTCGTCAGCTAGTGGAAATTGCAGCCAGAGACATTGAAAAACTTCTGAGTAACAGGTCTAAAGCCTTGGTGGTGAGTACTAATGGGTTAAGTTTTCTGTTTAGTATTTTAAAACATTTTTATTTACTATTGAAACATGCTTTCATTGTTATTTTTACTGCCTATACACTTAGAGGCAGTGTCAGTGTGATGTGTATAAGACATGACATGTAGAAAGATGGCTCCTGACTTCATGGTAAAAATGAACTCGTTTGTTGGCATAGGGTGGATGTTTATAATATTGACCGACAGAGGAGCCATGGCCAAGTAAGAAACCAAGTTATAAATAGATTGGAAAATATTCCTCTACGTGACGCACATGAATGTTTATGGCTTGAAGATCACTGTACTCCGTAGTCAGTAATGAGCTTGGGGAATCAAGAAACAGGGATTTTTTTTTTCTGATTGCTAATTTAACCTGTATTTCAAACATATTTTGTGTGAAAGCCATGCTTCATTATGGCCTCCATTTTTTGTGCTTTAAATAAGAAGTATCTGTTCTTTTAAAGTGCTTTTGCCAGTAGTCCCTTTCTCTTCTGTCCTGTGAGACATCAGATCTGGGTAATTGCTTTGTATGGCTCCTACATGCATCACTCTCACCAGTATAAGAATTTAAAGTGCTTTTCAGAAGATACTGACCAAACAGGCATGGAGGGATCTGGATGAATTAGTAAACATACTTCACTGAAAATAGAGCTGTTAGAAATAGGTTTAAAGGATGGAAAAGCAGACTTTGGAAAAACCCAAAGATTCCTTGTGCAATTACATATCCATATAGGCTTGCAGATTAGTTTGGATGTGTCATTTAAAGTGAAAGAGAGGAGAAAGAGGGATTCATTCACCTACCTGTAGACATCTACTTAGCTGGTCATCCTAAGCTCCTTCTTTTGTTCACTGAAATAAAACAGGTCTCAGTCAAGACTGACCTGACATTTTCTGAGTAAGACTTTAAAATGGGATGAACTATAGCTGAGAAGAACTTACTTCTCTCTTTCTCAGCTGGAGAAGCCTCAAATCTAAATGTCTATATTGTAAGTGTATAAAGTTGGGGGAGATGAATCCCAACCACCCAGTCCTTTTATCAGTACAATTTCATGCAGCTGAAGAATCAGTGTGAGTGAAACTGCTGCTGCTTCCCTGAGGACTCAGCTTCTTGTAGGCAATGAAATTTTGCACAGTCTGTTCCTTGTGCATAAGTACAAGAGGCACCCATTGTCCTGCCTTTGGTTCTTAGCAGGACTTCATTCTTCCAGTTGCCATTGTTTACCTAATGCACAATGTGCATCAGTGTTATCTGGGCCAAAGCTTCTCTAATTCATTCAAATTACTGGAGAATTTTTCTTGTTTTCCTGTTTTATCTCAATGGGCATGTGCTTATGTCGTGTTCTGAGTCTTTCTATTACCATTGCAAAATACTGTAAGTCATTTGCAGACCTTTGTGAATACACAATTTTCCCCACCATTTTTCCTTCAACCCATATAAGTTTGATGTTTTTAAGTTATCGCAGCAAAAGCTTATATTTTCTCAAGCCTCAAGATTATTGTAGGGGTTTTTATATATGTCTATGGTAGTTTGATCTTAAAATTTTAAGAAAATTAAATAAATATCATGTTTACTTTGAGAAATATTCCAGAACAGTTTTTCTGTGAATGTGGAAGAAAGGTGCTACCTCACTACAGGCAAGCACAGGGTCACATTTTGAAAAGGGCAATATGATTCAGTTTTCTAAGGTAAAAGAAGACTAAAGTAGGAGAAGGATGGTCCTTCTGTCCAGTAGCTCCTAACATCTCAGATGTTTTCTATTTGCAGTTATCACAGATGTATACCAGAACTTTCAGTCACTTCCGATTTGAAACCTTCCTGTACATTTTTTTATATGCAGGACACACTCATTATCTCCTGTACCTGATCTGTTGATTTCTGCTAAGTGGATTTCTTCACTTTCCATGTATATTTCTCTTTCTGCTTTTTCAAGGACTATCTTTGTTCTGTCAATTTATAAACTTTATGTAATGAGACTGAATTGTTTACCTGAAGTTTCAGTTGTGTTAAGTTTGATGGGTCACATTTTCTCTGAAATCAGAAGTGGACTTGAATGGAGCTGTTACTAATGACTGCATAGAGGGTTTTACCATTGGAGCTAATATGACTCCAAGTGTTAATAAAGACCTGAATCATTAAAAGAGTATGATGCAAGGGCATCAGGCATCCTCCATGTGATGCCATGAGGAAGGTGCCAGTGAATTACATCAACAGTGTTATTGTTCAGAGACTAGCATACCTCAGGGATGCCATGGTTTCCTCTAGGCATGAGACACAACCAACCTTTGGGCAAGGCAGTAATAAACAAATATTAGTTATGACTTTTCTAATAGTAGGTTGCCTTCCCTTGAACCATAAAAGTACCTTTAAATGAGAAATATCTCTTGCACTCTGAATTATTTGTGTTTTCATTTAACAATGGGCTAGAAAAATCTCTAGCAATGAGAGTAAAATTACTAGGTAAATGGGTTTGAAAATCTGTTTGACAGAAGCTTAAAACTGGTGGTTGTAATAGGTACCTAGCTGAGGAAGGAGAAAGGGGAAAACCCTGGTCTGAACTTACAGGGCTTTCCTAGGTTACTCTTACTAGGAAGTGCATTGCATAGAAGAAAAAGTTAGGATGAAAGGAAAATGGAAAATTTTCTAGCAAAGTGCAGTGGAGAAAGAGAGTAGTATTAAGTATTACGGAAGGAGACAGGCAATAGCCTTCTAGTGAAGGATGTCAGACTGACTTGCAATGGAGCCTGTTGTTGAAATAGTGAACACTTATTTTACAGCTTACAGCTGTGTGCTGTTGTGTATTTGTCTGGCCTAACCCTGCTGAACACTCCCTATTTCAATATAATGGATTCCCATATGCAAGTGGTCCTGCAAGGAACAAAGAGCTGGACTCAATGATTCCCTATGGGTCCCTTTAAACTCAAGATATTCCTTAATTCTACAATTTCATGATACCACGGAGAAGTTAATATTCTGTTTCAGTGTACCCTACTAAATGGTGGGTACAGATGAGCTGTGCTACATTGCAACCTGCTTCCCCAGGTGTGTGCTAGCAGATGGGTGGAGGTTTCACTGAAAATGTATCCTGCAATAGCTATTGGCAAAACTCACAGAGCCTTTCCAAGGATACCAACAAATAGTATGCCTAGCCCATTGGGCTGTCTGGCACCCAAATTGTTCAGTTTTGCTGGACTTAGCTTCAGTTTTAGCATTCTTACCCCATTCATGAGTGCAATAGATTTCTGGAGTTACGTTGATCCTGCTACTAGATCAGAATATTTTCATTAAAATGTAACATTTAGGACATATCAATACTTATTTGAAGAGTATCATTGGAAATACTGGAGTACCTGACATTGTACTATATTTATAAAATATGGTTTGAGGAGTTACAAATATTTCCTCATTGACTATAGTCAATTAAACCCTTTTAAAGTTATTAATATCCAAAATGGCTTAGTAATACTTTTTTTTGCTCATGTAAAATACTGTAGCAATCTTAAGATTTGCAAAGATCCTAATTATTTTTTGTCATACTATAAAATTAGGAAGGTCTATTTTAAATACTTCTGGGGTTTTGTTTTGTGTTTATGCATTGTATCACGATTTAAATTTAAACAGCAACTTCACTCCTGTGCATTTTGAAGTTGGTAACTGTGCAGCCCTTGGCCTTCCTCTCCCCATTGCTCAGTACATATCAGGGAGCATCCTGAATGTTCTACAGCAGGCAAATCAGCAGTTTTACCACTTCTCCTTTTTGCTCAGATACTTGAATTGAAGATAGTAAGCAGTTTGTACCTTTTAGGTGGAAGAAAACTAAAGAAAGCAAATTAAGAATAACAGATATCTAATAACAGTCTTTTCAAGCCCAGACTGCAGAAGTTTTAGGGAAAAGGATTGAAACATTGTATTTCTTGCTTAGCTAAGATCCCTTTCTGCATTCGGAAATAATTTAGTTTTTGACTGTTTGTGTAATAGTTTGAGATTAATACTAATTATCCTCCTAATCCAAAATTAGAATTTATGCATATTCCCCTGCAAGTCTTTTTCACAATAAAGTACCTCTTTGTGGACAGCTTCAGTGTCTGGATGTTATTGTCAATACTATGTTGTAAACTCACAGTGCATTTATTAGTACACTTTTCTTCCATTACTGCCCACACTGTAAGGCAACAGCATAATGACCATTAGTGTAAAGCAAACACTCAAGCACCACTAAAATACATTTCACTGGAGAATGAGAGACTGTCATATGTTCACAGCTGAATTTCTGCCTATGATTTATTTGTTTTGCTTTGGGGTCATTTGTGTCTGCTTTTAACTAACTCATGTTAAGGTTGCTCAAGGGAAGGCTGTAGTCAGTACCCTTGGCTTCTTGAGCTGTGTGTACATAAAGATGAATTACATGCACATTTGCACTGTATTGTCTAGATTTCTTCAGACATCTCAACCAGAGGCATAATATCTTCATTCTAGCCTCCTTGCCTTGATTTAAGAAAACTGAGGAAGCTGAGTTTCCATGGAAACTGAGGCACAGATTGTGTGCTAGGAGACAGGTTCCCTCTGTGTGCTGTTGGGAAATGTCCAAGGTGCACAACTGTGTCTCTGAATGAGGAGCTCAGAATGTTTATCGGCTGGTTTAGATGCAATTTCAACACAGCTGTGCAAGTGTGTCCAGATCTTTCAGTATTTCCCTGTCTGCCTGAAATAAGGCTTCAGTGTCTCACAATAAAACTGGGAAGCTTAAATGTGTTATAACATGTTTTGAAGTTCCCAGGCAGAGATCCTATGCACTTTAAATAGAGTTGGGAGTTTCTGTGTAGCCTGAAAGACCTATAAAAGTAAAATAATTTTTTTAGGCATGCTTGATACTAATGTTTTTTGAAAAGTATCTTCACTCCAGCTAGAGTTTTGTTTTGATATCTAAAACCAACCTAACATTCTCAAAACCACTCTGGGATACCTACCTTCTGGTCTGCTGATCATAAATTGCCTGTAGCAACAAGATAGCTTTCCATTCTTTAAAAATACTCTGTTGCCCACTCATTTAGCAGAGCTTTAACTGGACATCATCTCTTCCTTCTGGCCTCTGTTACAGCTCAGTTACCAGTCTTTGAGCTCCACTAAGAATTCCAAGAGGCCTAAATAGTCACATCTCATAGCCAAGTCCACCATTCCCACATGCTGATCTAAAATTTCAAGCTGATCACTCTGTGAAGGGCAATCTGTGCTTCTGACTTCCCTCATTACTTTGCAAACAGTGACACGGTAAACACTGTGATTTTGTCATTAGGAGACATTGATGAACTAGGTCTTGAGCTGATGGAGGAATCTGATGTTTCCTGTTGGTTATTATTCATGTGTGTGAGATATCACATAGAATCCACAGAGAGTTTTGCCCTTGGGTTGTGGTCATATCAGAAGTTAATCAAGATTAAATGTCTTTGCCTTCCTCTCTTTCCTAGAAGATTTTAAGAATATAAGCCTTGTTGAGAATTGATTTGAAAACTGACATCAGTATAAAAAGAAGCATTACTTGTGTCTTAGCAGATATGCTACTATTCAGTTTTTAATTTTCAGGTGTTTCTATTCCTTCGACTGCCAGTTACAGGAAATATTAGACAATTTTATTGCAAAGGGCTCAAGTTGGAGAAATTCAGACAAGGAAAATAACTTGAACTATGCTTAGTCTCCCAGCAGACAATGATTTTCCATATGTTCTTAATATTTTTTTGTTAGCTCTGTGAAAAACTGAACATCCTAAGGAAGCTGGCAGTGAACTGTATGTGCTGGGTTGTTTGCCAAAATAATATCAGCTATGACTTTTGAGAAGAAGAAGTCTGCAAAGATGGAAAAGAACAAATTAACAGGAGTAAATTACCATTCAAAAAAAGGAACAAAGTTTTGTCTATGCATGTTTCTGTGTCATGCACAGAGGTTTTATGTTATTTTTCACTCTAGCATTTTAATTTTACCTTTGAAATTTTTTGGCTATGCCTGTTTCTTCTCTTTATATTTCAAAATATTTTATTTTATTAACTTTTAATGTCAAGCTGGGCATCGGTCTTGCGCTATAGGAAAAGAGTACACAACGAGTATACCATCACCATAAAGCAAATTGCCTTAATTGCAGTGATCCTTCCAGAAAAAATGCTTACACTTTGGAAAAAATGCAACAAAAATACACTTTCCTCTGTCTAAGTACTGTAAGATCATACATGCATGTTGTATGTTTTTACATGACACTATGTCTTGGTTTTTTAACTTTTTTCTGTTACATATTTGGTAGAATTTTACAGTGTTAGGACTCCAGGTCTATTCACATATTTACTTTTTATATCTCCATCAATTCTTTGCATACTGAGTAGCTCACTGAGGGGGAAAAAATTAAAAATTTTATTTCTGGATGCTTCCTGTGAATATTTAAAATAGACATTGTCATCTCCTTGTTGCAGTGCTAGATTTAGATTTCAGTCCATGGCTAGAGCTGGTCTAAATAGCTTCTTCAGATATGGCAGGAACTTTGCAGGTGAGTTTAAGACTAATGCTTTGCTATTTTTGAAACTACCCTCACTGGAAATTTGCACAGTAGCAGAAAAGAAATTTTAGATGCTATTTTAGACTACGGTACAGAATCTATTAGCCTATATGAACATTGTTTAAATCTCCAGATGTAAATGTAGTAAACGCATTTTGAAAGTCAGCTGTGGTTGCTGAAGCAAATGTGTTTTGGAATGACAGCTAGTGAGACGCAACACTTGTGAAGCCAAACATTTGTCAACTTGTCCACATGTCAGATGTTTGAATTTGTTTACACTTGTCTTGCCTAGAGTCTTATTTTATTAACTGAAATCCAGGTTGTATGGATGCAACATTATGCCTCAGAGGATAGATTCACATAACTCACATACCTTTCAAGGCATCATAAAATTCTGGAAAAATAAATCAGGGGGCTTGCAATGAAAGTTCTTATGAATATTTCCTGTTTCCATGCTTTTCTTTGCACAGTTGACTTGACTTGCCTTCTGCAGATCTTGTATTCTTGTTGACAGATAAAGAGGGGGTCATCCCTCCAACTTCCCATGTCCTCATAGATAGCCACAGTCATCATTTTGATTTCTGTGGCCCTGAACTCTACATAGTGCTGCAATGGCATCAAGTCTGTGAGCTTAGAGAGACACCTGCTGAATCGCCATCCTGCCAGCAACAGTGCATTGCACTTGGAGCTTTAACTGTGGCTGAGACAAAGAAAGCTAAAAAGTGCTTGTGGCAAATAATGTTGTTTGATAACCAGCTTCACAATGTGAAATTTATTTCTCCTTATACAGTAAATTGCCACTGTTAGCGTAGTTTTGTTGCATTCACATTTCATATAGAGAAAAATATGGAGCACTGATAGCTGTAGCAGTTCTTTTCCCATTTAGATCCCTTTATATATTCATTTGTGCAAATTCACTTACAAAGTAAATGACAATGGTTAATTTTGTAGAAGTTTTTTTGCAGATTTTTTTTACTCCCAGTGAGAGATTCTTCATGGGTTTCTTACAAGCAGATTTCTTTGTCTAGGTTTGTGGATACTGAAATTTCATTTGTGAAAGATGTTCTGCAGGAGCCTGGCCTCATTAATGCCAGCATCACCCTAAGCTGGGGGTTTGACTGTAAAGGGTGAAATACTGCTTAAATAAGTCTTGGTTTCAAAGTTTCTTTTTCAACTTTGGAAGCTCAATATTGAAAATAAAACAATGCAACCCAAACCTCTGTAGTTCTTTTTCTTGGATTAGTTCCAGTTTCTGTCTCAAGGGCTTTGCTAGCCTTCTTACCCTCAGGCAGCTTCTTCTCATGAAGTTATTTTTGTTTTCCTTGTATGAGCTTCTTTCTGCCTGATAGGCAAAAAGAACTGTTTTCTTCCTTATTTCTTGGTCTAATGACTTCCATTGAGATCATGCCCAAAAAACACATTGATGTGCTTTTTTGTGTGTGTGTGTGTCTGTGTATGTGTATGTGTGTGTGTGTGTAAAAGACTGGATTTTCTCTGTGGCTAGTTGAAAATTTTACAGAAGAATTATTTTCCATGGTAAACCACTTTTTTCAAATCATACGATTACACAGAAGTAGTTTAATTTGCAAGTATTGGCTTCCATACCCTTGTGCTGTCTAGTCAACCCTCTCAAGACTCCTTATTTTTTCTGCAGTCACTACATTTACATTTTCAACCGCAATAAAATCAAATTTAAAAAAAATTAAATCCTCTGTGAAATGAAAATTCCACTTACTTGCTGAAAGCTCTGTTAAACTTTATGGAGAAGAACGAAGTGTAATTGTTGTTTTCAGAGATGCAAACTTGCACACACACGTATTATGCATAAACTGTGGTTCAATAGTTGTGTGTTGTACACAACCCCAAGCCTGTATTCTGCATTTGTGAGTCTTCTTCTCCCCCAAGACTGGGTTAAATTTGGGACTCTAACTTCTATTGTCTTTCAGAATCTTTGCTTTAAGAGCATCGAAACCTGACTGTATTCATGATTCCAGTATTTGTCTCAGTGGAATTATTTGTACTCTTTTTTTGTCTTTTTCCTCATTCTCCATATTAAAAGTTCAGATTTGCTGCAGCATCACACTAACTCATGCTGAATTGTTCACCCCATTTGACTTTAAGTACTTTTCAGGGTACCTGTGTTTGAGTCAAGTGTTTTTTAAATATGCTATGAAATCAATATATTCCTGGGTTAGAGTTTTAGTAAGTTGTCAAAACATTTGAATTGTAATTCAGTTCAGTTTTTCCTCCAGAGGGCAAAATTAAAACACAAATGCAAAGTTAACAATGTTGTTTAAAATGGAACCCTTCCTGACTGTTACGTACATGTCATGATAAAATGCTCAAATGGTTTTTCCTACCTTTTCTTAGTCAAATTTTTAGTGAGATTGAGCTGAGTGCAATAATTGGATAAGACTTAGACTGAATTTAGAAATGCCTGTTCAGACTGATGTAGTGTGTAAAAACATCAGACTTTCAACTTCAGTAGAACTCCTGCTGCAATGAAAAAGTATTGAATTGACTATCAGAATCTGTTTTTTGCACAAGCAAAAGATAATCCCTGCTTTTGGATTGGTTGCTGGTCATATAATTAGCATTCAAAAATGAGTAGTTGATCAGTATGTTCTTTCAAACAGGCTTCCTAATTTTTTTTTTTTACATTCCGTAAAGGATAGTGTTTTCTGAGTGTTATGGTACCTATCTACAGCATGGGCATAATGCTTATTCTATAGCTGCGGTATCCTTAAATGCACTGTTAGGTCTAGCTTCGGTGTGTTCAGTAGTGTAACACATTTCCTGGAATATCTGAGTTTTTCTTCAAGCATTTTGGTTGCACACTTTGTGCCAGTATTTCAGGAGCGTGGTTAATTGGACCCCTCCGGGAAGAACTCAGGTAAATCTGGGACTCTTCCCAGTAAGCTTTAAAGGGATCACATAAGCTGTTTCCAGTCCTTGGACACAGCTTGCTGCAGAGTTAGTTAAGAAAAAATACTGAACTTCGTGAAAGTATGAAGCAGTTTCACAGAGTGTGTTCACCTGGCATCTTTCTTTCATGTTTTAATTCCTATCACTTTAAGGTGTCCATGTGTCACCTTTGTCGCACCTTTAGGGCTTTGTAGTGAAATTTCCATGCTAAAATTTTCCTTAGGAGAGCTCCTGTCAGCTTTCTTTGTAACACTTTTGATGTACTTGTTAGTACAAAAGGCAAAATTCCACAGGAACCCAACAAGTTCGTTGTACCAGAAGTCTTAGTGGCAAAACTTAGAAAGAATATGCTGGAGGAAGGCATAAACTGTTTTTTGCTATTTTCTCTAACTTTCTGTGATCCAACTGAGAATTTGCCGATAAACAAACGTTCACCTTCAAAAAGCTTTTTAATCAGTAGAGGCTGAGGTACTCCATATGTGTTTTATGTTAATCCTTTTGGTAGATTAAAAGATTCCCTTTGATGGGGAAGCTTCAAGAAACAAGATGATTACACATTTTATGATGTGTCAATGTGATGAAGATATGGTTTCTTCAAAGTCCAAGGACTATCCAGGAATATTTTTCACCCTGTTTCATGAAGCTGCTTAACAGATACAAACTGATGT
Source organism: Toxostoma redivivum (assembly GCA_013397375.1). Lineage (NCBI taxonomy): Eukaryota > Metazoa > Chordata > Aves > Passeriformes > Mimidae > Toxostoma > Toxostoma redivivum. Next base: position 1,618,753 of record VXBI01003376.1, read on the forward strand.
TCTTCAATTAGATTCCTAAAGGGATCAGATTTATTATATAGTGGGATTTGATTTATGAATTCACATGGAGGTGGAAGGGATCCTTATTGGGCTCTATAAACGTGTTCACTTGTCTCTTCCTACAGCGCAGTGGGATAGGAGACTTTGCAGGAGCTCCAAAGACTGAAAAGTCTCCCATGTATGCTTGATTTTAACACAGCTGACTGTCCTCATGGAGTCACCTAGGTCCAAATTCCACCTTTGGCATTTGGATATATGAGGAGCACAGCTGAAGGACAGATATATATGTGCTAAGCACAAGATGTCTTACATAGATGAAACTGAAATCCTCTGTCTGGAGCATTGCATTTGGGTCAGTGTTGCAAGATGACACTTGGATTTCTTTAGGATCAGAGACTGAAATCTTCTGCTTAGGATTGGTAGCTACGGAGATCTTGTATGTGTTTTGTTTTGGTCAGAGTTTTATTTGGTAGTTTTTCTTTTTCTTTTTTGAAAGAGGATTCCATAACTCAAAATGGCTGTCTAAGAAATGAGGGATCTGAGATGAAATTTATCTTCCATTTAAGAAAGTTTGTTTGTCTCCTAGCTCCTGAAAGACTTCTTTGATGGCTTAACTGCAAGCTAGATGGAATGAAAATACCCTGCTTGTTCTTGGTTATTCCTTCATCTTACCAGTGGTGAGCCAGTGTGAGGAATGGAGGATTCACAGAACCAGGAGTCAGGGTATCACAGAGGGCTTGGATCTTAGTTTTTACAGTGCTCAGTTACACGAGTAAAATATTATTGGTCCTGTATTGTTTCAAACATCATCACCATCTTCCTGACATTGCAACATGCTTCAGGAAAGTGTGGCAGTGTGTCAGGAGGCGTGCAAGGCAGAGCACCTCAGTCAGGCACTGCAGATGGGTGTTTGGAGTGTAAGTAACTGCTCTTGCACTTCTGCTAATGCCCAAAAGTCAGGCATACAACTAACCTAGGGAAACCTCAGCTCAGCTTCTTTGAACCTTTGATGTTAGGTTTTCCCCAGGTAGTTTTTTTTTTAGGCTACCTTCTCCTTAGTCTTGTCCTGGTCTCTTAATTTCTATTAAAAAAAACCCAAAACAACTATTTTATTCTTTCCCTTTATAAATTATGTCTTTAATGCCTTTCACACTGTATTTACAAAATTCTGCTAATATTTTGCAAACACAAAACCAGTCAGTTTCTTATTTGAAGTTGATGGACATGATCTTTGTCAAATAAAACCACCATCAGTAGAAAGTGTAGAGCAGTGGTTCTCAAGGGGAGGAAATGAATCCCCAAGTATGTTTCAAATGTTTGCAATAGATTGTGACTGTCAAAGAAATTCACTTTTATTTAATATTAATTTCTAATTGTTTAAAAATCAATATTGATTTGGAACTGGTCTCACAAACAGAAATCCTTTAGAAGCCACTGCTGTTAAATGATTACAGAATATAACAAAAAAAAAAAAAAAAAGTGTGGCGATATGTAGTTTAGCTATGAGAAAATACAAATTTTGTGATTTTGTTTAATTGTTCTTTTATGGTCTGTGTCTGCATTAGAAAGCAGTTTGGATTTCTAGTGAGTGTTTCAGTTGGGTATTTTTTGCTTCCTTTTTCTTTTTCTTTTTCTTTTTCTTTTTCTTTTTCTTTTTCTTTTTCTTTTTTTTCTTCTTCTTTTTCATTTTCCTTTTTCCTTTTTCCTTTCTCCTTTTCCTTGCTGGAATCCATTTCATTCCTTACAAACTGAAAGGAATACATTGTCTGAGGTTTTATCACCTTGCCCATGTTTAGTTAACAGTGACATCATTAACCTATTTCAAGCCTGCCTTTCTTAATAACAAGAGAAGTTCTGCCAGTTGCTAGGTTCAGTATACTCTGAGACAAAATGCTGCTTTTTTTATAGAATTGTTTGGGGATTTAATTTATTTTCAATTCACTGTTTCTTATTAAAACTTCAATCACCCTCCACTTGATTGTAATTAAAACTGCCCCTAGGCAATAATTTTTTTCTATGCAAATATGGCAGGTATAATTATGAAAAAAATCTAATTGATCCTCTATTGCTCCTTTTCATGTGGTGTTAAAATAAGTGACGAAGTAATAAGATTTTTTTCCCTTCAAATATCAGAACAAAAAAGAACAACAGAATTTGTACTTTTCCTTTTCCTTGAGCCTGGGTTCAAAGTGCACACTCCTGATTCAGTGAATTCTGGAAATGATCTTCAGACCAAAGATAGGAAGTTCTTGGTTTGTGTCCTCTTGAATTAGTACAGGGAAAATGTTTCTGTACAGTGGTGGGCTTACAGGAGCAGTGTGAAGAAGAGTGAGGGCATCTCGGTTCGGTCCTGGAGTTTGGCAGGTCCAATGAATAGGACAGCGGTGTTCCTTTCTAGATTCTTCCATTGACGTCTTCATTACATCCAGCTCTGACTTTTCTAATGAAAAAATATATATCTTTCTTAACATTTAGTTAACAACTAAATGAAATGAAATGGTTCAGTGGCTATGTTTCAAGGGTATTTCTTTATTTTTATGGTGCAATCTGTTGCGTATGTCAGCAGTTGCATATCAGTGTGAAGGGATTTTTCCTTATCAAGAAGCAGGGAATGCTTGCCAAAACTGAAAGGTCATGGAGAGCCTTTAGGTCTTGCCCTCTTGTACAGAAACCCCTTACATAATCCTTCAGCTTCAATTGCTGCTTGCACGCTGGCAGTGCCCGTGTTCCTGCCCCTTTGCTCGTTGTGCCGTCTCCAAGTTGGTTTGTGTTACAGCAGCAGTGACTCACTAATGCTCAGTCTACTGGAAAGCACTAAACAGACAGGCTGTGCTGCTAAATTCAGCAGCTATTCCCCGAGTACCTTCTGTGAGTCAGACACCGTGGAGCAGGGATTTTGTTTTTGCTGGATGTATTTGGGCGGATGGTGCAGTAGTGGGTGGTGGTAACGCTCTCACTGCTGAGCAGGCAGTGAGCAATCCCCCCTTGATGTTTGTTGTGCCTCTTTCCATCCCCCCTTCCCTTTTTCTTTTTTTTTTT